>VYZM01021662.1:217551-265665 GCA_013398915.1 Dromas ardeola
TCAGGCGTGGAGGGAGAGGGGGGGGGGAGGGCCATCTGTCGTTCTGATTGCCCAATCCGGCCAAAACCACGACACATGCGAAGCACTAACTGACCTGCAGAGGCTTCAGGAGGGTGACGCAGAACAACAAAACCAGTGCTGAACAGGGAAGGAGGAGCTGGAATTAGAGTGGCCAAGTCTCCACCCTCACTCAGATTTGGCCTTCAAAAGCAACTTCTGGAGTAAATTCCATGTTGCCTCTTCAGCAGCTTCATTGCGATTCTGTTAAAAATTTCCCTTTGCAAAAATGCCGTCAGAAGTTAAAAACCATCATTGCGTGATAGTCTTGGCACATTCACCTTTTCTCAGGTAGATGCTTATGATTTTGGACAGTATTTCCCACAAGGTGTTTCTTGCTCCATATTTTTACTATCCCCAAATCATGTTCAATTTTGAATCTTCAAAAAAAGGGTTATTTTTAAATCTTAACTCTGCACTGATGGAAAAGCCTACATATTCAATGCAGGATTGTAAAATCTTATGATACAGCCTTGTAGACCTTTTAGTGCTAAGAACATTTTTGTTAAGATTCAGGAAGACGCAGTGACTGACCCCCCGGATCTATTTGACTTTTACATTATGGGACAGCACAACTAACCGCAGAGGAGAGTTATTTTGGTAGCAGATCAGAATCCCAATTTACAAAGACCGTGCTGCAGTCAAACGCCTTCTCACACCGGTGAATTCAGTTGTGTTTGCATAGCGCTTATTTTTAGCTGCTGTCATTGAAGTTATTACTAGAGACAACATAGGTTCAAAATGTCCCTTGCACTAAAGTGAAAAATAAAGGTTCCCTGGGATTCCCTGCATTAGGATTTTGCATTTTTTCTTCTCCAGGCATAAGTGCCTTCCCAATCAGTCATCTGAAATCAGCCCTGCTGATATCACATGTTCGTAAAAGTCACGCTTCTCATTCCAAACTTTTACAGTCCCTGCATCTTTTTAAATTCTGACTTTTTAAGAAAGGTTTTGGTTTTTTTTAACATGTAGCCCAAATCTCATTTGGGAGTTCATTTTATTTTAATGCACTTCACATTTCTCAAATAAGCTTCCTAATTTCCACCCATAATGAGTATATTATCCAAGTAACAGATCACTGTACTTAAAACTGTTATTATGCAGTCTGCTGAAATGCAGAAAGATTCCTAGCCATTGCTGAAAGCTCTCTGACAAGAACAGAAATGGGGGGTATTAAATAATATGTAGATTGGATCAAGTATAAAGCATTAAACATTCACTGAGCAAATTGGCCACTGTTCAACAAATACTTTATTTATCCCCAATTAAATAAAGTGAGAATTAATCATTTTTCCATTGTGCCTGCAAACACATTTGGAGTGCTATAGTTGGAAGGGACCTAAAGAGGCCATATGGCCTGTCCCCATCTCAAGGCAGGATCAGCCACACTTAGATCAGTCTAGTCCAGCCTGATAACATGTAACTAGAGACTGACAGTGATGGAGAGCCCCGCAACCTCCCCATCTTCCAAAATCACTGCATCTTTACTGTTGTAAGTATTTTCCTAGTATTTAATCCCAGTCATAGTGCAATTTTAGGGTATTAGTTCTTGTCTATCCACCATTAACATGGCCACTGGATTATTCCTTGCCCTGATTATGAAAGATTTTTCTGTAGCTGTTTTTATGGGCTTTTAACATGTCCCCTTTCTTTTGTAGGCTAAAGCTCCATTCTTTCCATTTTTCTTCCTAACTCTTGTTTTCAAGTTCTCTGGGACAAAAAGAGTCTGTCATATGTCTAGCAGACTACATCTCCGCCTCTATGCATGATACCTTCCCATAACATGATAAACTCTAGGACTGTATGAAACAAACAGAAGGGTTTTTTACAGTATTTTGCTTAGTTGGCAGTCTCCTGAATGATCCCTGCACCTGTGCCTATGTAAAAATTGAACTCAGCACCTTTGTGTGCTCTAGAAAATGTTGTCTATTCATTAAAAAATAAGAAGCTCAGATTACCACGACCCTTCTACAAAACAGAAGCACTGGCTGGGGCAGTGCTAAGGTGGTGGCCGCACCAAGCTGCCCAGCTTGCAGGATGGGAAGGTGAAATGGAGCTGCTGGGCATGGCCGGAGGCAGCACTGACCGACACATGGGGCTCTGCTCTCCCTGTACAGGGCCAGATATGCGCCATTTCCACCCAGGCTTACCAGGAAAACACTAATCAAACCTTTCAGTATCCCCTTCCATCTCCTCTCTGGGCATGATCTTGCTACTCACGCATACGACCCTGAGGAGCTGTGGCTGCTGTGGCCATCAGGGCACAGAGGCACCTGGCCCTCGCACCGTGACCCTCTGGCACAGCTGCTGCCAGCCCAGCCAGCTCTGGGGAAAGTTCACCCTCCGCTTCCACTCCCTTCCCTGTGTCTTTGCCTGTGGACACATGGTGCAGTTTTTTTCCCTGTTTGTTTTTCCTCTGCAATCTTTTTAGGATTCCAGTCCTAAGCAGTGGTTGCTTTTAGTTACAAAATGCATTAGTGGCTTTGTACGGATCACAGTGGAAATGATTTTGTAGCAAATGACAGTCATGGGAGAGGCATAAGGAATTATTTTTGGGAAATAACTGTCATAAGGGAGTCACTTGTGCTATCGCTCAAGTGTTTTTAGTGCCCAAGAGCAGGCAATGTGAGGTAAAAGCTTTTTGTGCAATGGAAGCAGTAGTATAAGGAATATAAACAGCTACTGAATATATTAAGGCAGGTCATCTATCCTTCTCTCACTATGTACTAACTACCCTGTTATAAATGCCAATTAATGCACTCAGTTCACATCAAGACTGATCTGCTCCATCACCAGAGCCTTCGAGAGGAACGTATAAAACCTGTGGGGTTACCGCTACCTACGACAAATGCTGTCAGACGCGTGTTGCCAGCTCTGCCAAAAGACGCAGAAAGCCTTGTGAGGGGGCGAATGTCGGGGCGAAGCTCTGCCCGCTGCCAAACAGCGCTGCTGCTGAAATGCTCCAAATGCAAGATCAGTACTGCAAATGCCAGGTGCGCTGGAGTTTCCCACCCCAGTTCACTCTGTTTCCAAAGCCTTAGAAGCACCCAAACCTGCTTGCCAGTTGTTTTAAAGAAAGGTTGAAATGTGCTGCGGTGCTTGCGTGAAGTAACCGATTTTACAGGGCGCACCGAGCTGCAGGGCTCTCGAGGAAGGCAGAGCCACCCATGCACTGAGGGTCACGGAGACCTGGGGTCTGAGCTTGCCGCTGGGCTGTGAGGTGGCGAGGGGCCTTTCCACCTTGCTAGCCCGGGACCAGCCTTCAGGTAGCCCTCCGCTGTGGCACTCAGGCACGGTGGGGAGAGCTCAACCTTTTATCAAAGGGGACAGGTGTTATTTTGAAGATAAATGGCTCTGAGGAGAAGGACTCTTCTTTGCAGTCAGCAGACATTTAGTGCTACTCCATAAGCTGAAATGCTGCTTCCTTCCATGGGGTGCATTTTGAAGCAAAATGTAAAAACAGTTTCCTCCTGAAAAAGGTACCTGTTTTGTATTCCCGAAGCAGCTGTGAAGTCCCCCTTCACAGGCGATATTGCTCAGAAAAGATTTATGAAATGTGACAGGGCAACATCAAGGCCTTAGAACCATTAATTTAAAATGCCTTTCCCCTTCATCCTCCCGTGTAAATTGCTGAGCAATCATGATTTCTTCTTACCTTCTGCTCCCAGTGATACAGCTCGTGTCATGCCAGGATCACAGTTCCATGACATTAATTATACACAGCCAAGATACACTTTTTATTTTGTGCCCAAAATGGAAAATAGTGCAAAGGAGCACAGGAGACACTGGCTGTGCTTAGGGAATTTCATTTCAGCTCTGTACTTCTTTTTTCTTTAAAAAAATATCCAATGGCTTGAGAGATCATTTCATTTTGAAAGCAGTAACGGGGTCACTGCTACATTCAGAGCTGCTTACAGTGAAATGCCTTAAAATATAGAATAATAATATCCAGAGATAATTTCTCGAGCCTGCTTATTTTTGTGTAACTGAAGGTAGATGGCATGGCCAAGATAACAATCTGACCCTAACCTAACCCCCTAGATGCAATAAAACCGAACCATATAACTCAGATGTAAGAGACCCAGAGCATCGGGCCAGCGAGTCTGCCTCTTCCTTGGGCAGGACTGTGGCATCCAGTACCTCCTGCAGTGTGAACAACTTGCGTCATTTTAACTATAAATTCACATTATCAGGCTTTACCCATACATCAACAGCTGCAAAAATTATCATAATGCATTACTCTAAATTAAATATGTTGTATAGAAAGAGACCTTTACAGGGCCAAATTCAGAGGCTCACCCAGAGCAGGATGGAAGTGACATGGAGAGCAGCTGATCAGGCACCGCAGGCACGGGGCCATATTTGTGCTGGCTCTCTCCAGTAACGCCTTCTCCAGCCTCAGGACAGAAGCTCCTGAGCAGTTTTCACTGGATCATCATGGGGACAGTTTTCAAGACCTAGTGTGGCCCCTGAGACAGCTTTGCCCAGGATACAGCTTACAAGGAGGTATTGGTACTCATCCAAATGCCCTGAGGATGCTAGGCAGTGGAAAGCCCCCAGCAAAGCTGAGAAAAGCAGCTTAAGCTGCTGGTACCGCAAAGCAGCTACACCTCATCTGCAGCCCCACAGGCTCACACAGAGACCAGCACCAGCAAGGTCCCACCGATCCCACAGATGCAACAGGAACTGGCAAAAAGAAAAGGGTAACCTGGGATGTTCCCAGAGGACAGGCTACAGCTCACGCAGGTTGGCAGGTCCTCAAGCACACACCTGTCTCTGGTCATGATTCTCCGTGTCTCCATGCTGGGAGCTACATGCAGCTGTACATAGCTCTGCAGCATCCTTCATTCTGCAGGTCGTACGAATGGAGAATGAAATATTTTTACTTCAGCAGCCATGGTCATCTAGATAACACCACACTACTTTCTTCCTGAACTCCTCTTTTAGTTCCACCAACAAGTATCCCAGACTACTCTGTCTGGCAAATGAAGAATGCTGCTTGCAAAGTGGACTAGATGCTTTCTAGATGAGGTTTAAAAAAAAAAAAAAAAAAAAGAAATTATGGCCTTCTCAGCTTTCTACAAATCTGTTTTGACTGTTGTGAAGAGGTACTGGTGGCTTTCAATCGCCTTTCATACAAATATTTTCCAAATAATTTTACATTATTTGTGGATCGTCTAAAGCTTTGCCTGCCTTTAGCACTGAGCTTAATTAAATTCTTTTGTGATTGATTTATGAATTCAGGTCTAGCATGGCATTTTATGAATCTGACATTTCCATACACATGAAATCCCAGGCACTGCCAATACAGTGATCTATTAGTGATCTATATTTTATAAAAGAATACCAGGAAGGACTATAATGGCACAAAAAGGAATCACACATAGCCAAGACGTAACCTATTGAAATAGCCATTGAAATTTCTTAAAACATGTAAGTAGCCCTTGTGAAAAAAATAGAGAATGAATAGACTGTTCTAATAGACCATTCATTAGAACTGGTCACAGATTTTGTTTTTTAGCATTTGTTTCCCACCTTGCTGTTACATGTCCCTTCAAAGTTTTCTGCTAGAAAAAGGAGGTTCTTTTTTTTTTTCCCCAGAAAAAAAAATGAGACATTTTTCCTAAGAAAAATTGGTGTGAGACTCCTAGGTGTGTACCCAAAAGTCCCACGCACACTTTTGCCAGAGAGCTTGGCTGCCACCCACTCCGTCTGTGACGGGTGTCTCCATGTCCCGTAACAACCCGTGCAGGAGCTCAGGGGAGGGACACGATGGCAGCCAGCACAGGAGCGGAGGAGGAGGAGGCGGAAAAATGCTACTGGCAATGTGGAGAAACCCAGCCTGGGACCAGAACAAACCAAGCTGTGCAACTTTCCCCCATCCTCAGCAGAGGCAGCAGATCCCAGGTGTAATTCAGGCCCGGAGACAGCAAGTGTTCTCGGGAAGGGCTGTTATTTATGGTAGAGAAAAGATTCAACTGCAGAGCTTTCAACCTTAGCTTTTGTACGTGTACCGTGTACTTTATCTCTCAACAAGGCAATATTTAAGAATTCTTCAACTAATAGTGCTATAGTTGTGTTATGTCAGTTTATCTATCTTAAGCTATTACTGCATCCTTTATTCCTTGCTTATATTTAGTGGTTATTTATTAGTGATTCATATTCTTTCTTGTCATAATGCACTTGATAAAATTGTCCCTTTCTGGGAAAAAAAAATTAAAGGAGCATACTTACCATTTACCATCTCACATGCACCACTAGTCACTGAGTTGTTTAATGAACTAAAGGATATCAAACCAGGCATTAAATTTCCCAGTTGCTCAACTAGCCCTTGTTTGTTCCAATGTGTATTTATTTTGCAAGCTCAAAGTAGCTACCACCGGCTCTCTTGCCTTGCTGCTCATGCTTGGGCACTCCTAATGCAACAAGTCAGGGACATTCAGAGTGCCACTGATCACACTAGAGAATGGCATTTGGAGTGCTTTGAAGAAAAACAGCTAGCTGTTCTTCAACTTCGAGTAGACCTATTGCTATGGAATATAAAACAGGAGCATTAAGTAGTAAACCAAAGAGAAGACCCACTTACTGCTGAAGAACAGCTGCCTTACAATATTCCCCAGGCTGATGATCGCTCTGCTAGGGATACTATATAGTCGACTACATCCTGGGAAATTCAAAAAGCCCAAATAACAACTTTAGAGAGCTCAAACAAAAGCAGAATGCAGAGCAGAACCAAAGAACACAAGGATTTTGTGGTGTTTTGAGTATTCAGAATAAATTAATAGATTTGAATTCAGAAGAAGTGGCCACGCTAATCTGTCACCTGGTCTCTTTACATAACCGTAGGCATAACACTGTAATAACAGAGACTCTCTCCAGTCCCTCCATAATTCCTACATAAAGTCCAACACGTGTAATTACATTTCTTTGTATTGGGAGCATATCTTCAGTGGAAAATCTAGCACTTCTCCGAGGAAACTGCACCAGTACTTGTCTTTGTTCTCTGAAAGTGCTAAAAATACTTATTTAAAGTTTGAATTTCACGAGCCACAGCTTCCAGGCATTGGCTTATTTTGTGCTGTTTGCTAGATTAAAAAGCCTTCAATTATCCATTGAAAAGGTGAATCTGCCTGTGTGCATATGTTTGTGTGGCAGAAAAGGAGAGTTTTATCTTCAAACCAAGATAATTGTGTTATTTAACAAAATATAGGTAGTATAGAAAAGCAGAAAAGTATTATAGTCAGAGCATTTTTCCAAGATTCCCTTCATAAATAATTGGTAACATACCACAACTGGTTTTCATGGACTCAGTGTGGTATTATTATGAAGCCCTTTTTTTGTGTATGTGTTATCTAAAAGACAAAAAAAAAAAAGTAATTTTTCTCATGACAATGCAGAATAAAGACAGACACTCCTAACTGTGGTAGAACTCATGAAAACACTCTCCCCTCATACCCCTATAGTGAAACACTGGCTTATTGTAATTAAAAAGCATATTCTCATAAGTAAACTTATTGCAATGCTGTTAACTCACAGATTTCTTTCCTACAAATATGTGAAATGTATATTAATGCATAACACTGACAATTTTTGCTTTGGTGTCAAGGTGTGGTATCAAATACAAACTTCAAAAAAGAAGCATGCAAATCACAGTCATTAGTGTTTTAATCTTTTGCCTCCAAGTTTTGCAAAAAATAAATCTCATTAATGTGTTGAGGCAATAGGAAGCCACGTAATACATGCTGTCTCCAAAACAGATTAGTTACTGAACAAAGTAAGGAAATAGACAGGCGTGCATGATACCTAGTGCCTGCTAAAAATATTCTATAGAAAGGCATTGTTCATTTTTTGTACACCTGTTGTATTTTTTGTACATTCATCTCTTGCAAAATCTGACTTAGTGTACTGGATTTTTAACCTCCTCAGAGATTAAATGCAAGGTTGTGATTTCTAATTATCTTTGCCATGTCTAAGCAAAGCGAATGGCCAAATCTGCTGCCTTTTTCATGAAACATGTCACTGTTTTCAAAACCAGCCTCGGACCAATGATGGCAGCTTGCACATTAGGGGACAGCAGATGAAAGCTGTGCGTGACCTGACTGCTCCCCATCCCCGCGTGGCCAGAGAGTGGTTGAGGGCAGGGGGCACAGGAGCGGCCAGGGTCCCCAGGGCCAGCACACCACTTAGAAAGGCCCGTCAGGTTTCTTCTGCTGGTGACCTTGAGCAAGGAAAGGACAGTTTTCCCTATGCCCTGGCCCCAAGTGCACCTGCATGTTTTAGCAAGTTCAATCTTCTCAATATTGTGAAGGCAGATGTCGCTCCCCATTTCTGAGACTCTTCACAGGTCTCGGAAGGGAGTAACTTCAGCTGCAAGTGAGGGAAATCTTCAAGGAAAGCATCACTTCAAGGCGATGGTTTTTACTTTGATCTCACACATCCTCTCTCCCCAGACTCTGGATAAAACAATCGAATTTGCTTTTTATCCCGCAGCGAGCGGGTGAGTGCTCGGGAGTTGGGAAGCTCTCCCGGGCACATGAAGGGAAGGGGCTGCTCAGTGGCACCCAAGACTGGCAGCCGGCTCTGCACCGAGCCACCAGAGCCCACCTGGCTGAGTGTTAGCAGCAAAGCAGCACAGGCTGGTGACAATGCAAAGCTGTCCCCGGAGTTACCTCCCATCAAACAGCTACCAAGCAAGGGAATCGAACTGTCTCTGTCTGCCGTTGCAGCCTCCTTCTGCAACACCAATCTGCATTCACTTCTGTAATGCACTTAGGTTAATTAAAACCACATCTCTAAACTGTTAAATTCAACTATACATTCTGATGGTTTTTGGAGTTAATAAGCTGAAAAACATTTCTACAGCATATGCAGTGTACAGACTCGGTTGTCTGGTGCAACCACAGTCCTCAAAAGACAAGAACAAAGAACAAATAAACCCCTCTTCTAGGAATATCTGCTGCTTTTCCTTCTTCCAGATGAAACTAGAGGCTCGGTTTCATGCCACATTTGACAGCACGGATGGACTGCTGCAGGGTGTGCCACAAAATACTGCAAACCTGTCCGCTCCATTGTGTGCAGTAAGTATGAACGAGCCACAGCAACTGTCAGCAGTTAAGAGAAAATAAGGTGCCTACCTGCTTGCTCTGCACTATGAGCTCATTAGCTGCTGTTTGTTGCACAGGCTGAGTTTGATCTCTTAATTTTAGCATGTAGATTTTTAAATAGATATGATTAAAGCAGACACGGGAGATACCCGTGACTGATGCTCTACTTCAGCCTTCACATTTGGAGAGAGTAAGTTTTTAGGCAGAGGATTTTCCAGCTGAGAAGAATAGTTTCATGGTCAAACATGTAACCAGGGGTTAAAAACTTGGAAATGAAACTTAGCTGTGACAATGCACCTATATGAGCTAAGCAAATTAATTCTAGTAATTTAAATTACCTGACCCTTCTCCGTATCTGAGAGAAAGCCATATACTCAGAGCTTCTGTATTACACAGAAAATGTCTTTGAGAGCACAGAGGACAATACCAAGATTTCTCATTTGTTATTTTCCCAAATTACCTGCTGGTCCAAAGTGGCAAAGTACATAGCAGCAGCCACATTGCCGCAGAGCCAGACCACTCTCTTTGTAAGCCTGTGCCTTTGGCAGACAGTAGCTCTGATTTGGGGCAGCACCTGCGGACACGATCAGGAAGTCTTAAACTATGTAGGCACTTCTATTACACCCAGTATGGATATTTTCCCGAGGGAGTTTGCAGCAGCTCGAACCCAGGTATCCTGCATCATTCTCAAGCTGCTGGGTCAGCAGTGCTCTCTAGAGGGAAAAGCACTGGGAGAAAGCTATGAGTGAAGTTATTGTAGAGACATAGCCAGAAGGAGTATCACTTCCTACCAGAAAGATCAGCTCTGGAGCAGTACTTTCATTCTCCTCCCAACACCAGCCACGCATTTGCAGAAGGAGTGTTGTATCCCAGAAGAGCGCAAAGAGGGACAAGTTGAGGAACATCTGCCAATACCTCCCACCTGTGAGATTTCCACACTTGGCAGCTGCTGTTCGTCCTTCACAACCACCTCTTCTTCCCAATGTAGTTGCAAAGGCCTCAGAACCATAACCTGGAGGACAGCCAGGTTGTTGAAGGAAAGTCCCTCTGTGCAAGTGAAGAACTATTTTATTTTAGATTGAAAAGTAATTTTAATGAAGTTCCATCTGACTTTTTGGGGTTATTGTTCAGGCAGGTATTAAAGATCTAACAAATTGTCAACATTTGCATTAATTGGCATTTATATTACAGTTAAATGCAGATGGCAAGCGCCTGCAGGCTGGTTTCCTTATCTACATTTGCCATTCCGCTGTGGCTGTGTAAGTCATTGCTTTCAAACAGTTGGGGAAACAAAACATTGAAAAAGTGTCTTCTGAATGTGGTGCAGTTACTTTCCCAAATAAGTTGATTTTGACAAGGACAATATCAATACATTTTAAAAAAATCCTGCACAATTTCACCCCAGAGTAGTCAGAGAGAGGAGACCGTACTCAGCAAGAGCAAAGTCTTTACAGTGAATAAGGTGTACCTGCACAGACCCTGTAGGCAACTACCCACACAGTAGAAAACCCATTACCCCAACTGGCACAAACTGGGAGCAGCAGCATTCCCCAAGTGAGCAGCATAAGGGGAACCGGCTAATCCTGGGTGAGCCTGGAGTCTGGATCCGGAGCAATGCTACAGCCCCATGGGAAGTCGTGGGCTTGCTGAAAGAATGATCATGTGAAACTCAGAAGCCTGGAGCAGGCAGAAAATCAGAGGAGATGATCAAAATAGCAGCTTTTCCTTGTCTTGTCTCAGGGTGAGTCTGGGCAGCCCTGTGCTGCACCTGAAGTGCAGCAGCAGCAGCAGCCACAAGTTCCCACTGCATCAATCCCCAGCTTTTCATCCCTTTTTCTGTTTCAAATATGTAACAATGCTAACTGTTTTCAGCTAGATGAAAGTTTACCTTCACTAGCAGAATAGATATTTTACGCCTGTTAATTTAAATAACTAGATATCTAAAGAAGAAATATGGTCATCCACGGTACCCAAAATCAGCCGAGTTATTTACCTTATTGCTAGGTGAAACACGTTGCTCTCCTCCACGTCTTTATCACCTTTGCAACAGCTTCCAATAAATTAGTTGTGGTGTGATGGCAGAACATAAATATTTCAGCTAGAAATGCCTAAACTGCAAAAACCTGGCTGTAAATCCCCCCTATGTGGTAGCCACTCCCTCAAAATTTGCTGTTAAAGTTAAGTATGTAGATAGCACAGGTCATATAACTAGTTGGGTGTAAGTATTCCCAAGAGCCAGATCGTTGCTGATAACCTCCAAGTGCTCCTGATGCTTTTAATTCCCTTTGCCACTCACAGGGGTGCCACCTCTGCAATCCCCCGCTTCCTTCCAGCCTCCTGCAAATCTCACTTCCACTGCTAGCTCATACGAAGGGGAAGTTGCAAAAACAGCCAGGTTTGAGGAGGTAGATAAGACACACCAGCCATCAAAACGTGCCCACCCCTCATGGAGGATCTGCAGGATATTTATCTGCAGGCCCATTCTTCTGGCCTTCCTCAGTGATTTATTACCCCAAAATCGTCTGTCAGGTTTGATTCAAAGTCCACAGTACTCCAAAGCTTGTTTTGTCATATATTTATGACATTTCTGGAATGGGAAAAATTATAAAGCAAAAAGTTGTTTAATTCTGGGTTGGTTTTTGTGAGTTTTTTTTTGTTGTTGTTGTTGTTGTTAGCAATTACAAGAAGTTAAAAGCTTCTTTCAACAAGATTGAGACAGTATTTTGATTTCCCTTTTTCATTTCTAAGCTCATACTACCTACTATTTTGGAATTACTGTTATTAGAAGAGTGCCTGGCACCCCTCACTGAGCTCACAGCCTCATTTATTGCTATTAGCCCAGCAAAGGTGTATTGAAAAGTGTTGCACCTGTGGCATTCATCAGATGCAATTTGCCCATCTTAAAGCTTTATTCTTTCCCTACTAATGCTCTGAGTAACTCTGATTTTTCCCATAATTTTCTCTGAATCACTAATTATTACATTTGATTTCCATTAATATAAACAGCTAATATTATTTGAAACAGTCTGTCGAGAGGGCAGACCATCTAATTTTGTATGGCTCACATTTGTATGTGTTTCCCAAATATAGGTGTTAGTAATTGTAGTTAATTAGTGTTTAGTGCCAAGTATGAGTCAGACTAAGCTTCCAGCTTTAAATATATATATATATAATTCATATATGTATATATATGGGTTTCCCTGCAAGGACGCAGTTCTGCAAAGCTTTTAAGCACCAGCCTAGGAGTTAGGAGCCTAGCTAAAGCCTAATTCTATGTATTTTTCCAGACATGGTTTCTAGATGCTAACGCAATGTGAATAATGACAAAGTGGGATGCTGAGGAATTGGTGGCAAAACTGCTCTCTCTGACTGAAAATGTAATCTGAGTTCAGTGGAAACCCTCCCGCAAGAAGGTTTCCTCTGTTCCCACAGCCTCAGATCCCACAGCACCAACACTGCATTGAAGCTCTCTCTTCCCATCCATCACTAACCTGACTAGTGAACAAAGAAGCTATTTCCATTACTAACTCTAGTAGCAAGACAAGATCTAAATGCCATTAAAAATAACAAAATGTCCAAAAGCTCTTGTCCTTTTGTGAGCAGGCAGGAATGCAAACAGTGTCCTTGGGAGCATCAGCTTCACAAGAATGAGTTCTGTAGATCAATGCAATTTATCCTCATTGTTCTGAGCTGATGGGAAATTATAGGTGTGAGTATTTCAACCGCGCATGCTTTTCATTAAAAGTGTCAGAATAAAACCACAAAAGTTTCATATTGGAAATGCTGCCTTAACGTAATGAAGAGATGTCGTTTAGCTTCCTCGTGATTCTGGTGTAGGCTAGCACAAGGACTTCTGCAAGGACCAGCCACAGCAGCTCCACATGTGAGAGCCAGTGACACACTGGGTAAGATGGGCTGGCCAAGAGTCCCACCTGCAGATAAGAGAAGAAGAGAAGAGAAGGCTCTGGGGAGCCCTTATAGCAGCCTCCCAGTACCTAAAGGGGACCTACAGGAAAGATGGGGAGGGGCTCTTTATCAGGGAGTGGAGTGATAGGATGAGAGGTAACGGTTTTAAACTGAAAGAGGGTAGATTTAGATTAGACATTAGAAAGAAATTCTTTACTGTGAGGGTGTTGAGACACAGGAACAGGTTGCCCAGAGAAGTTGTGAATGCCCCATCCCTGAAAGCGTTCAAAGCCAGGCCGGATGGGGCTTTGAGCAGCCTGGTCTAGTGGGAGGTGTCCCTGCCCAGGGCAGGGGGGTTGGAACTAGATGATCTTTAAGGTCCCTTCCAACCCAAACCATTCTGTGATTCTATGATAAGACTACAGAGGTGGTGGAGCTGAAAAACAGCTTGGTGTTTCTCAGGACAGTCATTTCTAAACTGAGCAATTTCACATGACAGTTTACAGTTTGGGCATGAAAACATTGGGTGTGTTTTTCCTTTTTTCCACCCAAAAGTCATCATCCCCTGAAGAAAATTAATTCCAGTGATTGGGGGTGATAAGGATTAGCCTGAGTTGATGCTTACCACAAGAAATAGCCTGATAATCAAAGAATCATGTTTCCTATCCTTGCTTCTGTATGCCTCTAAAAGCTGTATGAAAATGGAAATAAAAAACGCCCTCACAGTTTGTTCATTCTATGTTCTCAGATAATCTTTCCCTATGGAAACAATGACAGTGTTGTACAGTGGAAGGGGTGGCAGACGTCAGGGCAAAAGCATTACTTTTCTCATCAATCACATTACAACACCAGGGATTAAGAAATCTTCTTTTTGTCATTATATTTCCATTTCTAAATACTGATACAAATTATTTCCTTTGATGTCCTTGGGCAGGCGAGAGATACCACATTGTTTCCTAAAATAAAATAAGTTCCCCATTACGGACTGTGTATAGAATGATACATTAAAAAACCCACCTTACTAGAAGTGTAAAATGTGGAAAGAAAGTGTGCTATTAGACACAAAAAAAAAAAAAAAGAATGTAATTGATCTGGTGACCCATTTTTCAAAACAATTCTTCTTTTTAAGAAACTAACACACTATCAGTGACTAAATTCAGGTTAATAAAAGTATTGTTTATTCATTCTTTGCTGACAAGGTTTGATTGATGTTCTGAGAGATGCAATTCACCATTTGAATTTTCCCAGGATTATATTGCCAATAGGTCCCTTTAGCAGGAGGCATAGTTTTTGTTTGTTTTCCCCCAAGCTGTTTAAAATTATAAACATATGGTGCAAACATATAACAATATTATGTCAACACAAACTGGAATGTGAGTTTGTAACCGAATCTTCTCTAAAATTAACTATACCATCTCTGCGACTTTGGTCTGTCTCCTGGCCTGACATTTTTAAGAAGATTTTGGACTTGCTTTTTCCTTTATTAAATGAGATCCGGTGAATAGAAAGGTAATGTATGCCAATTTCCACACACAGACATTGACACGCTGCCAAACGCAGCCCCGTGGAAAGTAAGCTGACTTTCATGGAAATTCACCCACACAAACCAGAATTATGTTTGTTCTACTTTTCTTTAAAAGGCCATACAATCCTTCTGTTTAATTTGAGAAGACAGGAATAACTTTGTGGCATAACTCATGTAATAAAGAAAACAGCTCCGACTGGGAGTTCATATTGTACATGCAGCTTACAGAATAAAGGGAGCTGACTTACTGAAAAAAAAAAAAAAAGCGGGTTAAATCTGGCTGATGTAGTGGCTCAGCGGACAGGAGCATAGATTCTACTGAATTATAAATGTCACAGTTGACTTCCCAAGCCCCTGACCAGATTTGGGAAGTAAAGCAGTGGCTAGCACTGGCAGAGCCGCATTATCTATTGATTCGTCCTGCCCTACGGTAAAAATATCTGTTCATTAAGCCACCCTACATCCTTCTCTCAGGTACCCCTGTGGTTTGGGAGTTGTGCAAATATGAGTAAAGGCAGAATAAGACTGCAAAACAAAGTATGTTGTAACTTGTAGTAATTACAACACAGTACAATTACAATTGTGGTTAGTCTGCCGGCAGCTGGGATGTTGCGTATCACAACCAGTCTGAACTTCAGGGTTGCTGCACAGGCTCAATTCTTGTTGGACACAGCAGGGATACTCTTCGCTGGGGTCGTGTCCTTCTTCAGGCCCACTTCACTCAGCATATACGATTCTGAGCCAGGGACACTGCTGAGACACCAGCCAGTATTTGTCTGCATATTTTCCACCAGCTCCTTAACCCCTTTTGGGGTGAAGCGAATCACACAGCTTTAGGCATTCACCCGGGAGGCAGGATACAAAGATGGGCTGACAGAAGATCTGTTTTACATCGGCTGGTGGCTTCTCGTGTTTCCAGTGAATGACAGAAACAAGGCTCCTTCTTATTTGAGAAATATTTAGCAATGAGCTAAAACAAAATATTGCTGTTTTAAAGGTCACTAGACTTTTTCTAATAACATTGAAGAATGCATCCATGTTTCCTGGACTTTTATTAAAATGCTCCAAACTTCAATGAGTTGTCCCAGGAAGAAAATATGCAACACATTTCACTCAACCCACAATAATGTCTTTCTTCCGAGCAGTTTGGAAGACTCTGATGAAGGATCGTGCAGCTGGCTGTTGTGCCAGGAAGACGTTTCCAGAGCAGCATCTGCCATGCCCGAGTCTGTCCCACAGCCCAGCAGAGCCCGAGGACTCAGCACCAGCCGCTGCCACCAGCGCCCCTGGAGAATAATGACTGCCACGTGTGCCCTAGCTGCTTCCCCCAGAATGGAAATTATTAGGCTTTTCATTTTAGATTGACAACGGGCTATTAGCCTCTTTTAAATAAAAAAAATCTTAGAGGAAAAACAAAGTACAAATTTTTAATGTAAAAGTGGACTGAGAGGGGACAAATGCCGCCACGGCCAGGTTGGCCGGCATCACCTTGGTCATGAGGGTGGCCACTGAGCAAGGCAGCTGCTGAGCACCGAAGAGCTGCGACTGGGACCAGCTCCAGCTCCCAGACCCTGCTGGGGTTTCTGGCTGTTGGAGAAGACCGCCTGCAAGGCTCACCTTCCTGCGGGCTCCTGTAGCACTGCACAGAAGCTGGTATGAGAGCGGAGGGAGTGTGGCTTATGGCAAGGTGACAGCTCCATTTTGAGCGACTCCTGTCATATAACCTGACCCCGATACAGTAAGTTCCTCCAAGTTGTCCCCTAACTTCACTATGTGCTCCAGCTGCTCCTGAAATACTGCTCCGGACTCTGGGACAGGGGAGAGAAGGAGAGGGGAGCGTGGTGTGTGATGCAGGTCTGCACACAAAATGTGTATGAGCAAAAGGAGCAAAAAATCACAGGAACTCCCTCTGTTCTCCTTTCTCCAGTTAATCTACAGACAGGGTGAAAAACAAAGGAATTTTTTCTAAGATTTGTTTCTTCTTACTGAAGTTTTGCAAAATGAAATGCAGAGATTCTTTTCCTACCTTTGCAAGTGAACAGCAAGGCCTCTAGAGTTTTGCTGGTGGGTTTTTTCCTTAGTTTTTTTCAGTTGTACCTGAGCACACAGTAACACTAGAGGAGATGCTGTTGGTCTAACAGCAGAAATTTTGCTGCTTAACCTCTGCTTGCCCCATCTCTGCACAGGGAGGCATGCTGGAGAGACTGATAACTAAAGCTGCCTGCCTCTTGGCCTCCCCATCCTACAGCACCATGGAGACCAGCTGCATGGAGGTTACTGAACAGTAGGAAAGATATTTTTGTCATCTAACTTGAAGCGTTTTGTCACTTTCTTCTTCACACTGAAATAGCAGCAGGTAGAAGCAGCACATTTGTCAAAACGAGGGTAGCTTGTTAAGGACTTGAGTGCCTTTTATGCAGAGGGTTCCCAATTTGATACCCTATGACAGATGTCAAACACTACAGATTAGCATTTTGAATCTAGGAATCACTTTTCCCACAACTGAAAAAACTTAGCTACACCATACAGTATCTTGTGAGCTCTCTGCTATTTCATTAGGTGGTCTGCAGTAACTTGGTATGTTAAAAACATGGTGCAGAAGGGCCACATTCTGAGGAAGGACTCAGATATTACAGTCTGATAACCTGCAAATTAGTCTCAATCTGTGAAAGAGAACCTTCAAGATATACCCTCTATTAATTCAACAAGAAGAAATTCCCTCTTTTCTGTGCCATTTTCTTGAATGATAGTCTGCCCAGTTTTATTTAGTGTGCAGAATTTGACCTATAGAATCACAGAATCATAGAATGGTTTAGGTTGGAAGGGACCTTAAAGATCATCTAGTTCCACCCCCAAAGGAGAAAGTATTTTTCCATTATGTTATTGCCATGTTTTTCAAGGATTGTCTGGTACGTACCAAAGCTGCCATTTGTCTGAGATTACTGGAGCAAAAGTGTTTCCATTTTATTGCACAGATCTGAGACAATATTCTTCAGACTCAGTTGCCTGAAATTACAGTTCTGTTTTTATGTACTTCTGCTTTCCAGGGATTCACAATCCCTACAATGAATAGACACCATAGGTTTGTAATGCCTCGTAAAAGTCAAGCCAGTTGTGTTTAATTTCCTACATAGTTACTTCTGAGTCTAACCTTAGGTATAAGCCGTGAACATGTTGCCTCCCAGAGCATGTCTGCGATTCTCAAACGTATTCAGGTTTAGCCTACACCTACTGTTTACTGAAAAACATTAAATGTGTATGATTTCCATAGTTATGGAGAAACCAAAACTGACCACTTCTGAAATTCTCATCTTCATCAGCTATAGATTGTAACTCTGACATTATCTTGGATTTGCAACACTGAAATGGAGAATAAAGCTTCTTCCAGAAATTTTAAGATTGGATGTGCACAACTCCGTTTCAAACCAACAGGTTAAATGGCTGAATCAGGAACCTACAGAGCAGCACACGCGGCAGCACATGTGCCGCACGTGGGCATGGGATGAGAACCTCAAACCCCAGAAGACTCCCCCAGGGAGCCAGGGGAGGACACGAGCCATAGGAAGGGCAGGGATCTCGGGGACCATGGGACACCCTTTGGTTCAGAGCATGAAGCCACCCCACTTCTGCTGCTGCTCCGCTGACTGCCAGGCTGTGCCTGCCTTTCTGGGACGATGCCTGTAAATTCTAGCTTGTGGAGCCTGTTTTGATGGTCCCCCATTGATCATTATTTCCATGATTTATAAGTGGCTGTCAGTTGCATGAGTAGTGCGCTATGAAAAGCTCTGTACCACGGGTGGGACCTCGTCAGCAAGAGCAATGCTTTCCTCCTGATGGTTCTGCTTGGAAAAGCTTTCATTTAGCTGGATTTCCACCATCGTCTACATCCGAAATTACACGCTTGTTTCCCGAGACTGTTCATTACACCACACCATAGCTCTGAGTGGCTAGGGCATTTTATTACCACAGCTGAAAACAGCCTTCAAATATGAAAAATGAAACCTCACCAATTTTATCATTTACAGTCATTTGAAGCCAAACTTTCACACATAAAATAAGACTCAAAAACAACAACAACAAAAATCAAAAAATCTCCGTAAGAGCCTAATTGAAATTATACAGATTAGTCTGTGTATGTTCCTTTTAGTTCATACTTAGTTTTCCTATCAGAACATAATGATTATGGGAACCCAACACACAGTGTAATTGTATTACATCAAATGATTGAGTACGGTAAGGTAAATATTTTCTGGATTTGATATTATTGGTCTTGGGTTTATATTTCAGCTGTAATGATAAGATTTTTTCTTAATGTTTTTGACATAACCATTTTAGGCAAATATTTTCTAAAAAAAATCCTTGATGACGTGAATTCGATTAGAGATCTCTCATGACAGCCACAAGTCGTGTTACAGAGCCACACTGAAATTTATCTTAATGGATGCTTTTTGTATGAAAGAGAAAAACGACTGAATTCTACATTCACAGTGAGGGAGAAAACCAAAAGCACCTAATCATAGTATAACTGAGTTAAATGGGGAGAAAAAACAGCTTTCAAAACGCAGAAAGAACTCAATTATTTCATATTTTTTTTCCCTCAGCACTGTTACACTTTCTCTCCTAAACTGTCCTGTGGTTTTTCTGACTGGAAGCATTTGTAAACCAGCATCTGGCATACCTGTAGGTGGAAAATAATTGTTTTGAAATGAGAAAAAGCCAGCCTTGACCCAATTGAACCTAGCAGCAAAAGTTGATTTAATTCACAGTGAAGACAAAAGGAGTGGCCCCAATACAACCCTGGGCTTATTGTGGTCCTTTGGGCTCTGCTCCTCACCGTTTCCGGCAGCACACACAGCCTGGCAGCTCCGGCCTCTCCCAGGGACCGGCACTGACTTCTGCGCTCAGCCGGTAATTGCGAAAGATTTGCTGACAGAGAAATCTTCTTCCAACCAGTGCCTTGGCCAATGTATCACGTACGAGGTTATCTAAAATATATAAGCTTATCTACTATAATTTTATGCGTATTTTTTTGCACATCAAAATATCATTCTCTCTTGACCTTTGTGGCATATTATAGACGCAAGTTTTGCACTTCAAGTGACCTTTTACTGTTTTTCTTCTCTTTCTTTTCTGTACTCCCTTGTCAGTTTAGCAGGGACTTCTTGATTTACCTTCTCTTTTCTGTTCAATATTTGCTTTTCTACACACTTCACAAGTGCCACAGCATCTACAGTTCATTGTATTTGATCAAGTTAGATCACATATACATAGTGAAGTCCCTGAAACACACAGGCACTGCAAGATGAATTAAGGAGGTCGTGCAAGCTCTTAAAATCACATTTTATGAAACCAGCAGAAAAGCCAGCGGGTAATAAAAGGCAGTCAAGCCACAGATCCTGCAGAAAGTGAGTGATATGAGGCAGCAGGTTGACCACTGTTTATTGCCTGCCAGCTAAATAAAATGGGATGCGACTTATTACTTGCTGGCTTTTCTGCCAGTTTGAGAAGATGTAATTCACATTTTGGGTGGTGAGGCTGTGATCTCCTTCGATTGTAACATTCCCCTTGCTCTCGCTGAATCTGTCGCTCTCCGCCTCACTCAAACACTCATGCGCTAATGGGAAAATGTTGAGGGCCAGTTCCCATACTTATGTAGAGGCTTGTTTCTGATGGCGAGAATAGCAGTTTCAGCAAATTACTAGTTCCTTCCCCTACCCCAGGCAAAAGCTGAAGAGTATTATCCCATCTCTGACTTGTTCTAGTTAACACCAGAAAGTAAAAACCTTTTTGTTTTCTGAGTTAGGAGAACAGAGAACCAGCAACTGCCCAAGCTCACAACTGTGTCAAACCCCAAGACACATTTCTAGGCAGAAAGCGCTGCTCTGGGGGAGGAGGTTGATTCCCATGGTGAGTATAGCACCTGCTATATCTGGAGTATGTAAACAGTAAATGTGAACATTTCCTGAGATTTAGTTCAAGCCCCAGACATCACAAAGTGAATCCAGGTAACGCCACTTTGGGCAAGAAAGAAGGCTAGGTAGATTATGTAGAGATGTAAAAGCAATTGTTTAGAGCAATTTGTCCCTGGTACAATTATTCTTTATGCAGCAACTGGAAAGAATGGTGGTGTCTGATTGTGTGTACATGTACTGGTGCATGTGTTTGCAAAGAGGGACAAGTGCAGAAAGCTAGATTCAGCTCTCCTCAGCCTCAACAGGGCAAAGGGTCAGATATCCAAAATCTGCAAGTCCTCGTAGGACCAGGGGACCTCGGAGGACACAGGACCTTTGAGGCTGGAGAGCCTTGCTGCGCCTCCCTGTCCCCACAACTCCACAGCTCTTCTAGAGGAGACGGAGCGAGGCCAGACTGCGGATGGGTGAGACATAGGACTTACTGATGAATTAGCAGTAAGTCAGAGTCATCAGAACCAAAGAACGCGGTGTCTTGAGACCAAAAGATCAAAGTCTCTTTGAGCAAAAATGTGTATTCAGCAACTACAAACACCGCACTTACACTTAATGGGAAATTTACCCTACATTCAAAGGTCAAACTGTATACTAGAAATCCATACATTCAGAAATGCTTGACAAAATGTAGCCGTTCTCCCAATTCACGAATCGGAGCTCCCAAATGTAACAAAATGAGCCAAGGTGGAATCGATAGCTACTCACGGCGAATGCAATCCTACTCACAAAATTCAACACAGAGAGGAAATTTAGCTCCTAGGAATAGATGCTATTTATCGTTTGTTTGCAGTTCCTCAGCTGATCAGCTCCCAGCTGTACACCAACTAAACATCAGGGGATTAACTCAGCTTTGATATGGAGTAATCAGTCCATTTGGTCTTTGAGCTGTCTCTCACATCTTCACATTTCCTTAGAAATATATGATGTTATTTCACTACTGCACCAATAAACTCTAAAAATGGTAGTTAAATATTGTGTGTACTGTGAAACAAACCTCTTGAATAACAAACACATAAGCAGCATCTTCTCTACTTTGTAATTAACTTACTGGAAGCTGTTTAATAGCATCATAGTGGAGACTACATGGATGACTAGCATCACTACATATATACTATATCTTAATGTGTTGCTCACAACCCAAAGAAATTTCTAGGACTTGAATTGTCATAGGCTGCAGTAGTTGACATCATTGCCAGGAACCGCTTGTATGATGAGGAAATAGCCTAGCCAATGAGAAAATATCCGAGCTGATTATTTCCTCCTGTTACTCTGCTTTCACTGAGATACAAATATTTTGGTTGGTTTTCCAGAAAGTCAAATGCATCAACCAGAGTTGTATTTTACATACATTTCCTAATGTGATAATATAACATATTCACGGTGATTTAGAGGGACTGCAAACACAGAACTCCAGTTCTCTTCCATTTACAGGTGACACCAACTTGTACAGGATGAAAATATCAACCACGTATCAGCAGTCAGTGCAGGTTTACAAAACTTCGGGCCGCTGCAGGTAGGTTCCCTCTGTCTGTAGACGCATACATGCATGCACACAGAGACCCTGGTCAGGCGCCCTATGGCTCCATCCTTTGACACATCACAGACACTTCAGTTTTGTTCCTAAACCCATGGCCATCTCAATCATAGCGCACTCGAATGCTAGTGAAAAAGAAAACAGAAAGCCACACAAGCAGGGACCAAAGGAGGACTCCTTAATTTGATGGCTGAACATGATATCTCTCCTGTTTGGATTTCTTCCATGTGTACGTACCACCACGCTGCAGCACGGAGGCATTAGGATTCTTCTGCAGAAAAATTGCTGCTAAAATGTCTCTTGCTTCCCATTCTGGAACTGTACTTGTAAATACAAGTTGGGGGGTTATTTGTTTGTTTGCTGCTGTGTCATGCACTGACAGTCTTGCCCCAAAAGTTAATTAATGTTCAATATATATTACAACTTCCTTCCATTAGTATTCATTTGGAGAACCCTGGGACACCTCATCCATTAAGTTCAGATACATGCAATTTGTTCTTAATGTATGCTCATTATTTGCTATGAAAATGTGAAAGAGATTTCTACACAAGCCTTTTATTCAATATCCTTTCATGCATAGCCAAATAGGTAGTATAAATAGCACCGGTTCTATTTTTGAATCTTTGCATCATGAGGGTTAGGGTTCCAGGCACTTGCGTTGTTACAATGCAATCTGAAAATCCATGCCACCAGCAGATGATTCGAAAGCATACATTTAATGGTAAGCTGTCAAATACGTGCCAAGTGTTGCTTTAAAAAGAATTCTTCAGACAAGATTCAAATCTATCAAACTCTCACCTTTGAACTTCTTACTTCCAAACCAAAATGTCAGCAATATTTTGTTAAGCATTGATAAATACTTTCTTAAATATGGTAATTAATATTTTTGCTATAAAATTGCAGCCAGTTATTTAAAAATTACAATAACTTAGTAATTATAATAATTTAACAACGGAAGATATATATATATAAAATTCCTATTTTGAGAATCAGACAGAAACATTATGCCAGGGAAGAAAAATATTTCTTCTCACCTATCTTATGCTTTATCTGAATTCAATAAATCCCTAGCAGTGAACATTGGCTAACAGTCCTTTGCTAAGAATAAATCAATAAATCTCCTTAATTAACCAGTAATACTTATTGTAAGTTAAGGCTTCCACATCCGCATATTTTACAGAGCAGCAGCCAAAAAATTAATTTTCTTGTCATTTCCAGCAGCCTCATTCAGAAAATGAGCAAGGTGCATGCTAAACTGGATCTCTCCGTATCTTCACTCACTTCACTACCACCCGGTGGTCAAGGCCGTCCTGCCATATTTTTTCAGGCCAGAGTTGCACAGTTCATGAGCCTTCTGCTTTTATAGAATGATCAAGCACATAATACGAATGATGGACTCAGAATCAGTTTTTTTGTTATATGAATTGCAAATTTCCATCCTTGCCAAGTAAGTTCAGGACGATCAATACACAAAGCTTAGTCTAATTTTATTATTACTTTGGGCAGCAGAGATACAAGAATGAAGAGTACATTAGTCAGAATATTTTTTCCAAACTTTTTTTTTTTTTTTACAAATGGCTGTTGATCTTTAATTTATTATAAGAACATTTTTATGGTCTGAATATAACAGCCCTTCCATTTACACCTGTCTGAAGTGTTACTTTCAAACAAAAATCACTTTGGTAGGTGCAGAAATAACGAAAGTTTCAAGCTCTCAATTAAAAGGGCCATAAAAAAAGCTAGAAGTTAAGTAGATGGCTACAAATACTTCTTGGAACTTCTTTTCACCTATAAGTTTCCAATAAGTTCAGTGGTCATAGAATCATAGAATCATAGAATCACTCAGGTTGGAAAAGACCCTTGGGATCATCAAGTCCAACCATCAGCCCCACTCTACAAAGTTCTCCCCTACACCATATCCCCCAACACCACATCTAAACGACTCTTAAACGCATTCAGGGATGGTGACTCCACCACCTCCCTGGGCAGCCTATTCCAGTGTCTGACCACTCGTTCTGTGAAGAATTTTTTCCTAATGTCCAGTCTAAATCTACCCTCTTGCAGCTTGAAGGCATTCCCTCTTGTTCTATCGCTAATTACCTGTGAGAAGAGACCAGCACCAATCTCTCTACAATGTCCTTTCAAGTAGTTGTAGAGAGTGATGAGGTCTCCCCTCAGCCTCCTCTTCCTCAAACTAAACAGTCCCAGCTCCTTCAATCGCTCCTCATAAGGTTTATCCTCCAGGCCCTTCACCAGCTTTGTTGCCCTCCTCTGCACTCCCTCCAGCACCTCAATATCTCTCTTGTATCAGGGTGCCCAAAACTGGACACAATACTCAAGGTGTGGCCTCACCAGTGCTGAGTACAGGGGGACAATCACCTCCCTACTTCTGCTGGTCACACTATTTCTAATACAAGCCAGGATGCCATTGGCTTTCTTGGCCACCTGGGCACACTGCTGGCTCATATTCAGCCGCTTGTCAATTAGAACCCCCAAGTCCTTTTCTGCCAGGCAGCTTTCCAACCACACTTCCCCAAGCCTGTAGCGATGCATGGGGTTGTTGTGGCCCGAGTGCAGGACCCAGCACTTGGCCTTGTTGAAGCTCATACCGTTAGCATTAGCCCATCGATCCAATCTATCCAAGTCTTTCTGCAGAGCCTCCCTATCCTCATGCAGATCAACACTCCCACTTAACTTGGTGTCATCTGTGAACTTATTGATGATGCACTCTATGTCCTTATTGAGATCATCAATAAAGATGTTAAACAGAAATGGTCCAAACACTGAGCCCTGAGGAACACCACTTGTGACCGGCCGCCAGCTGGATTTAACTCCATTGACCACCACTCTTTGGGACCAGCCAGCCAGCCAGCCACTGCTTGATCCAGCAGATCGTATGCCCATCCAGGTACCACAATGACTGTCTTGACTTTTAGAGCCCCCTGTGCAATGCATACATGACATGCAATGCAGAAATGCAATACAGAAATAAGGGAAATTATCACCATGAGGAGAATATGCCACCCTTCGAATGAGAGCAATCATCTGCTGACAGTTCAGAAATTGTAATTGTAAGAATGGGTTTTGAGACACAGACAGCTGAAGTATTTGGAAGAGTGAGAAGCTACAAATTTCTTTTGAAAGAATGAACAGTACTAAGGCTACTCATAATATAAGATATAACAAGAGTGACAGGTATGGACCATACTGCATTTCACCAGAAATCCCTTTTTGGAACCTAGATATTCTTCCCTGCCAGCATGAATGAAGTAGCCTGATCCCGTATGGCCAACCTGCACTTTCTCACCAGAAGAAAACCCAACTAGCTTTTCAAACGATTGTTTCTGAACCTTTGTGAATCCTTTATGCATTTTTTTTTTTACTCACGACTGTATAAAATTTCACTAGTTAAGAAAAATTAATTCAGAATAAGAGGATAGCTTTCCATTTTAAGCATTAAGAAGGCACCAGACCCACTAATGTGCTCTTAAAGAGTGATGTTCCTGGGTTTTCATCTAGGGTGTGAGTGTAGAGCAGGACCCACAAAGATTAATGAACTCCCAGCAGCTCTCCCAGAGATACTTCAGGCTAAAAAGGCTAAACTGGGACACACTCACATATTGACCAGGATACTGGGAGATCATGGCTTGTTTCAAGCTACACCTGGCATACCGCATAGGTAAGATATGGAAGGGTATTTGTGAGAGAAACAAGAGTTGGCTGGAGAGGAGCAGGATGCTGCACAGTCTCCTCCAGCTGCACTGTAACAACCTCGATTCCTTCAGCAGGAGCTTTTTTCCAGCTCCTTTGTTTGCTCTGTGATTACATGTGTGAGCAACCAGTATTTATGAGTTCACACAGGTCAAAGAAAAGGCTAAAATTTTTCATTCCAAGAAAATGACAGGACAGGGAGTCAAGTGAAAGGTCAAGTCAAAGGCTGTGAGAAGTTAAATACAGATGAGTCAATAGCCCACATGTGGACACATCCCAACAACAAAATGCTTCTGCACTGTAATATCCTCACTAAATTTTTCAGTACCCTGACTGAAACATCTTAGGCCCATTAACATGATTCCTCTAATAGTGCAGACATGCTTTTTATGCAGGGATGCCTCTGGAGATATGATAACTGGAGGAATATTCCTCTCTATCAGGAGAACTGTCGGAGGAAATTACTCTAATACGTGTGCACAGAGCTCCTCCAGAAGAGGAAGGCTACTCCCTTATGGGGAGATGAATGGAAGCTCAAGGATGTTGTAGGCTTTGGTTATTCCCTTTTGTTTCTTGCTTGAAGCACTTTTAGATTATGTTAGGAGATCTTAAGCACTAGAAGTAAATGAGAATTTCCATTTACTTTTCTGGTAATTTAATGTTTGGCAAACTGGAAAATACACAGATTAATAGATCTGCCAGGCTCGGAAACATCTGGTTTAGCAAATTAATGAGTCTGCATGAAAAAGAGGGAAAACCGTAATGCCATGACAAGCTTTTCTTCCCTGACAGGCTACATACACATTAGCTGAGTGTCCTGTCCCTCCTGTCCAGTAGGGGTTTAGGGGCTTAAGCAATACCAGTAGGAGGCTTCCTACTGACATCAGTAATTTCTCCAGTCTTCGAATAGATGCTAAGGACTGTACCTTGCTCCAGTAAATCGCTGGGGGAACTTTCCATTGATTTTAACGACAGTTCAGTCAGTCCACAGATAAAAAAGAAAGTTAAAAAAATATATGGGAAGTGGAAATTCTCTGAGAGAAGATTTGATACATAATTTTGTATGAAGAAATTGTCCTGAAGCTGTCCCAAGGAGACGAAAACAACTTTTAGAAAATTCTTTTTAAGTTAAGACAGAAACAGTCCACCAATATATCCTTTCATATTGCCAGTTTTCTTCGCACACCCAGAAAAGGGGGGAGCAAGACCCAGGAAGGCTGTAATGAGTTGTTTTCCTGCTGAAGGTTCAAAGGTAGACTGGTAGACGGTGCACAGAGGAGGCTGGGAGGACCCTGGACAATATCATCAGTGTTGTGATGAACTGCAGGCCTGCCGCATCTCTTACAAAAATGCATTTTCCTCATGTTGATGGGGTGCCTATTTTCGTCCCAGCTCAGGCTCACTAGCTCCTCTGTCTCATACATTTTCAGGGTACCTACCTCTCAGTCCAAGACACTGGACACAGCAGGTCTGTGACCAGCTCCATCAGGCACAAAGGGCAAAAGCTGACCACTACATGGAAGCAGAAGCTCCAAGGAGTGGCCAGCCCAGACACGTGTTCCCACCAGAAGAGCCCCCTCCACAGCCCATCTGTAGAGGTGTCTCTGCTGTCACTTAATCCACTGCACGCAGCTGCGCCACTGAAGAGAAGAAAGGTGAGAAGTCTGAGACTGGATCAAATTCAGGACTTTCTTTTTCAAAGCCCCAGGGTGACAGAAGCAAGCACCCCTGGAAAGGCTGAGTCCATAATTGCAGAAGAGGTGCAGGAGGAGCATTACACAGGCCTCAGATGGGCAGAGGGAATGATTTGCAACCTGTGGTCCTACTCTTAATAAGATGCTTTGGTGTATGATACAAATGTTTTTTCCATCACGGTAGTACATCTCTCTGACCTATTCTTCAGAGCTGTTGGCACGTTTAAATATTTATTATAAACTAATATGACATTTCAATGAGATAAACACAGCATTTATCTCATCTAACAGACAGGAAGACAGTTACTCAAGCGCCTCCCAAAACTATTAAAAGTACAAGGTCTGGAAAGGGATGGTCCTCGCCTGCTCATAAGCTTGCAGGCTGTGGAGAGGTGGCAGTTCGCTTGGTGAGCAGGAGCAGGTCTGGTCTGCTCACTTCATCCCACCACCTCAAGTTAAAGTCCCAAACTACCAGAAATACTGAGAAATATTACGCTGCTTATCACTGGTGACCGAAAATTACTTTTAGAAACAGAGAATGTCTTTACTGACCTCGTAAAAAAAAAAAGAAAAAGAAAAAAAAAAAGAAGGGAAAAAAAGGAGATAAAGCTGATGTGTAGGTTAAGTCTGCACTGTGCAGAGATAGCCTACGGCAGTGTCTGCACTTTATCAGCTTCCACTGACTCAGTATGTTTATTCTTTTTATCTGTTAGTTTTATAGTAGCTGAGGTATTTGTTTATAACAGTAGCAGTTTTATATCAAAATGTTAATTTCTGTATATAGGAACTGAGCTTTAAATTATATAAATATAAAGAAGGGAAATGTATCCTGAGAAAGACAAACCCAAGGAATGAATGGAGGACAGTAGATCGCATTTGTATAATGATTAACTATCTCCGCAGTGCCCAGGAAAGCAAAACAAGATCTCCATACTTGCATAGCCAAATGGCTACACGGGCGAGGTGAAGGCGTGTTGTCCGCATATTATGATCCAAATGGCAATCAAGCCAGACTGAATTTCAGAGATATAAAGGGAGGTGAAACAACATAATTTAAAACCCAAGAAAAATATACTTTACTGGGTCACATAAATACCAAAGCAGATTGATTGCTAGGGAACTAGAATATTAACAAGCCAAGCAAGCAAGTTCACTGTCTGCTCTAAACAGACTTAACTGCAGGTCAGCATGCAAATGCCTTCCATTATTTATACAGTCCAAGACAGTTATAGGATATTGCATACTGCATAGAATATTAGCTAAGTCATGGTCATGCAGAAGAAATGAACAAAAAATACCCTCTAGATTTTAACTCTGGTTGAAACCCTCAGAGTATGCCTGAGAAATGACAATAGACCGTTATTAATTTGACTCAATGAGATCACACATGCTCCAGATCACCACCCAAGTTAGTTTGTATCCAAAGTCTTTACACTGGCTAATTATCCCATTAGGAGTCAATGAAGGAGTGAATGACTGAGTAATGACTCCAAGATTTGGGCCATGCAGAGGGAGAACGGGTAAATGAAAAACAGCAATCAAAACATCCAACAAATGAACAGAAACATAAGGGGTTTGGTTGGTTTTTTTTTTTTTCTGTTACTGGTTATTTCTGGTACCTTGCAATTTTCCCAAAATAGTGGGAAGGAGAAAATTGTAGCAACATTCCTGGAAGGCTCAAAGAGAAATCAGTGTTAGCAGTAATTTCATGGGAGACCCTGTTTCAGCCTTGACTGAATCAATGAATGGATAACAATCCCATGTGTTTTTTTCTTGTCTCTTAATAAGAGAACTCCGTATATCTTAATAGTCTAAGACTTTCCAGTGACTAAGAGTCATTAAGAAAGGAAAAGTAGCATAGATTTTTTTGTGGTTATCAAAGGTTCTACCAGCATTTCCACTCTGCCAGGTGACAAAATGTTGAGAGATAAATAATTAAATTAATCCATTAATTTATGTATTATGTATGGAAGGCAGCATTGTAATGGCATTCACATTTCCCAGCGGGACATCAGCTTCGCAGTTTACATTGCAAGTACACATTTTTTCCTTGCAGTCATAATTCATCTCAAGACTTCTGCCTTCTGACTAATGGGGACAGGATTCTTATTCCCTTTCCTGCTGTCACCACTCGGCCTTGGAAGGATTGGAAATAGTCTGCAATCCTCACTGCCCAATTAATCCAGCTGTTACCCAGACCTCATGTCCTTATAGTACACATGGGAAAGCCCCTTATGAGGCTCCAAGTGCTTTAAACCCTGCTCAGTTTGCACAGTGCTGCTGTAGCTCAAGCCAGATCATAGTAACTTTGAAGCAAAACCAAAACCAGATTCAACAAAAGCCTGAACACAAGAAAAAAAATCCTATGCTTTTAAATTTTTTCAGGAAATAAATCTCAAATCACTTTTTTCCTTACATTCATGGAAACCTTGATCTTTTTTTTACATCTCTTTGCTGAAGAGTAACCTAAAAGGCTGGACAATGTGTTTATAGGATTATTTCACCAACATTCCTCATTTTCCTTTCACACTATAGTGTAGCTGGTGGCACATGGTGCCCTGCAGCGCCTTCTGGACTCAACTCCTCTTGCACTGTTACCTATGATTGATATGGAATGGACTCACTGGGCCAGCTAATTCCCTCCCTTGCTGTGTTACCAACTTTTCAGAATTCCTCGATTTTGAAAACTTGAGGAATAATACAAAGTAAAATAAAATACGTTGAAAGTCTTGTGTTCTTTTCAGTAGCAAAGAAAGCCTGAGAATGACAAAGTTAAAAAAGGGATGACTGTGAAAATGAAACCTCCACTCCAAATATATGAATTCTGTTCTATTTAATGAAAGTGGGGATAAGCAAGGGTGGGGGCAACAAAAGAACTTTAAAGCTAATAGTGTTCCTTCCAGTGGAAAAATCTAGGTGGAGGGAGGGATGAAACTTTTTGCAGAAGTTTTCAGTAAAAAAAAAAAATAAATTACATCAACAGAAAGTTTTTGAGAATAAGCTTCCAGGTCTAATTAGGAAGGCTCTCCTGCCCTTCATGCTGGGGAGGGCAGTCAATACCCTGCTGGTAGAGAGCTCCTGAAGTCACAAGGGCAGTGATAACAGCATCAGCATTAGGGTCCACAAGCAGTAGGGGCCAGCATTCATTGATTATGGGAGCAATAAGGCTCATTGATTTTACTGTCTGACACAACTAAAAGCAACAGAAAAATCCTCTTCAAGATCCGTCATGTGTAGTCCCTGGATACATAAACAAAAGAGGCCCTTTGGAAGTCTATCAATATGCTACAATAGCCAGAGAAAATCTGACATGTTTTGAGCATGGTGCTGAAGTATCTGAGACGTAACCAAGGATGAGTGGCAGCCTCCCAGGACACTTCTCACCACAATCACAACTTCCATCTACTTTCTTTCTCAGATGGTTTCAGTGCCTCTACCTGGTAATGGGAAAGGAAGGGCAGAAGAGAAGGCAGTGTAGCTATGCAAAAGAGCAAACGGTAGACATCATCACTCGGTTTTCTGGATTATCTGTATCTCATCAACTTTCTCTAATAAAAATAGTTCAAATAAGAACAGTATCAGGTCCAGTCCATTGGCCATGAAAGAAAGCACCTGAAAGGCTATTCTTGGAGGAAAAAAGTAGAAGCTTTTCCGCTGCCACTAAAAGAATGTCCCAGTGTCTTGCTACGATCTTTCTCGTCTCTGCATGTCAGTTTGTGAACTCCTTTTCTCTTAGAGGTAATGTAAGTCTAAGAGGTAAGGTAAGAACTGAAGATCAAATAAGTAATTATGTTTTCATTGTTTTCTTTACCCCACTAAAATAGAATAGATTGTAGTTTGCCGAGTAAAGCATTTCTTTAGGTATTATATATTACCGCTCAATTTAATAGCTAAAATCTCAAAATATAAACTGAATTAACAGATTACTGTGTTCAAATTTCTTGGCAGTTAGGAATTCTTGGCATCTCCCTCTTAAAAATGGAAGAAAGGAGAGGTGAAAAGAAATGATATGTCTTGTTCAACAGCACCCAGGTCTGTTCTTTAACCAGGAATTGAACACCCTTTTTAACAAGAGCGGAAATAACAAAACCAATTTGTTTCTGGTTGACCAATGAATATTATTTTGATTAGTTAACAATTTTAAAACACAATCAAGTCAAAGTAAATATTTTACTTTACTTAAAACACTGCATTTTCAATGTTTACACTTTCTAGTGCACGTCAACAATAATCAGCAGTTACTTTTAAAGTATAAACTATTTCTTAAGAGTAAAATTCAAGCATTTAATTTAGAAAATGCTTTAACAAAATATTTGGGCTGTTTAAATCAAAACAATTTGCCAAAGCATACATTTCCAAAACATTTCACCTAACCCAAATCTGAATAACTGAATAAAAAAAGGTCTAGATATGTTCAGTCTACACAGTCCCATCCACTATGTTGCCCTTTTCATTTTCTTCAGAACTGAATCTTAAAAGACCACAAATCAAATGAACCAGAATTGGGTTTTTTTCTCTTTTTACAAGCTACATTGCAGAAAGAAGGGACTACAGTTAGAGACAATCAATTATCATTATTATTTCTCCAAAATAGGTTGCAAAGAGCATTGGCTTTTCATTGGATACTGTGACCATAAAAGAGCAAATTCTGAGATAATTTTCTTAAGAGCTTTTCAATACCTTTTGTTTACCTTGGAGGCTGAAAATTGTCTTTGTCAATAACACACTGCAAAAGAACCTGGCACTATCTCAGCAGTCACTTCTATATTCAAAGTGGCAAAAGGCTTTACCCTAAGAATTCAGAAGCCCATGATATCTTTATATACATCCTACCAAGCCTTAATTTTCTTGACATAGCTAAGCAACATAAAAATTAGTAAACACTATAAAGTACCACGATACAAAACAAGTCTTTTTAGTGAAGCCACGTATGAATCAGAACTATTGAGTCCAGTTTCAATTGTTCTGTTTATGAAATGTCTGGGAATGCTTAATACCGGTCTAGATATGTGAAATCAACCAGTTAAATACTGGAGAACACAAATTGGATAATAAGATGTTAAAGCTACATAAGATACTATGACAGTTCACATAGAAAGCTGGAAAAACTTCTCAAACTAGGCTTTGCCTTCTACTGTAACAGAGCAGCACTGGAAATAAACAGTCACACTGGTCAATGTAGACAAAACTTCAAAATAGTAGCATAGCATGAAAAGCTTGAAAATTAACCCTCTCCAGAAAACGTTCTCCTAACAGCAAGAAAAATATCCTCAACATCCTTTTGAGCCTCAAGGTCATGATTGGAAAGAAAGATACAACATCGGAGGTTTAAGAACATGAATATCTAAAGCAGTCAAGTTATCATTCAAGTGCTCAAATCCCATTATGTCTAAGTTTGAGGTTACTGGGTAGAATTGTGCAGCAGTAATGTACTTGACAGAAAAACTCATGTTATTATTTTTAGCTATAAATGCAAAAAAAGCAGAATCCATACAGCACTGGGTTGCAGCGTGAAGAAAGACAGGAATCCTAAGTGTAAGGCAGAATGCATTTTCATCAAAGACAACATAGCTTAAATATAAAGGACCATAGCTCACACCACACCCCAACTGCAAATCCCCATAAATGAATATGAAACATGGAACAGTGCACAAGAACTTCCCCCTGTCGTCTCCTTCTCACAGCAGAGGTTAAACTGTTCAGGATTTAAAGAAGAGGGAATATGTGATAATACTACCAACTCACTGAAGAATAGAGGGAAACATCTCCCAAACCCATCCAACACTGGAATCAGCTAGAAGAAAAATCTTAAAACTGACATGGGCTGAAAGACTTTGCATTAGCAGACAAGTCTCATGTATCCACCATGAAACTAATACTTCCCCTGAAAGGATGCTTCATGCCCCTTATTTTACTCCTCTCCACCATCAGCATGTGCAGTGCAGAACCAAAACTGCACCGACCCAGACTCAGGCTCACTGGCTTCCCAGAAGGAAAAATATCACATGATTCATCACGAACATTTAAGGTGAAACAGTCCCGGGTGAAGGCTGTTCTCAATACCCGACACCCCTCCCCCCCGCCAGTATTTCTTCCACGACCCTACACATCTTGTGGATTCAAGCCCTGGGATTCAAGCCAGTATCTGTGTCTGCTGGTGCTGAGCACGGGGCCAGAGGAAGAAGGCTGTGGCTCACAGAATCACAGAATGGTAGGGGTTGGAAGGGACCTCTGGAGATCATCTCATCCAACCCCCCTGCCAGAGCAGGGTCACCTAAAGCAGGTTGCACAGGAATGCGTCCAGGCGGGTTTTGAATGTCTCCAGAGATGGAGACCCCACCACCTCTCTGGGCAGCCTGTTCCAGTGCTCTGCCACCCTCAAAGTAAAGAAGTTCCTCCTCATGTTGAGATGGAACTTCCTATACTCAAGTTTGTGCCCATTACCTCTTGTCCTGTTGCCGGGCACCACTGAAAAGAGCCTGGCCCCATCCTCCTGACACCCACCCTTTAAGTATTTATAAGCATTGATAAGATCCCCCCTCAGTCATCTTTTTTCCAGACTAAATAGACCCAATTCCCTCAGTCTTTCCTCATAAGAGAGGTGTTCTAGTCCCCTAATCATCTTGGTAGCCCTTTGCTGTACCCTCTCCAGCAGTTCCCTGTCCTTCTTGAGCTGGGGAGCCCAGAACTGGACACAGTACTCCAGGTGTGGCCTCACCAGTGCAGAGTAGAGGGGGAGGATAACCTCCCTCTATCTGCTTGCCACGCTCTTCTTGATGGACCCCAGGATGCCATTGGCCTTTTTGGCCATAAGGGCACGTTGCTGGCTCATGGTCATCCTGTTGCCCACCAGGACTCCTGCACTCCCACATGCAGAAACTGACACAGCCCCTCTATGGGTCTTACAGCTCTGAAAAGCCCTGTGCCCCCCAGGCCTTGCTCCTGACTTTCAATTGTGCAGTTCACAGGCCTTAGCACGGCTGAGCTTGATGACTGACCTCCCACAGTCCCCACCCCATGAACAGGAATAAAAGAAAATCCACATACTGGCTGTGAGAGTGGCTGAGGTGCAAGGGAAGAGAGGTAGTTGCCTGCCAGTTGGCTCACAGAGGGCTTTGGAAATAAAAGCTACTTGGTATAAATTGCTGGTGAGAGCTCACCTGTAAATATAACACATTTGCACTCTAAACAAGAAAATATTAGAGCTGTAATGGTGTTAGTTCCTGTGTTAGAGGAATGAGCTCTGCACCTTCACCTGCCAGGGAAGAGGGGGTGGGCACACTTCTGCTGTGAATATACACACAAATGAGCAGCTTTTCAGATGGTCGTTGTGCTTCCTTCTTTCTTCAGCTCGAAAATGCAATATACACCCAGTGCAAATTACAAACAAAATGTACCATTAGGAGTCACAGATTTTCAAACCACTTTGGCAAAGAAAACAGTTTTCTAAATTATAGAGATAAGCAGCGATCTGTATTTGCATAAAAAGATGAAAATGTCTACTGTGTGATTCAAATACTACTAGCACTTTAGCATAATTACCCTGCCTGCTTAAAAATTGCCCATGGAGAAATGGATGAGGTCTTAAAATATAGCACAATACAAAATACATCTTATGAACTGTACAGCTTTTAAAGTGCTCTTGAAACCCAAGGGGTGGCATGATTTAAGGTATATTCTCAATTTCTTCTATATTATAGACAACACCTTCAACCCCAAATCCTGGGATGTCATCAGCCCTCAAACTTTATGAGGCTCACGACCTGGTAGAAGATTTCATACTCTGCATCTGCATTAGCATTTTCATTTGGATCAGGAGTGCACTTTGGAAATAAATCTCCTGGTCACTTAATGAGCGTTGGTTCATGATATAATCTTAAAGGACATGGACCTGAAGACGTTCTCCAAGAGTGCCTGCATTGTACTCCAACCTGTACTGTGTTATCACCAGTCAACTGGTCCAGACTAGGGTTTTTATTCAGTAAAATTCCTGAAATATATGTAGTGTGGACATTGTATCCATAGTAGCAATGGTTTTACTCTACTAATGCACTCCCATTGGTTTCACTACTTGCTAACATAGACACAGTGTAGAGCTGTGCAAAGGTCAGGTTAGACACTTAAATCCCAAAGAAACTAATGCCCTGTTGGAAAACAGGATTCATCTTCACAGACAGACCTGAAGGTAGCCTTAAGGAAGATTTGCCCTTGCACGGTTTGTCTTGACTCTCAAACCTCCATGATGTAATGTTCCCATTTTCTGTGCTTTTTCTCCAACGGTGGCTGCATTCTACCAAGAGGATAAATGGCCAGAAGAAGAGGTGTTTCTGGAAACCAGGACTGGATGCACTTGTAGAATTAGAGACTCATAGTGGGATGTAGGTCATAACACTATGTACTTCCAGCTTCTTTCCCAATATATGGAAAGTGGACCACACATTGCAGTTCTCATGAATAGATAAAAGAATGGTTTTTACCCTCAATTCCTTGTTTTTGTAGTTTTGCCCATAGTCATAATTTTAGTGTTCTTCTTCTATTCCCTGTGCTGCAAGGTGCAGCGCAGAACTCAAAAGCAGGAAGAGAGGGTCTCATTTCTGCATGGCTTTAGGGAAAACTGTATAAAATTGATTTATTCCAGGTTAAGATAATGTACATTTAGAAGAGAGATTAAATGAAAATTAGTCAATTTCTGGCTGTGACCATAATACATGCATCTGGAAAGGAATTACTCGCCTGAAATAAAAAATCGGAATTGCAAAGGCACCAGATTGTTTTAACTGTAGGTACAGAGAGCAAATATATTACCAAAAAAATCTGTCTGCATTCAAAAACTTCCAGTTCTTCAAATAAAGGGTAACAAGCTACTTGTTGGTTGAACAGAGACTGCAGTGTTCTGACTTCATATCGAAACAAAATCATCCACATACATCATTCTGTGAAAAAAACTAAGTACTAAAAATAAATGACACTACAGGTACTGGAACGAAGATGGAAAAGCACCAGTCACCAGCCAGAATTGAATGGTACAAAACTACAGAGTGTAGTTTATAAGCACAGGAAGCGGTCAGCTTCTCCCTTCAGTACAGGTCAGGCAGCGTAGTTAGGCATTAAGAAGCATTGAACCAAATCAGACTAAAATATAAAATTAATGTATTTGTATGTAAAAAGGAAAAAAATCTAAATGCTCACCAGAACATTTCTCCCATTGCTGTACTACTGAGATATAAGAACAGGCTCGAACCATTGCCAGTGATAGCTAGGAGTAATTTTAAAGTCTTTGCAGATCAGCATCCAATTCCATCTCGTCTTTTTCACCTTATAATTGCAGCCACTCTCTATCTTTTATAAGCCTCCTATAAGTCTTATTTGCCAAGCACTCATAATTCCTGAATCTCACTGTACGCTTTAGGCCAGAGTAGGGAAATGTAATACAATAGAAATAAAATCGTGCTTCACGAGTGGTCCTGCCCTGCCTACAACAGAAGAGGGAACAAGAGAGGGAAGCTGCCGGGCAGGAGGGAAGGCTCAGGACAAGTGGGTTGAGGAAATGTTGTGGTAGGGAGGAGGCACTGTAAGAAGGTGTTTAAATGGCTGGTTCTTGTCCCACAAGCTGAGATCTGTGGTCAGAAAACCCAGGCCTCTCTTGAGCGAGTCCCTCTGCTGCCCATGCCACCACCTCAGTCTCCTCCTGACTAGGACCTGGCATGACAGTGGGGGAATCCTGGCCTAGTCCCTGGCGAGGCTTCCCTTCAGCATCCTCAAGTTTCCCTCTCCCTGTCATCAGTTTTTGTGTGTGGTCCAGGAGCCTAAGGCTGCGATCGATTTTTGAAGTTGCAGGTGGCCGACCTGTTCCTGCTTCAGTCTCTGCCATTTGCAATAGGGCAGGATGAGTCAGACGGAACTTCAGTCAGCTTCAACACTTGCTCTTGTCTAAGCTCCCCTAGGTATGGCACCTAGATCAGAAGTTCTGCTCCTAATTCACTTCTCATTTTGAACAAAGAGAACTCACTCACAGGGATGTGGGTTGACAATATTGTAACCTGGGCAAATGGTTTTCAGAAAAAGTTCAGATATTTGACCATCGCTCCTTTCTCTGAGATCAAGCACATATTACTTTCTTGCTATATCTCTCTCAGGATGTTTTACTCGGTTGTTACATGCAAAAGCAATATATGACTGTTTAAAATCAATTAGAACAATTAAAATGGAATGGTCGTCTATGGCGTATTTTGCAAGGAACCTTAACTGTTAAGCCTTTCTCACCAGAGTTTACCAAGCAGGTGTTATCAAATTGATTGTATTAATCTAAGTAATAACTGCATTTATTAAGTTTCCACGTCCTTATTTATCTTGTTACGATGGATTTTGTTACTTTTATCTTGCACCTTTAAAATTACATATTAGCTTAATAAATATTTTAATATTTAATATAATTAATAATAATTTGATATGCCTTGATAATAACGACATTATTAATTTTTCACAAAATAATGCTGTCCATGGCAGTGGCTACTTGCTTGTGGGCAGAAAATGTGAAGCTCAGCTGCAACTACCACATGAATGACAGCTCAATCTATTTACAAGGTCTGAGCATTCCCAGACTTTCCAATAAATGCATTTGAGTTAAAGTGAATTAAACTTTCAAGAAGTGTTTAAAATGCAGATTTTACTACATTAAAATTCCCATATTTTATTTGCTACTAGACAGTCAGTGAGAAATTGAACATAAATCAATAATATGATCCTAAGCACAAAGTGAAAACATGAATTGCTACTTTGGTATATGACAGTTGGACATGTGAGGATTATGCAACTCCGGACACAGGGTGTTTAAGTGCTGTTCAAATATTTGGTCTGTCAGTCAAGCTACTTTGATAAGTGACAAATTCTCAAAGTGATAATCAACCAATATCCCAGGAAGCAATTGTTTAGCACTTCATCTAGCGAGCTGAATTTGTTTCAGGCAACAAAAGCCTTTCTTGAATGATGCCAGCATGGTTGTTGGAATATTAAGCATTTACCCTTAAAAATTTACCCTTAAAAAAAAAGATTTCCTTATTTGGGGAAGAATTCATCAACAAAGGAGAAAACATTATAAGAGCTGTATGAACTGCTCTATCAAATGCTTGTTTAAAGATACCGCTCTACAGAATGATACAGTAAATGTTTCTTATTTAAGATAGACAAGAAAGAAGACACATGCTTCAGGCAAGAGAATTACAGGCCTGTAAGTTCTGGAAAAATGGGTAAAAAGACAATTAAGATAATACTGTGTGAAATTTTAGCTCTTTTTCAGTCCTGAAATTCAGTTTAAACTCGTTTAAACTAGCTAAAGCACAGACCTTTATATAATCTATATGTATAATTTATATACATTTATATGCTCTATAATTTAATGTAATTTCATAAGTCCTTTTCAGAGGGCTAAATCTCAAGGGTATTGCAGGCAGAAGGATCAACATTCAACAACGAGCAGTCTCTTCTTAAAACGTAATAAAATAATGTTAATCAATCAAAATACATTGAAAACTTGCACAGAGTACTGGAAATACTTACAAGTAATCTAAATAAAAAACATTAAACAATTATTTATATATTCATGCTGTTGATGATAGGGCAATGTTTTAACAGAAAATGGGCAGCCTTTTTTTTTTTAATATATTAAAAAATATTTTCTTCTCAAATCTGATCCAAGAGCCAAATATTTTTTCTACTCTCAGTCATACCTGGACTACACAGTCCGTATTTGTTGTATTACAGGAATGTAGGTAACTTTTGCTCCTGTACCACAGAGGTATTGTGCCTACAGGCTTGTTTTAAATGCATAGATTATGTTTTTCTCTTCATCTCTGATGGGTTCAGTTCACAGACACACAGAAACTATTTGCCCCCTTCATGCTGCAGAACAGCTATTTACTGTATCTGCTGAGAACATCATTCCTGCACACATCTCTGATATCAGCATATGTGTAAAGTTACAGAGGATTTAATTAAAGTTGACTTCTTCAATGTCACTCTCCAACTCAGGCTTTTAGCTATCTGTTCTTGGAATACATGTGAATCAGTCGTTTCAATCAAAATCAAACACTGTAACATAAGCATGTAAATTTGTTCTTAAGGAGGGCAATGTCATGAAAGAGATTCCTTAAGGGGAAAAAGTACAAAATTATATCACTGTACATCCAGTGATTGTAATGAATTTACAGCTGAGATGCAAGAAATAACACGAGAAGAAGGAGAATACAAAAAGTAAAATATTGCAGTACTGTATTACTGAGGAAAAATATTTATAGTTTTATTAGTATTTATAGTACGTTGCATAAAAATGAACAATTTATAACAAGAACTTTTGGTATTTGACCTTGTTATGTGTTTGTCTAGGTAAAAGTATCTGTTGATGACGATTAAAACTTCCTACCCGTTAATTACTGATCTGTTTGATTAGGGACAGTGGACAAGTTATGAGAAAAAAATGGCAGACTGACTTAATGTAAAAAATAGATGGGGTACCAGAGGAACAGCTGTCCTAGTCGTAAAGCCTTATGGGGAGTAAGACTGAGGATCATAATCTAAAGTGATTACATGGACAGGTAAAAGAAACTTTGCTGGAAGGTGCGAGGCACTGACCTATGCCTCAGTCATGTGGGAAGCTTGACATCCTCAGAAATATAACATAATATAGCAAACAAAATACACACTTTTTTTTCTATCTGCTTTAGTTGTCCAAAGCATTTTCCAAGCCATGGAGCAACCTCAGATACTGCAGGTGAACAAGCAGACTAGCACATCTGAGCATCCTCTAATCCGAAGCATTGCAGTGTTTGGTGGTGGAGCTGACTTCTGAGGCTTCCTGAAGCTTTGTGGGGACTGGACCCCCCGAAGGAGGTTCAGAAGTGCCAGAGAGGATGAAGTGAAAGACAGCTGGAAAGACATGAGCATAAGGGCACACTGGAGCAGCAGGGAGGCTCGCATACCACCAATGGCATGAATTCATGGGACAGAAGAATTTGGGGGGGACTAAGTGGAAAGTCAGGATAGAAGAGTATGGTAGGTTAGTGGAGGATTAGAAAGAAACATACAATATATGGTGACACAGCAAGAAAAGGAGAGGAACTCATGGGAACTCATGGTAGGTCTGAGATAATGGGTAAGGGAGAGGAACAGACTAAAATAAGTTGATAGGCAAACCAGAAGACTGACTTAGGACTGCTGCAAGGGAACCTATAGCAATTTGTACTATAGTTTCCTGCAACTTAAGAAAGGTTAGTTAGTGATTACATTAGTAAGTAATTAGTTCTTTCTCACTAACCTGCCCTCCAGTGCCTCTGCTGTATTCAGCCACACTGAGCAGCGTGCTGCCGTACTGACTGGACTGGACATCCAGCATGACATAAAACCTCTGGCTGGTACTAGCATATTCTACAGCCATTTCTGTGGGGATATGGTGAATATCTGTATCTGTTTAATGCTAAATAAAGCACCAATCCTTCTATGATGTGAGTGCACTTTGCAGTTTGCCTGAGCTGCATTAATAATTTCTCTTCAATTGTGGTTAGCCAGCCATCTGTCTAACAATTTCAAAAGCATTAACCACACCGCTTTTTTTTTCTGATGTGGAGTAATGTCAAATGCTTTGCTGAAGTCAAGAGATATGTCCCCTTTATTCCTCTTCTCTATGAAGCTTATTATCTCATCAAAGGCAGAAACCAAGTCAGCTTGACATGATTTATTTTTATGAATCCATACCGCCTTTCTGCATTAATCTCTCTTAAAAACTTGCAGACTGTCCACCTCATTGTTTGTTCTAGTACTTTAACTACTCCTTTTGGCCTGTACCTAACAAGATTTAATTTTTTTATTCCTCTTTCCTAAAGATAAATAATTTTAATTAATGTTCTGTTCCACTTTATCTCTAGATTACCAGTCAAACTTCAAATTGAGTCCTGGACTATTCTCCTGCTATCCAGGTAAAACAGATGGATCAAGGCCAGGCTCGAGGGCGTACATGCCTCAACTGTATCATCATAACCAAAACCTCTGACATTAGTTTGTCCACCACTGCTACAGATAGGTCTGTTCTCTGCCGATTCCTGTTCCACACTGATAGGGAGGGTATATTGCCATCTGACCAATGGTCTCTGACTGTTAAAGGACATATTTTTCTCAGTGCTCTCATCATGACACCGTTTAACATTGTTGAGTGAAATTCACTATAAAAAGAGAAATATAATCCAGACACGAGTGGCCAGCAAAGCTCTGTTCACCCCAGACAAAGCCTGGAAGCTGCAGGGCAGCTGTGGCCACACCTCAGCATTTCTTTCACCAACAGCAGTACTGCCCTACTCCAATTTTCATGCACAAAGTGGCTATCCCACCCACGGGAGCTCAGGCCTTCACTTCCCATGTCTTGGGTAAAGCCAGATGCAATTTTACTGCAACTTAAGTTGCCAGTAATTCTTGACTCTCCTCTTGGACTTCAGGGACTGAAGCCAGGCAGCTGCAGATATTGAGGAGACAGTAAAACTTGATTTGAATACAGGATAAAATTACCCAAGAAAGACCAAAGATACAACTACATCATCAAAATCTAATGGGAACCCACATTATCCATCATCTCTGTCATATTATTTGTCAACATGGACAAGAGAATGGAAGGTATTTCTGGCAAGAAATTTCTGACATTTCAACATTAAAGACACATGAACGTGGAATTTTGGCTGTCTGAGAGACAGGCTGCAGCAAATAACGGCAGAATGCTACATATTATATTCTTTTCTCACTGGTGGTGGACTCAAAGCTTCAAAAATGAAATCATTGTAAGCTAAAGCCAGATAAAAATCTGTCGTCATTTTTGGGTTGGTTTAATTGTGAGATTCACCATATCATTCTCTAGTCCTCAGCATTAAAGAAAGAAAATGAAATCACATGAAATCAAACAATCATAATTAATTTTCTTCATTTTTTTCACCATTATGCTACTGCACTTATTTAATAAATAAATTAGCACCAATTACTAGTACAATTTGAGCAATATCTTTATAAGATTTATTACCCAAGCCTATTCATTCTGTCAGTCTCATATGACAATGTTAGATATGGCAAATTTGGGTGACAACTTCCAGACAAGATTTTTCTGTCATTCGGAGAATTGTGATGCTTTTTCCTTTTGACCTGGGCAAAACTTTGACCAAAACCACATCTGATCCTGATTTCCTAAAAGCTGGGCAGTCTCAAAGCATACACGTAATAAATTATATTCGCATGTTAGAGAGACATAATAATCATAAATACAGTACGTTTCCAAGAAGCGAGGATTTTCAAAAAGCCTAGTTCTCTACATTTGTGTGAGCCGTATCTGCAAATACATAAAAAGGGTCATGTCAAGTTTCACCTTCGCTTCTTATGACCAAGTGTTCAGGCAGCTCTACTCGGTCAGCAGAGCAGTGTGAAGCCTGAGAAGGCTTTTGTGTCACACCCCGAGCTCCCTCCGGCAGGACATTGTCCAGCATCTCCTGCACACGGTCGGTACCTCTCCTGTGCCCACGAAGCTGGTGCTCAGTGCTGGAGCAGCACAGTCTCAGGGCTTAAGCAGCGGCTTGCTTAATTTCACCCCCCCCATAGCCCCTCTCTCACTGCTACCTGCAAGGACATCTGGTACCCTCAAAAACGGGGAGGTTATATTTAGGATCATGTCCGCTTATGGTTTTATACGTTCACCATATTATATTTATTTCAGCATTACAACCGTGTAAACACAGCATTCAAGCATGCCAGCAATGAAAGCTGATTCTGTTTTCCTGCAGCACATGTTAATTTCAGAGATTTTAAACATTTCTTGGTGCATACGCATACCGCCAAGGTAGAATATCTGACGTCACCGTCCACCAAGAGGGTTGCTACCTTATCTGAATTTGTCATGAGCCAAGAAAAGCCCATGCAACCACTGTAGTGCAACACCAAACTCAAGCTAATAAACTGAGATAAACTCTCCTGGCAGTAATTATTAGAGGAATCTTGGCAATTGCACAACTTCAGGTCAGCTCAAAGAGAGCTTGCATTTGCCCAGAGTACATTTTATAAACACACTATAAAGTGGCACAATAATTAACAGCTATTTTCCTGGCAAAGACAAGGGCCTTTTCCCTCACTACTCCTTGATGAAAATTGTGTGATGTCTCATTTTTCTAAACTAGCCCAATTTAACAAAAAAGCAACTTCATAAACGTTGTCTCTCCCTGTTGAATTTAGCTCACAGTTTATTTAAATGTACATTACGCTGTTAATTTTGGTGCCACAACTTGGTTTGTTTTCTAATCCACCAAGTATTTCACTTCAAAAATATTCAAGCAGCATCTGTGTTCCCTCACACACCGAGTCTCAGATACTTAGAACAGATCAAAGGGAAAACTACAGCTCTAAACCTAAAGCAAATTTTCAGGGTAATCATGTTGCTCTGAAATGGATTTTTTTAAAACCTGTATCTTGTTGATCTGAAGAGCCATCAGAAATCTCAAACTGCTGCAATGTTAGATGAAGCTTTAGAAAAGAATTCTCTGGTTCCGATATACAGCTCAAAATAGAGGAATTTAAGGTACAACTCTTTCAAGGAATACATCTTCCAAATCTCCTACACAGTTGGTAGAGGATGTCTCACACTCAACTGAAAGCTTCAGTATAGACTCTAAGACCATTTTTTGAGGACAATCAAAGGCTCAATAAAAAACCAAGTTATTCAGTATGCAGAATTGACATTCATTTATAGATTTGGGGTTACAGTCCCAAAAATGTGCATTTCAGTTGAAGAGAACATGTGGTTTTGTGAATAAAATAGGCAGTTATTCATATAATTTACAATCTGTAATTAGGAATGATGAACAATTACAGGTCTGGAACAGAAAAGGTGCCCTTAGAAAATGCAAATCTCTGATCATGCTTTTTTCCCCCCCAATTTGAAACATTTGCAAATAGAAAACTGTAACATGATTACAGGTTTCAGATACAAAATTAAATTTCTAGGTGAACCAGGGAAAAAAAGATGAAAATTCCTGCAGCATTTGTGAAGGGCAATGGGTAAGTGACTGGATAATATCCCACTGGCTGCCAAGATATTGTTATGCAAGAATTTAAGTGACATTTTTATATATGTGACAACATGCATACTTTCTCACATCTGGACTTTAAAGTAAACATGTATCTGGGAAAAATATACAAAAGATCTTTCACCCAGCCATCTAAATCAGCAAGGTCCTAATGAAATTTTGGGTATGTCTTTTTTTTTTAAACAGAAGTTTTACAGCTTATCTGTTTTCATGGTCTTCTGGCAGCAAAACATTATGGTGAAAAAAACCATAGTTGCCTGTGACAGAGCTGTATCTTATTTGCATCAAGTATCTTTCAGAACCATTTTGCTTGATGAGAACTCAATAGTTTAGTTTTCCCTTTGTTATGTATGCATTTTGTACTTCTATTGAGATTTTCTCCCCATGTGCATGGCTGTGAGCAACAGCAATGTTCTTTAGAGAAAGGTGCTGACTATGCGTAAGAAAAATTAATTTTTTTCCCCAGTGTCAGCCTGTACAAAGAAACATCACATAACCCAAAACTGTCCAGCCTATGTTTTCACTATGTTTTCAGGTTCGTGTGCGATTGCACATTTTCACAGAGATGCTGCAATGGTATTGACTAGACTTGGTCTACTTTTCCTCTTTTGAGCTACCTCTTGGCCCAGCTCTGCTTTCACAAATAGGCAGGGTTGTGTTGGAGTTGACAGCAATTCAATGCGGTAAAGATACACAGCTGGCTCGACAGATGCAAGCTGGGCTACCAAAGACAGAAGGGCCACCCAACTGCTGTGCTCAGCAAAGCTTCACCAGCCGCACGGAGCAGTGAGCTCATCCCAGCACTCAGCCTCGTTCATTGACAGCTGCTTCCCATACCTCACAGGGCATGAAACGGTGCCATGGACATGTACCATGGGCCCTTTAATACCAGACAAACCACTGGAGGAAAAAACTGACAATCATATATTCAGTATGGTGTCACATCAAAGTTCTTGAAAATTTGACTAATGCTACAAGAACAGGAGGAAGCGAGGAAGGGAGGAAGGGAGAAAGGGAGGAAATGCTTGTTTTTCTCTTCATTTATTCATTGTGAAATCAAATGCATTAAGTTGATTTCTTGGCAGACAATTCACAGAGCCAGCATTCTATGAGACAGGTCTGTATCTGTCCAAGGCAGACCCTCTCTGGTATTTCCTTCTGACTGCCTGGCTGACAATTAAAACTTTCAAGGCTGGAGCTCACTTATTCTTCTCTCCTATCCTCATATAGCTCTCTTGTTCATCATCATGGCAAAACACAAGGTCTCTGTATGTTTCCACAACCGCCTCTGTCTCTACCACAATAAACGCATGCTACTTCGTCATCTGTCACTCGGTATGGAGAGGCCAACTGTCACTGTGCAGCAGCCGGACAACCTGCCATGTGCTGCATTAGGCTGATGGACCCACACGCTTCCTCAAAGCGGCACAGTAACCACTCTCTTTTGACAGGATGCCACCAATGCCAGCAGTGACCGGGCCACTGTCACACCAAAGCTGCTGTTTCTGACACTGCTCAGCATCATCTCCTGGCACTTCTCATCTGCCCTCATTACCATTGTCTTCACGTGCCAGTCATCCAGGCAGGGCTTGCTCTGGGTTTGTGGTGCGCCTCTTGCTACTGAGTTCTATTAACAATGTTCCAACTAAGTAAAATATGTTGTAGAAAATTTGATCTAACTGATCAAACGTGGTTTAGAAGCTCATACCAACATCCTAGAACACTTAACAGGTTGCATTTTTCATGAGAAATCTTGAAATATTTAGATGATCTTGCAAGATACGGAACATATGCCCAGAGGTTCTGAGGACTCTATTTCCCGGTACCTCCAGTACAGCCCAATAATGCTCAGCTCCTTTGCAGGATTAGACCCTTTGTAAGAGATTTACTGGCTCTCAACCAGTTGGTCCAGCATCTTAACATACAAGGAACACTTTGGGACTTGAAAATTTGCAATGAAAACACACTGAGGCTTCAATAGGGACAGAGAGGTGAATTTGATATTTGTGTCCAATGAAAAGATCTGTCAGTAGCATATCTAAAGGACAAGGGAGAATCTTAATGAACTACAAAATGAGAGTGGAGGACACATTGCCTGACAGACTGTACACTAGCCTGGCTTTCCATGCACAAATTAAAAGCAACACATTAAATATAGGACTGCAATTTACTGGAATTTCAGTATCTAAGTGCAAGGTACATGTTAAATGAGAAAATGTGACACAAAGAGGGAAGCCTTGAGGGCCTTGTGGATGACTAACAAAAACTGGGATTCAGGAAAAAGACATCTAGAGGTGAGAGGCCAAATAGGACAGGGAAAAGAGTGGTAATACTGAAAAAAATAATCTCTATTTTCAAGAGCAGAGATTTGAAAAAGCCTATTCTGATGATAGAAAAAAAGTTAAAGGCTTCATGAAGAAAATGAAAAAGGGCAGGTACAGGGGACAGTGACAATATAAAGGCAACCATCCAATACACAGACTGAAGTATCCAATTGATTCAGATTTAAATCTGAAATATGTTACCCCAAAGAGAGCAGGGAAGATGAAGCTACAAGGCTGGGAATGAATATACCCTTCCAATAAAGCTGTTGATTAAAAGCATCCAGAAGACCTTACAGAGCTAGCAGGATTAATTTGTGAAGACTTGCTAACCTCACAAAGGTTAAATGACAGCAACAGTGGGAGGCTGAGGGCAAGACATCTCTACATATTTAAGAGAGTGTAAATGCCACAGGGTAAATCCTGTGCGTGAAGCTTGAACTGATGGAAGCGTGAAGAGAAATTTTTATTAAGAGGAAATATGTTTTGACTGACCCAACATTTTCATGGGAGAAAACAAAATGCTTTTTCACTTAATCTAATGTTTTCTTTTTCTTGAAAACCCTACTACTATTATAGAAGAACATGAAATTCCCACAGACTCTGTGTTATATGCAAATTTTACAAGCTAAGATGCCTCAAGCAGGCCACAGGGGTGAGCATTTCTCTCTACAGCATTACTCAGTCCTGATCTCATGGCACGTTTCAGAGGAGAAGTCCAGCCTTTAGTGCACTGGATCTTTAGAGGTGAAGCATTTTTATAAGGCTTGCTACAGGGAGAGTGAAAAGAAAAACTGTTGGAAATACAAGACTGTACAACAAATCACTTCCTGAATGCAGTCCAGGAAGGCAGACTGGAACAAATGTGAATAGTCTAAGTAAAATAACGAGCTGCTAGGAAGATGTATTTTGGCCTTTCCCTACTCCTTCTTTTGTTTTCCTTGTTCAGTTTCCTTTTCTGCATCTTTTATCTCTTTCTATTTCTCAGTTTTTCTTATCTCATTTTCTTTTATTTTCCTAATTTTCTCTCTTCTCTTGCCTATTATCTTGTTCTCCATGTCTCTAGTACTACTTCTCTATTCCTACCCACCTAACTCATTTGCCATCTTCCTATAGGCACTATGCTCCATCGTTTAATTTCTCCTCATGGAGAAATGCATTTTATGAACAAGACATTATGAACTTGCTCTTTTTTTT
>VYZM01021662.1:265694-302528 GCA_013398915.1 Dromas ardeola
TTTCAAAGGACTATACCAAGGTGGTCACTAAGTATTTCCAATTTACAAATTGGCAAATAGAAGCACAAAGACACTTGTTTGCACAAAGCTGCTGGTGGCAAGTAAAACTTGTGTCTTCTGAGTAAAATTTACATGGTTATCAGCACTAACCAATACTGTCACTTTACCTTCACTGTCTGTTTCAAATTCCTCCATCTCATCAGTTGGCCTCCTTTTACACTCCATATTTTCTTCCTCCTCAAAAATTTTTTCCCTTTCAGCCACCATAAACATTGTTACACATGGGCATCCATAAATATATATATATATATATATATATAAAAAAATACAGTTGTATGTAATATTGCTATATTGCCACAAGTAGCTTAACAACTTGAGAACTGTGGTAAAAAGGAGATTGGCAGTAAGGCATCAGTCGCATGGAATAATGATGGCTGGGACACCTTGGAAATCACCAGATGTAAATATTTAGGAACTTGAATTATTTTTGTCCGTTATTTTGTACAGCGTTCAGCACTAACTCAGGGTTTGAGCATTTAGCAATACCATGACACAAATAATAAATAACTGTTCTGTGTGGGCTTTTTACGAATCCATTTGATCCTGGGATACGTTTTTTTTCCCTAATTATTTTAATCCTATATGCCACAGTATTGGCTTCTTAATTGAAATTTAAAATGTACTGCATCTAATGCCTTCTCTTTAATTTCTCATTAGTAGTTACACTGAATAAAATCTGTGAAACTTGTTTCATTTGACCTAGTTTTCATGGTTTTTGTTCCTATTATTAAAAATTGTTTGCCTGAAATACTAGGTCTCTGCTTTCTATCACAATTTACAACATTTTCTTTGTACACCTTCTGGATTTTAGTTGTTCTCACAAAGAAATTGAGTCACGTAATGCCCCACTGCACATGTCAGTCACAGGCCATCCAGTGTCACATATCTTCAAGGGCTGGGATAAGGCAAGTCTGTTAAATATTAACAATTATCCATTCAAATGGGAATAGCTTAAGACAATAGCATGATCATGTAACTGAGACTAGATTTGTCCAACTCTGATTCAAGTGATTGAAACCTGCAAGGTTTAAAATCCCCTTCAAAAGCAGTCAGGCGCTTGAGCCTGGACTTGGAAAAGCAGAGTCCCTGAGATCCGGGGAACTTGTACAGAAGGAAAGCACATGCAAACAAGAACAGATGGTGCACTTCATTCCTAGAGTACTTTTTAAGACCAGCCAAAAGAAGAAAACAAAGTCGCAAAAAAGCTGTGACAAGGGGCAACAATTTTGAACTTACAGAGGGTAGATTTAGACTGGATGTAAGTAAGAAACTCTTTACTGTGAGGGCGGTGAGGCCCTGGAACAGGCTGCCCAGAGAAGCTGTGGATGCTCCATCCCTGGAAGCGTTCAAGACCAGGCTGGATGCGGCTTTGAGCAGCCTGGTCTAGTGAAAGATGTCTGTGACCCTGGCAGGGGGGTTGGACCGGATGATCTTTAAAGGTCCAATCATTCCCTTGAAGCTGTGCTCCAGGGTAGTTTGAATCTGCACAGGAAAAAATATCTACAAACATACCTTTAAGTACCTTTATGTGCTTTGCTAAATAACTATGAAATTAAACAGCTATTAAATAAAAACATGGGCCTACATGGCTTTCTTAACTAGATCGTGAGTATGGTAAATTGCATATATTTGCTTATACATACCCTTTTAATGGGGAGCTTTTTCATTCTTCTTGCATATGCACATTTGAAGGGTTGATTATATTATAAATTACCATGTACACCACCACTTATTTTCTTTTGATACTTCATGAATAGCTTATGCTTTTCTGTGTTGGAAAATTTAACCCAAAACTCTAAGAATTCCTGGCTATAGCAGGAATAAATGGCATTTTAACATATCTTGGTTAATCAAGTTAACCTATTCTGAGATGATTTATGGCTTAAGGTCATTCTTCTTCAAACATATATATTTAATTCAGGAAGGAAAGTTTATTTAGCAATCATTTTCATTTCATTAGCTCTACCTCAAAATCTTTTCATCATTAGGGCACATAATGCCTTATTTTTCAAGGTTTGGGCTAGTCAGTCATTTCCTGTGGACTATGGCTGCATCCCTGTGAAATCACAGTGTTGAAATATCTAGGATTTCACAGCAAAAGCCTGATATATCAGACAAAGCCCACCTACAAACAACTGTTATTGCTGACTTTTTAAAGAGCATTTCTAATCAAGGCTTCATTTTAAAATGCAAACATTTATGGCTTCACAGGGGATCTCCTATGCACCCAAGCAATCTTGTCACATAAGAAATCCCATCGCAAACTGACATAACTTGCTTTTTGTTGTGGCTGGTTGACTTCAGCTGTCACTAGTTTGATCAACAATTTCTTACCCTCTAAAAGCAGTTTTCCACTATCATTTCAGACAGATCCTAGACCATGAGAACCATAATATGAATGGAATTACTCTACTGTCAAACACATTGTTATGAAGTCTTATGTTGCAAAAGGACCTGCATGTGCTCAGAATTTCAAGGCACAATAAAAAGCCAAGTTATAAACAGATACTGCTGATAAAATCCCAGAGTTATTTGAAAGCTATATGCAATAATTCAGCTTAAGAACTACTGTGCTGTGATTGAATAGCAAAAGCTCTGGAAAAAAGTTTTTTATATTGACTTTTTTCTATATCTATTCTACAGTTGCATAAACAATTAGAAATGAAAGGATTTTAATAACACAAATTAGCATAACGTTTAACATTTGTTTTAGTTTTTCAGGGATAAATAATTGAAAACCTATTATTTTAAATACATTTCATATTACCTGCTATTGGAGACAATACCCAGGAATCAATAACACCAATTTCTTGGCAGTGTAAGTTCTAATGAAAAATGTTTTATTACAATGAAAGCAGTGAATCTTCATGTATTCATTTCCATTCTAGGAAAATGCAAATAGACATTAAAATAAAAACCAATTTGATCCTTTCTCCTGGGTATTTTTCTATACCAACAAGTCATACTGGAGCATACCAAGTGCTGAAGAGCACTCCACTGCTGAATGCACAGTTAAATCCCACAGCCAGAAAAACCTTAAACTAAAGTTCAACATGGTCTTAATTCTGTTCTAATGTATGGAAGCATTACAATAACAATCATTTTGTGATCACCTGTTCTATCATGTTTGTAAAGTTGTTGGCCCTCCATATTATTTTAAACATAAATGGTGCTTTGAGACATAATACACGATACTGAGGGGAGACCTTATTAATGTTTACAAGTATCTAAAGGTGGGGGTTAAGGAGAATGGAGCCAGGCTCTTTTCAGTGGTTCCCAGTGACAGGACGAGGGGTAACGGGCACAAGCTGGAACATCCGAAGTTCCGATCAAATATGAGGAAAAACTTCTTTACGGTGAGGGTGCCAGAGCACTGGAACAGGCTGCCCAGGGAGGGTGTGGAGTCCCCTTCTCTGGAGACTTTCAAGACCCGTCTGGATGCAGTCCTGAGTGATGTGCTCTAGGCAATCCTGCTTTAGCAGGGGAGTTGGACTAGATGATCTCTAGAGGTCCCTTCCAACTCTGAAATTCTGTGATTCCGTGATATCTTTTAGGCTGCCGTAGACACTTAGGTAGTATTCAGAGCCTTCAGAGCTGGGCAGTTTGAATTCCCTCACTTGAAGTTATAAGACAAGGTTCTGTCAGAAATTCTGTGAAAGGGCAGAAAGACATTCCCCTTTCTATGTGGAATCTGGACAAGTCTGTGGTCATATAGGCACAAGGCAGCCCAGTAAACCACTTGCTCCAGCCATCTGTGGCTTGAGGCTTACATTGAGAGGGATGCCTGGATGGCACAAGGCCTGCAAGATCCCTGCAAGGGGTACGGCATCAACTCCTGTCGCAGGGTTCTCCCACCTTACACACCCTTCTCTGTTGTGCTGGCACAAGCATTTGTGAAGTTGTGCTTTGATCAAGGAATGAATCTTGGTTGAATTGGACCCGGCCAAAAAAAAAAAAAAAGTTAGTTTTAACCTGAACCAGCTCCCTGATCCCTTGGACACAAACATCAGCATCCTCACAAAGAAAGGGACAGGCACATAAGCTGGAAAAAGGAAAGGGCAGGCAGATTGCAGGGGACCGGAACACCTCTCTTATGAGGAAAGACTGAGGGACTTGGGTCTGTTTAGTCTGGAAAAGAGATGGCTGAGGGATGACCTTATTAATGCATACAAATACTTAAAGGGTGGGTGTCAGGAGGATGGGGCCAGGCTCTTTTCAGTGGTGCCCAGTGACAGGACAAGAGGTAATGGGCACAAACTTGAGTATAGGAAGTTCCATCTCAACATGAGGAGGAACTTCTTTACTTTGAGGGTGGCAGAGCACTGGAACAGGCTGCCCAGAGAGGTGGTGGGGTCTCCATCTCTGGAGACATTCAAAACCCGCCTGGACGCATTCCTGTGCAACCTGCTTTAGGTGACCCTGCTCTGGCAGGGGGGTTGGACTAGATGATCTCCAGAGGTCCCTTCCAACCCTATGATTCTACGATTCTCCAGGTGGCAGTGTCCAGACTACAATGCACTGACAAGTTCCCAGAACTACTTAATTATAGTGCAGCCATAAGAGATTTAACAGTATCCCATTAATGCAATACCATCTCTGCATAAGGGTCTACTTATTGGAAAGAAAAAGGTAGTCTTGAGTTATGCCTCCATCCAAAATACACTAGGACTCTATAGGTAGCCAGTAGAACTGTTACCAGTGAAATCAGATAACAAGCGCCCTTGCTATTTGTGGTCTTTTTCAAGGTGTTGAACTTGAAAGTCACTGTTTCTATAAAAAAATCCCTCACAGTAGGACTCAAAAATTTCATCTTGCCACCCAAGCCACAACTTAAGGGGAATTTGGACATTCTAAAGAAACTTTGTAACTTAACATCTGTTCCACGTACATATATGTACATTCGTCAGATTGTTATTCATCACTGTAGACTGTTACACTCCTTCATTCAAAGATAGCGCTCTGCTCTACAGAATGCTTTTCTTCTAAATGGATTGCAGTTCTACCATAAGCCTATACCCTTGAGATTTGACTTTTGCTAGGAAAACAACTGCTGAAATTCAAAGGAACCTGTCTAAATGAACTGTCATCATCAACAGCCATGACTGTAGGTGCTGAGCAGGAAACTGGGCTTAAAACTCTTCTCTGTCTGCTTCAAATGGCTATCTTCTGCAGCTATGTTAGGCTTCTCTGCAGTCCCAGTTCTTTACAGCTTCCAACCATGAAATCTGGATGCAACTTTGAATAGATACTAATCTTTTATCTCCATCCCTTTCTTTGTTGTGCAGATATTCTGAATGTTAATTCAAAGCACTGTCCAGTCTTCCTGATTTGCAAGCCAAATATGAAAACCCTTTTCCCCCTTCTAGCTTCATATTTGACAGTCTACTCATACCTTTGAGGTCACCTAAGGCTGAGCATGTTTTTTAAAAGGCTATAATGGCTGTCTTCATTAAATTAGTGGAAAAAAATGAAAAAACTGCATTAGTCAAAGTGCTAGAATTTCTTATTAAATCCTCTGCCTCGTTGACATAAAATGAGCACTACTGCAAGAGGTTAGCTTAAAAATCTAACAAGAATTGTCTGACTTATAGAATACCAATGTAACACATACAGCATTAATGCATTAGACATGACAGAGACTGTACACAGAGAGTGGAGACTGAATTACAATATCGAGTTATAAAGCAATAAATGGAAGGACAAATTTTGCTCTCTCAGACTACACCAGCATCTTCCCCTGCAGTGGCATTGCAGAGGTATGGACTGAGACAGAATGGTTTAAGAGTGTCCAGAAAAAAAGTTTTTCACTTCTATAGGACTAGAGGTTACGCAGTTCTTTCATTTTAAATGCAGACGGAATTCTTAGATAATCTAGCTTAACATGCTGATGAATAAGGGCCATTGAATGATCCTCTGTCTGCTGTCATCCATACTGCAAGTCACAGAATCCAGCCCTGAAATTGTTTCTAAATATACCCAAGGGACAGCATCTAAATTAGTCCAACCATCCACTCAGTAAGACATTCCCTACTGTGACTTAGAGTGATAAATTTCCATCTTTCCAAAATTATGTGGACTCAAAAGCCAATTAAAGAAGAATATAAATAAAGTATGATCAAAGGCTACACATCATTGTGGCAGCTGGCTGGCATGCTGGCTGTCAGGGTTGCTGGAGACCTTCAGGTTAACTGCCATCTTTGGTTACTACACACCACCTACCCACTTCTCTTCTCCAGAGGGAAAAACAGGAGATCCCTGAACATCTTACCTCCAAAGACAGGGAACAATTCTGTGACCTGATGATCAAAGCTGGTTGCTCTTGGAGGAAAGGAAGAAGCTATCTGTAAAAAGGGAGAAGAAAAAAAATCCAGTCCAAAACCACTAGAGGGATTTGGGAATGCTACAAAAGCATGAAGGGCATGTTGGAGAGATCAAAGGAACCTTCAAAGGCTGGCTAGGGCATCAAACTTTCTGGCTGCTTATCCATATGAGACCCCCCACAATTCTGAGGTTTGCTCACAAGGGCACTAAACTCAAAAGATTAGTACTAGACAAGCAGTTCAAGCACGAATCTGGGCCCTTTTGCATTGGCAAGTGACCAGCCAAAAAGCAGACTTAAGTGAGGGATCTTATGCAGAGGCAGAAGAAAGGCAGAGCACAGATTTGGATGAAAGAAGCCCTGCTGCTTTCACCAAATGTGCAAGCTGGAGCTGGATTTCCCCACACACATACCCACAAAGCTGGTAGCGATTCAAATGCAAGCAAAGTGTTTTGTGGTCCAGCCTGGCATTAGCAATGTAAAGCAAACTGAACAGTCAGTCTGTTACTTCTTCTGAATTTTGCAGGTGCACAATGGCAACTGAAAGGAATTGGACTATACTTTGAAGCTTGTATTAAAGGCAGCTCAATATAGGGACGATTTCAGTCTCTTCCACAACAATAAATTCAAAACTAGAACTTATGTAAATATTATTGCTGATACCACCTATTGTAAATCATAAAATCCACAACTGGCGTGGACACTTCACAACTGCTGATGAAATTATCCATCATTACCTGCTGACTAGTAAGCAGATCCTGAAATACAGGTAGGCAACCTCTCCCTGTTGTCAAAACAACTTTCTATGGTTAGTATATCAAAACCAAAAGGAACCAAATCACCAAAGTGATTCATTAAACCAAATAAAAAGCAATATAAAGTAATTTATGACACTGAAAGGAGCAGAATCCAAAGGAAAGCCCAGTTTGGAAAATCTAGTACACTCTCAGACACCTAGACTTAAATGCAGGTAAGAGGATAAGTGACTCAAGTCAGATAAAAAGCATTCAACTCATCAGTATAGTTTTGAGAAAACAGCCTTGGCTTACTCTTATTTCTAAGAAAAATAATAGTAAATTTTAAACTGTAGTCTCTGACAACGAGGCCTTTTATGACTTCAAGTTACAAGCTGATTAAAAAAAAAAACAAAAAAAAGAGTAGAAAAAGAAACCTCAGGAAACCCCAAAACCCTGCAGGCACCATCATAAAAACTGGTATCACAACTCTGTCCAGCCCAACTGAGAGAGGAATTCCTGGAGATCTTGCAGTTCTCACATTCAAGAGATTCCATGAGGCCACTTGAGACTCTCCTGTTCTCTCTGAAGAATTCAGCAAACAGCCCTCAACAGTTATCTGAAGGAACAAATGCAGGTAAGAAAAAAGCAACTGGAATCACAGGAAATTAAGTGACAAGAAAGATGTTTTGTGACAACCCAAAAAATTAATCTTTTTTGGCCTCTCAATATGTTGCAAAAGGCAGAGTTCTGTATTGCAGCTGACGATGGCTTCACTTAAGTGAAGCCAAAAAAGCCAAAAAGTGTATTTTGTGATTCAGAACCACAGAACTCATTAGTTTTCAACTTTCAATGGTAAGAAATAGAAAGACAAGCTAATGTTAGAGCTTAGAGTGTGAATTAGTAGTTTCTGTGACGAAATACTTAGACTGTCTGGATTCATCACATCAACAACGTAAGTGTTTTAAGCATCACTAATGTGAATGTCAACCTAGTTTCAATAAAAGGCTAATAATAATGAAAAACTCCCTTACTTTTGGAGAGAAGTCAAAATTGCTATCTTCCTTAGAGATATACTCAAAGACTTCCTAAATGACACCACATTTCCAGCAATCAGAATGTAATGAAATCCTTTATGACTAAACAAAACACATTTCTTGGACTATGGCTATGAGTTGTCTCCAGATAACTTGAGGATCTCTAGGTCTACCAAAACATAAATCCTGGTCTTTTCTTACCAGGGTGGAATGGTTAAGCACACTCATTTCCACAGTTGACCATTAAGATGAAATATGTCTCTTCTAGTCATGTATTAATAGGACATAGTCAGAAATATCAAGGCTAGTATACCAGAAAAATTTAGGATGCAGAGCACAAATACGGTAGGCAAAGCTGTCACGTGTCACCATATATGTGTCTTCAGGCAAGGGCAGAAATCTTCTCCACACTTGAATCTGTGTGAGGCCCAAACTCAGCAATATTCCACAGGCACATCTTAGAGCAGGGAATATCTTGGAGAATAGGACACACCAAAGGAAATAGCCTAAAATACTACAAGACCTATTTGTATTCCTGAGATTTCTAACAGTAAAGCAAAGACAGGCATACAAGATGATGCAGAAGGATCACTGAAAATCCAGGTTGCACCCATACAATTTCAATATTGTCAAGGCAACACAGTGTTTCTTCTGGCTCATATTTACCTGAACTAACTATAAGTAGATAGAAACACTGCCCATTTATCTAGTCTGTACTTCATCAGCTTGTCTATGAGGATGATAAAAGTCCAGCTGAAGTCAAGATAAAAAACATCCACTACTCTTCCCTCATCCATCAAGCCAGTCACCTCATCATAGAAGGCTATCAGATGGGTTAAGCATGATTTGCTCTTCGTAAATCCATGCTCACTACTCCCAGTCACCTTCCTGTCTTTCATATGCTTGGAAATGGTTTCCAGAATTATTTGCTCCATCAGCTTCCCAGAGGTCAAGTGATTGGGACCAGCTTGTAGGTTCCAGACCCTCCTTGTCACCTGTCTTGAATGAGTGACATTTACTTTCTTTGAGTTTCCTTTGATTATTCCCCCCCCCCATCACCATGGCCTAAGATTATTAGTCTTATCTCTTCCTCACAATCCTTAATCCTGAAGGATAGTTCTAAGTCACGGCTCTTATATTGGTGGCTTCCCAGCACCAGCTGCAAGTTTGGTCCTCCTTCCCTCATCAGGAAGCAGCTGGAACAAAAGCCCCAAACCCACTCTGGTCAGGGACAGCTGACAGACCTCGTTAGACTGACAGAGCTTTTGCTAGAAGTCAAAGCTTCCTATAGGTACCTTTTGATATAGGAGTCACTAGAAAGTTCTTCACAGTGTCCCTGGAGGTCCTCCCACAATCCTATAAATTCTGAAAGAACGTATCAGCTCTTTTCTTGGCCACGGGCTTAATCGCCTTTAAAATTCCTCCGGGAAAGTTAACGTTCAACAACAGTAAAGAAATTTGCAACAAAGACTAAACACAATGTGTATAACTTTGTACTGCCGCTGCAAAGTTTAATCCCAACACCTTCTTCTCTGCTTCGTGTTTTGCAGTCTTTGAACTCACTGAAACATTAATCAAAGGCAAAGTAAAAGGCAGGAATATTTTAAAATTAGACTATTTTCAAAAGATCACTTAGACCCAAAAGTGCAAACAATTATGCATATTCTTAAGTTTATGCATACGGGTGGTCTCAGAGACATGGGACTAATGCATGTGAAATCAAATATAGGCCAAGTGCTTGTGGTGTTCAGGATCCAATCTAACACTGGGACAAATGTTCTGTCAAAATAAAACTAATTTCAATGTAACTTATAATTTCACAGTGGGACAGAAAAATCCATTCTGCAACTAACAGGTTAATTTGTAGTTAAAGTCTTTCCTAAAACTGTTGTAACTACAATTTTTATTTTTTTTTTTTTACACCATATGTAAAAGACAGAAGGCTGCAGCTAATAAATAGCATTTCTCACGCTATTCTCCAAGTCTCCCGGGGGAAAATGTGGCCTCTTCAAAGGGGGTGAAATCCATGCAAGGCAAAAAGTGAAAAGAAAGCAGTATTTTTCATTATATGCTTCTCCATTTTCACTTAAGATTTAGCAAAAATAGAACAGTCTACTGAATACAGGCAACTAAATACATGATCTCTGACTATGCAGTTGATGTTTTGGGCTTTGCTAAAATGCACATAGAAATTATCCACTAAAGAATAAAATAAATTACCACAAACACATATATCATCAAATATATATATTTTCTTCCCAAAATATGGATTTTTTTATTAAAATATTGATATTAGAGAGACAATAATGCAGGAAAATATAATCATATTTCAGAATCTTTCTACACATTTGGGAATGTCAGTTATGGAAAGGTATCAGAGATGATACAGAACTGTATTTGAAAAGGCTTTTCTTATTATCCCTTTGAAAGACTCACTTTTGGTGAGGCATAGACCTTTCTTCATCTTATTATCACATTCAGAGAAGGTCAGATTTGAATGACTGAAGAAAACATTCAGCTCCTCCTGTGGATTCCCCAACAACCTTAGCACCATGGTACCCTTGCTCCGAGCACTCGGTTTTTAGAACCTGAATGTACTTTCAATATAGATTTTTAGTTTGGCTTCCTATTGGAGGCAAACATACACTGTCATATATAATACCACTTTTTTTCTGTTAGCAACAAATTTGAGCTCAGAGAACAAGTTCAACAAAATTTGACACAGCGGTAAAGGTACAAAGGCTATTAACTCCCTACACGTGTCTTGAAAAGAGACATGGAGGCAAAAAAGATCAAAACAGTGTAGCAGTAAGGTATTGAAATGTATACAATTAAAACCAGCATACGTCAGCAGAGCCCTAATTATTGTAACAATGCAGTTATAACTGTATATTTGTATTAATTGAAATCTTAGAGACTGTGTATGAAGAAATTAGACCCCAAGTAAATGGAGTTATTAAAAATGACCGTATCAAGACCAGATACATTACAGCAGTTCAAGTCAATAGTTCAGGGGGTTTAAGTAGAGCCATGTGGTGTCAAAGACAACCTCATTCATGCCTCTCCCACAGAAACGTTCTTCCAACCCCTCTCTCCGTTGCGGTACATGAACAGTTCGAAGGTGGCTTGTGGTGTGCTGCAGGGGTCCGGAGGGAGCAGGGATAGGGCTCGGCAGGGCTCTGCTCCCCCGGCTCCAGCCTGGCCGGCACGGTGGCACATTACAACATGCAAGAACAGCCCCTAGAGGACTAAGGTACCTGGACTCAGGGACTGCATTTCCTCCATCTTTTGACGAAGTGGTGATGCTCAGAGACAGTAACACAACTGTAAATTAAAAAAAGATGGTCACCGTACACCGGCGTTATTTTGCAGTCCTCTGGTGGTGCAAAGCATCTCCTAACACAGTGCAAAGCATCTCCCATCACAGTGCAACGGGCTGCTGTGGTGTAGTGTTTTCTCCTGCTGAGGTGCAGATGGGCTTCAAAATTAACATTGCGTAAAACCCTCACTGAAATTAGATACCTCACATCTTCAAATCATTACAAGTATCACCCAATGTCATTCTGCTTGCAGTTTTAGCATATTATATATCTAAGGCAAATATTCCTAACTCCATGTTAATGCAGTTTCCTGTCAGGGAATTTTCTGCCCTTCAAGTGTGGCAGTAGGACAATCAAATCACCTCAGGCTCACGTATTATATACTCGGGAAAATCTAATATATACAAAAAGCAAACAGAAAAAATAAATAATAAATATTTAAAATGAAAAAAATACATAGTTCAGACACACAAACAATCATAATTCAATCTAGTATTGATGTCACGAGTAGAAAGGATATGAAAAAATGTCTTTAACAGTTTGCCTAATATAATCTGGAATTAAAATGTCATAATCAAAACTATGTGATTAATGCATAATTTTCCAATATTGTCGTTGATTTTCTGGGCCTTGTTAAGGCTGGCTTTCGTATAAATCTTAAATGCTAAATCTCAAATTCCTGAAACATTTTCTTATCTTCAGGATTCAGGTGAACTGATCATCCCTCGAATGGGATGCCTTTTTAAGAACCAGGAACAGACTGGCTTATTTTGGAGGCACTGACATTTTGAGCTAGTTTGATTTGGAGGAATGGAAACACAAGGTGAAAGGGTTGCTCTGTCCCTTTATAGCTGGCTTTCAGACCCAAGGACCGAAAGCATAATTTTTTCACATGGCAGTAAAACTTGAAAGCAAAGAGGGTAGACTGAGACCTGACAGTTGATAGCTTTTCTTTTTCATTCACACTGAAGAAAGAACACTTAGCATTTCACAGCTTATAAACTGATAAATCCTTTTCCTTAACTCTGAAAGGATAATTCCCTCATGTTTGTACTACTACCTTGCAAAGATAAAACAGCTCTTTCGTACTTTCTACAATAATAACAAATTTTGACAGAATTTTAATTATAATATCATAATATTAGCTCTTCTTTGATAGATTTGTTCAGAATGGTTTAATTGTGACTACTGCTTTTTATGTTTCTTTTCAGTTAACCAAAAGATTTGGTAGGTGACTTATGAACTGACATAGGAAAAATATTATATACATTCAGTGGTCTGCAGATAAAGAGAAAATACACTTGAATATTTATTTCTGCAACCAGTTAAACTACTGAGTATCACACAGGTGAGAAACACAGCTTAAAAGATCTAGAAACAGCAATGAAGAATGAGTAACTATATTACATTTATTTATGCATTTAATATACACCATATAAGTAAACAAGGATTGGATGAATGAACAGCAAGAGGAACTATGTCTTAGAGATAAAAATGGTCATGAAAACTTATTTGAAAAAAGAATCAAGGTGCTGACAGTGGACAATGTTAAAAGCTTCAAAAGCAAACAAAGCAGAAGCACATCTGAACAGAGGAGCAAAAAAACAAATTAAAGAGGAAGAAGCATCCTGGGAAACCACATCTAGATTAGAGTATGTAATTACAGGATTTGTAGCTTGATAAAGCAATTGACTATAGCAGTGGATTAATGTTAAGTCATGAGTGAACACCAAGATCTGAAAAAGAGACAGCTACTTTCTTTGGCAATCTTACTCTTCTCCAAAGGTTGTAAATTACAGTTTCACGTACCCAATGCACAATGCAAAACTAAAAAGGCACTTGACATATGTTTAGTTACTTTCAGTGGATATCGTGTAAAGGCATTCCCAAATACATCAGCCAATAAAGATTGTATTTATTTTTGCATTATTATTTTTCAGAACCAATGAACAAACAATTATAACACCTTAAATTTAAAATTTTAAACAGAACTTTAACAGCCAAATGGCTAATATTCTTTCCAGAAATAATATTGAAAATTTGAAAATAGGACAAGACAAAAGCTAAGAAGCTATGGAGAGAAGGAAGCTGAAGTTATAGGTCAACTTTATATGCGGTATCTAATTATATATATAAAATATACTCAGTGAATCATATGCAGCATTTGAGCTCGATCATCAATGCATCCAAATGCTGATTTCTCCAACATCTGTTTCATTTAACACAACTGTGTTCAAGCCTTTTTGTGAACTCTAATGCATAAGGAATGGCATCCAAGGACTGATCCCACAGTACTTCCTGAAGGTCCAGTTTTCCCTCAGCAAGACCGTCGGTGAGGACCAAACCAGTGGGATTTCTTGTTCAGAGTGGATCAAGACAGATACCTACACAAGTACCTTTATTATGGAAGAACAATAATAATTTTATTGATCAAAATTGCAAATACAAATCATCTGTTATACAAATCTGAGAACTTCATTATCTTCACCAGCTTGCTCAGGTTAAACTCCTAAGCATACTTCACAAGCTTTAAGAGACTAGATTGTATCCAGATACTTCTTATTTCTCTACTTCATATGGCAAGACTCTATGCTTCATGTGGTCTGGTCAACCTCCCCAGTGCTGCTCACCATCTGTTCCTATCTCTTGATTTTTCAAAGCAGCTTCAATTGTTCGTAGCTCCACAAACAAAAATGATGAAAATGAAGAGCAAAGTGAAACTGCCACATCATATCAAAATATGCAAAAGTTTTTTATTAGTTAGGTGAGGATCAAATGAAACCTATGTTGCTGAGCACAAGTAGGCAGATATCTATGAAATATCAGATACATCAACCAGGGAAAAAATGTGGATTCCTCATAAGATGTTCTATCAAATTTGGCAAACAAATTAATATAAGAATTCATATTTACCAATAAAATAAAATTATAGTTTCAGGTAGACTTTATCCCCTTTGCTTCTTACTAACTTCAATTTACACAGCTGTACTGTATGAAAAATCAAGCCAAATATTGTGACCCAATGTGCTTTGACAATATGCAAATGTATTTAAATATAAGTTCTACACAAATAATTCCTATACATCAAGAAGTCTAGACATATTCCTACAGGAACACTAACTACTGGAAAAAATATTTGAGCAAATACGTAAATCCAATTCATTCTCCAAAAGATACATTAGAACATATACAGTGTCTAGAGCTCATTTTATATTATCCTAAAAATTCTTCTACAATCTACATCTGATGTACATGACATCCAACTGATAAAGAAATACGGAATGGAAAAAAGAAGAAACACTTGTAATCTAACAGAAATGCCATTGCTGAGAGATCATACTTGACCCCAATTTTTAAATAAAAATTATCCTATTACAATCTACAGACTATTAAACTTTGTTTGCTCATCTCTTAGAGCCTGCTTTTTATTCACTTACCTGCATTCCTACAAAGGAGGAAAGCTAGTTCAGTGAAACCTACACACTGATCTGTAGTCAGACCTTAACTCCTTGAAAGTAAAAATAAGTAAGATTCAGAACCTCTTTTCCACTGTTTAAAGATGCATAACAATCTTTGTCCATTTTTAACAGATAATATGACTAATGCTGTTAATAGTGAACTAGAAGATATAAGAAAATAACTTTTTCAATCAATTGTTCTAATTCTATTTCTTGCCATTCTAATAGTTTTTTTATGCTCTTTAAAATTTTATAACCTCCTTTATAAGTGTCTTGAATTGCAAGGGAGAAACTGCTTCAAGACCAGAAATAGAAATCTGAATATAAGAGAAATAAAATTGTCTGGTTTCCATGAAGTTCAGCAGAAAATGCATGGACAGAAAATGTACGATATTTGCACGTTTAATTTGCATACACAATAACCATGATTGCAGTCAACCAACCATTAATTTATCAAATTGATCATTTGTGCAGCAGATCCTTAGCGAATTATCATAAAGTTAAAAAAGCAAATTCATATACATCTTTGCATGCACACTTGCATGTCTGACCTTTTAAATATCAGCCCCTATTTTTACTATGATTTACATATCATGTAGATGATCATTAGCTATTGGGGTAGAATCTTAATGACTGAAGCTTACTCAAGGCTAGTGTATATACATTCAGTGTTCACCTGGGCAGAATTTGGCCCACACTGGTGCGCGTTTTTGCTAGTTCACAAAAGGACAAAGGGATTCAAGAAGCTACAGAAGTGCACGTGAACCATACACATTCAAATAACCAGTAGACCAGATGCTAAAAATAAGCTTGGAATAATTTTCAAATCATACAGCTGACTTGCATGACTTAAAATCTACCTGGGCAGGAAAATTAATATGCTGACATCTGGCAGTGCTATAAGAATTACTCGGAGCCAGGTCCAACACAATCTTCATTCAGCTCCTGTTCTCTACAAAGGTGTGCAAACCTTGAAAAATCAATATTTTAGGGATTGTACAACCTTGCCCAGGAAGCAGCAGCACAGAAATTGGGCAGAGTCTGTGGAAGTTAGTCCCTGGTTTTGTAGAAATACAAATATGACCTCAGCAGCAGTAGCAGCAGCAGAGTGAAAAGGGATTAGGGAAGTATATTACTCTTTATGAGACGTCCATAGCACAGAGTGAGCAGAACAACAACCTAATCCTAAGAACGCCTGTGCCACCACAGTGGCTACTGTTTAGGATACAAACAGCACTGTCAAGGGACAACCAGTTTCTCTGCCTCCTCCAAGACCTAACCATGATGCTGGTATAAATCCCTCACAAGAGCTGTGGGGGGTCAAGGGGGTCACGAAACAAAAATGAATTGCAGTAAAATTTTCAGCCCACAAACACAAAGCTGGCAGTACGGACTGAGTTTAGGACAGGCAGGCAGTTTCAACTTACAGAGAACGGGGCAGAAAGGAGGTGATTGTGGAAACTGCTCTTAAAGACCCCAAACAAAACTCCACAGCTCCCCCAGGAAAATTTTATTGCCCTTCCATCTTGGGAGAATCACATAATCACAGCATGTGTTGGGTTGGAAGGGCCGTTTCCCGGTCACCTAGTCCACCCCCCCTGCAGTAAGCAGGGACATCTTCAACTAGATCAGATTGCTCAGAGCCCCAGCAAGCCTGGCCTTGAATGTCTCCAGGGATGGGGCCTCCACCACCTCTCGGGGCAACCTGTTCCAGTATTTCACCACCCTCATTGTAAAGAACTTCTTCCTAATGTCTAATCTAACCCTCCCCTGCTCTAGTTTAAAACCATTGCCCCTCGTCCTATCGCTACATGCCCTTGCAAACAGCCCCTCCCCAGCATTCTTGTAGGCCCCCTTCAGGTACTGGAAGGCCACTATAAGGTCTCCCCAGAGCCTTCTCTTCTCCAGGCTGAACAACCCCAACTCACGCAGCCTGTCCTCATAGGAGAGGTGCTCCGGCCCTTTGATCATCTTCGTGGCCCTCCTCTGGACCCGCTCCAACAGGTCCATGTCCTTCTTGTGCTGAGAGCTCCAGAGCTGGACACAGTACTCCAGGTGGGGTCTCACGAGAGCAGAGTAGAGGGGCAGAATCACCTCTCTGGATCTGCTGGCCACGGTTCTTTTGATGCAGCCCAGGATGCGATTGGCCTTCTGGGCTGCAAGCGCACATTGTTGGCTCATGTCCAGCTTTTCATCCACCAGTACCCCCAAGTCCTTTTCCGCAGGGCTGCTCTCTATCACGTCATCCCCCAGCCTGTATTGATAATGAGGATTGTCCCGACCCAAGTGTAGGACCTTGCACTTGGCCTTGTTGAACTTCATAAGGTTTGCTTGGGCCCAATGACATAGGAATGACACAGGAAGTCCAAATAAAGTCGTAAGAATACACATCCAGGAATTCTTATTTAGTAAGTCAACTCCAATCAGGATATTGAAATAGAACATTATACCAAGAGCTAAGGAGTACACCATCACTGACTATCCATGTACAGGCTGTAAAGAGACACATATTTAGTTATAATACAAACATGTGACATTCAGCCTTAAAAAGCTGCTAGGGTCCACAGCAGACTTTGGTGAGACTGAGCTAAAATGTTAGCTTTATGCTGGTTAAAGGCTCTATTATTTTAAGTTGAAACATTCTGGGTGGGAACTTCCCCTCCACAGCCTCTTTCCTCCCACCCTATTCCCAACTCCACCTTCTCTGGATAATCAAAGTAAATCTAAGATTCGTTAGTGCAGCTAATAAATTACTGAAAAGAAAATTGGTTCTGTTCTACCTCAAACCAGGACAGAAATTAGCAATTATACCCATTTACTAGCTAATTTACACCAGTACTGGCAATTTCATCATAAAGCATGATGCTGCTCGGAGTTTCATCTCTTTCTAAGGTAAAAGTAAGTTGACTTCAATAGCTATTTTTACCTCACAGTGTGAAGACATGAAGTGTACATTTCACAATCAGTGTTCAACTATTGCACACTTCAACATAGACTCTTCTGTGACATCTGAACTGTTAAAACTAGTCAGACCATTTATTTCAGTGCATTATGCCTTTAGCAGAAAGTATTCTTCTTTTACCAATACAGCCAGAAAACAATATAAAGGATTACAAGTAGTTGAAAAGGACACCAATTTTTCTCATTTCTATATAGCTGATGGAACAATAATCTCAGTGAAGAATCTCATTATTAAAACCACAAGTGACAAAAGTCTAGCTTTCTTCAAAATATGTTGTTATTTTAGAAAGTACTGTTACTCATCTATGCTGTATTATTAATAGGTGATTAATAAAAAACCCAAATAACATATAATACCGCATACTCCCAGACCACCTGCATACAAGTTCACTTCTGCCATTTGAAGTAACTGTATTTTGTACTATATATTACACAAGGCTAAAGTGGGCTCCACATAATAGCTACCAATAAATCTTGCACAACAACACAACAACATATATCACTAAACCTCAGACATCGACATGCATTATGACACAGAGCTTAAAAACCCATGCAGCTTCTGTAAAAGTAATACAATATTATCTCTCTTCAGGCCTCAAGAGATCCTCAAGAATCAAGAGATTACAACATTGTCAGTCCCATGTGTTTAAAAATATTACCAAGTCCCCCCCAGCTCCTAAAAAATAGACCTCGAAATCATAAGATTTAAAGATAATAATCAACTCTTTCCTTTATCTTCTCAAGAAAGAGCTTACAATTCTTCCTTTCAAGCTTTTTCCACCATAGCAAGGGTTATTTATTTTTAGGGAAGTTTGGCTTCTCAGAAAATAACCTGGTTTCATAGCTAGGGCTCTAGGTGAAACACTGAATATTGATACACAATATTGCGAGAGCTGGTGACACAGCCTGTGGTATACAACTAGATTTTTCATCTATCACCCACCTACTACACATCCTTAGAGATGTAACGAGATGGGCTCTTTCAAGGAAAAATTCTGCATCTTCCCCACGAACAAATATCACCTCTGCATCATTTCATCAAGATATATGACTCAATTACACACACCCTTACTGGAAGGACTCTTGTGTCAGCATGGCCGTTAGGAAATACCTCTGTATGCGCTTAGTATGCAGCACCAGCAGGTATAACAGCTATTAGTTTAGGGTGGTCTATCCTTTGTTGGGCAAGAAGGTCAATGCCACATCTGTAGAATGCCCTTTCTTCAGGTCATTAGTGCCTGAACTCCAGGGAGTTCAGTGTGGACGTTACTTGGGAGGAAACACAGCAAGCAGAAATATTACTCCCGGGGTCATGCCTTTTGCAGAGTCTGTGCATTTCCACACTTCAAAGCCAGGAGAAATATAGTTTAGAGTTGTGCATCTGTATCATCAGCTGTGACGCTGGGGATGGAGGAATGGGGGGAGACAGGTAGGAGAAGAAGAGGAATGGAGGGAAGGAGAAGGAGAGGAATGGAGGAAGGGAATTCTGCCTGTTGAGAAAGAGATCTCAAAAAAAGGCACCCGGTCATCACTTCTCTTATGCTGTCTCAAACTGGCGGTGGAGTTGCAATTTTAAAAACAGATCTGTTTGTATGTTGTTTTGTAGGCTTAGTTTTTTTGAGTGGACACTTGCAATATGTCATTCATTACATTACGTGTAAAAGATGGTCTAGGATTTTAGATAAATTATTTTAAACAGAAATATTGTAAGATATTGAACCAAATTTGTAGCAATCACTACTTAGAGTCATTTTCAAATCATACATTTCACTGGTCTTTGAATAAAAAGTTACAAATGTTAGTCGTTCAGTTTTCATTATTAACTTCCAAACATATTTAAGACATTCAGGATTAATTTTCCCTATCTAGATTGTAAGAGTGTGCTTACCACAAGCTTACTCTTCCAGACATACTGTTTGAACCATTCAGCCAAGGGGATCTGTATAATTTACCACCCAAGGAAGGATATGGCCAGTTTAACAAGTGATCAGCTCAGCCAGCAATATGCTCAATTAGATAGATTAGGTGTCTTTCTTGGTTTGTGAATAATTAATTGTGCATGCATTTTCTGACCACAACTGATAAGCATACATATACATTTCCACTACAAGCTCTCATTTCAGTATATGATAACTTAACCATAAAATCTTGCCTTTGGCTGAAACCCGTTGTTCAAGGACTCAGAAGATTTATATAATACAGTTTTTAAATGGGGAAACTAATAAGCCTTTTAAAGATTTTTAAAAGCATATTTGACCAATCTTACACATATATGCGTGCAGACCCCCAAACATAAGCACACTAAAATGACAATACTAAGGCCTTTTACCTAAAATTGCGACACACTAAATGAAACCATAGTTTCCCAAAATTTAGTACGGGAAACGGTTAGGATATGTATCATGCGATCATGCAATCACAGATGCAAACAAATGGCTACCTTCTAATCCTAACCTCCGCATTGCACCATAAAACACAGAAAAAACCACAAAGGGGCCATTTATACTGTCCTTATTCAAAGCCCTGGGAACTGTCCCTGTAGAAGTCTCAATGTACCTGGGCAGCCGGCCAGGGGCTGGGGCCTTACTAAACTCCAGAGGACACATGTTGGGGGCGAAATGAGAAGTTTCATTATGACATTATTAATGACAAGTGAATGGCCCTAATGAAAACTTTCAGGCTTTATCACCGACCATGGGAACGGCGACCACATGAGTTAGTTCTTAACGTATTCAAGTTTGATTTTGCTGACTTCCCCAGGAAATGTCTGATCAGGAACCTACACCCTAATCCACAACCACTAGGGCTCAAAATCAGATTTTTTCATTGAACGATGCATGAGCTTCTCCCTATGTATTCCACTTATACATGCCTGTGTCTCTTTGGACTTTAACAGCAACTTTTTAGTTACAAATGTGAGGTAAATCAGGTTGACTGAAATCTGTTTTACCTCCATCATAGTGTGCAATTTATATTAAACCCCAGTATTTTAAAATGTATTCTTACTCTGAAAGCAAAAGAAAATTACTGTCTGGAGTTTCATGGAGATGTAAATTTTTTAAAGTTTATCAGCATGACAAAGCGGACTGTTTGTCTGATGAATGGAAAAACATATGCAAATTATAATTGTTAATTCAAAAGCAAGACAATCTTCCAGAGAAAACATTCAAAAATCACTATATGAAGTGCTTTTTTGTTGCATGGGAATTGTTATATTTAAAACAACTGACCTATAAGAAAATTTCAAGACAAGTCTAGAAATGAATATACTATGTACAGTAATGTTCAGTAATGTATTTTCTTATTACAAAATCATAGAAAAGTGTGACTTTGTTCCTTTTCATTTCATTAAGCTAATTCTCAAGGGAAGGTTTTTCTGAGCTTGTCAGGCAGCTACGTTCCCCTCCTTAGAAAAAGTTATGTTAACAGAAAAGCAGTTGTGAAAAAACAAATTAATAGAGAACTCAAAAGTAATGCAAAATGAAAAAAATATGATTGCTTGGCTAAGTGTCACGACACAAGTCCTCAGCTATCCAGAAGGTTTCAACTCAAAGAGCAGATTATCTGCTTGTCGGGAAAAAAATACCCTATAAATGTGAGGCATCCTGTATTTATGTTTCATATGTGTACCTTCTGAATAGAGATACTAGATACAAAGCTCAAATAGTATCTTACATCTCTCTAAGTAAGCCAGCTTTCAGAGATCCACAGACAAATTTTGCTCAAATTTGGACATTAAGACCGTGCCCAAGTAGTAGCACTTTATTCTGGTTTTGAACAAATTCTATAAATAACATCTAAAGTCCAGAGGGTCAGTGAAGAACCAGCTTCCTTGTGGCCTAGGCTCACAGAACTGTGGCAGGTAATGAGACAGATTAGAGAAGGATTAAAGTGATTTAAAAAAAAAAAAAAAGAGAGAGAGAAAAAAAGAAGACTGAAAAGACTGGGGTGGAATCCATCAAACCAAGAGTAGGTTTGTACAATCCAGATATCTATCTTACCCTGTCACTCCAAGGGATCCTTTGTAGTCAGAAAAGACCTAGTAAATACAATCATGTTATCTAAAATGAAATTAATTTCATGTAGGAGTTAAATTACGTGGACTTAGGCCCTTAAAGTTGTTCTTCCTTTCCACCAAATAAAGAAGCAACCAAAGATGATGAGCTCAGCTAGTAGGTATCTATATCAATGATGCCTTGCGATGAACCCTATAGCACTTTTTGAAATATATTTTTGCCTTTCACTTCTTACTTGAAGATTTTTCTGGGCTGTTTATTTCTACTAATCTATTTCAGAAATGTATGATAAATGTTGCAAGTAAAAAGTTTATATTATACACAATCAATTCAATCATATTTGAGTTGTTTGTGATCGTAATTTCTATATGCTTTCACGTAAATTTTAAAAACCCTACAGCACAGTCTTTCTGTGGCATTGCCATAGAACAGTTGTTGTCATCTCAGTTCCAATTTTTGCTTTAGCCCACATTCTGCATTTTCTATCTGTAGCAAAATATGGAGCATGTAGTTAAGTTCAGTTTTTCAGAACTAATCACAGGTCCAGCTTTGCTAAAAAAGAGCTGAAGCTCTATAGGCAAACCAGTGCAATTATAAAGTCTTTGTATGCAACACACAGCTGCTGGCTCTTTGAAAAACAGCCAAGAATTACAGTGTGATAGACTGTAAAAGAAATAAAATTTTAGAAAATAATCTCTTACTGCATTCAAGCTTGTAAAATTTTAAACTTGAATCTGCTTAGGAAAAGATAGCTCTCTGGAAATCCTGGCTTCCCTTTGTGTATTCTGTTCTCCAGCTCTCTGAAGTTCAGTGTTTCCAGTCTTGCTCCTTTTGGATGGACAAAAGGAAAGGAATAGCAACTATATGATGATGAGATCTTGTCCGTACCACGGGTTCCAGCTGTCATGTGTATCAATAAATACTCCAGGGATTTTTAATCCCACTTGATTTTACAGGTACTCAAAGAAGAAGAATAAGTAACAGATACCTGTTTCGTTTTCATATGACTATAAAAATTCTCTCTGAAATGGCCTCTCTCTACTTTCTGACACTTGTCAACTGCAGGCTAGATCACAATACATAGAAAAGCAGCTTGGCTGTTTATTCAGCTGCATACGGCACCTCTGCTTTAAAACTCTGAATTTATCATTTACTCCTCCCAGGTGCTGACCTGAAGTTTTGTGGGGAAGACTTGAAGTAGGTTTCACCTACTTTGTCCTCTTTCCTGGTAATCAACACCAATTGTCTCAGACTTAAATGCGAGATAATAGCAAGTAAAGCAGGAAAATAGGAAGTGACTATTGACGTAATTCTTACCAGCATTTACAGTACTAGCTACCAGACATTCATATCCAACTAGCATTCTTTTTCTAATACCTACTTTCCTCTTCTGAATCCTCATTTCCCTGTTTAAAGGTCAATTAAGCTATAGATCTGCCTCTAAGTGCAATTCCTGCATACTGGACACTCACCAGCTGGCAACAATCGGACTGCAAACCATACCGCAAGGCCTAGGTTGACTACTAACTTTTTATAAGCACTGAGAGTCAGGTAATACACTGCTATTTTCCCAGGGTAATCTGCCATGTATAAAGCATCTGCCACAGCTTATTTATTGTTCCATTAAGCTCAGGTCCTTTTACAGACTGTGCACTCAGGAGAGCTTCTTCCTACTCTGTCTCACTAGGAGAGAGCCTAATCACAGGCTCTAGAAAGGACCACCAGCATCCTCCTTCCACTGCTGGCAGCAACAGCCCGCTCCCTGCAGAGCTCCCTGGTCTTCGTACCCAATGCTCAGGCTGCTCTGACCTGCCTGTCCTCCAAAGCCTGCCCTAAGGTTGGTGCCTTCAGCCTGTTACTCACCCTCATACCCAGCGCTGCTCTGCCATAGCCTGAAGTGCTCTGGTTTCTTTCTTTTCCCATCCCGGCTTGCCTGCTGGACCGCCTGGATGCGGCACAGAATGCGCTCCCTTCTCCGGCTCCGGAGCAGGGCAGGGAAGCCACCTGCTAACGCAGTAAGCACTGCATTGCAATATGACTTCTGAGCTCCCAGCAGTCCCTAGTGCCTCATCTCCATCTTTTCAAAGAGTCAATACAGACAGCAGGTAAAAATAAACCCAGCACAAGGCCCTGTGGCACTCATCTGGACGCTTCCCTTCAATTCATTAACAACCAACAATGTACTTCCACACTCTTCTAAAACACTAAGTTTAAGTGCAGGAGGCAGCCTGAAGTGAGGTCTTTTAGAACAGCCTTTTGAGAAAGACACCATTAAATGTTCTATCAACATGTAAATATATTGCCTCGATTATACTCCTTTCCTCCATTAATTTTATAATTTGATCATGGTTTGTTTGTTCTGGTTTCTTTCTTTCTTTAAAACCTATGTCAGTACTGGCTCAGATATCCTCTTAGTATTTATGTAAATGACAGTGCCCTTAAAGATATTAGCAGCTGTTTTGCTAGTTTATTAGCTGAATATTAACTGAACTAACCATTCACTGAAAACAGCACAGGAAACTGTGTGTAGTAGTCATGTACCTTGCACTTAAAAAGCTGACAATGAATTCAGCTGAAGAGTTGATACAAATTATTTTACATACATCTGAAAGCCTTGGCTTTGAAAAGGCTTAGCTTTTAAAGCAAATGGATTCAAAGGATAAAAAAAAATATGAAGTTTGTTAAACATTTTTGCTAGCACAACGGATTCTGAAACTTGTAAAATCAATAGACCTCTCCAATCTGACAATGCTGTGAAAAGTTTTACAACCAACATTAGTGCTTCTCAGTTACAGTGGGGATGTACTAAAGTTTCTTTTTAGAAAAACAACAAAACAAGAGAAAAAAAATCCCTCAAGCAACAAAAAGAGCCCCTTATGATTAAATTCGAATAGTCTTAAATTTCATAAAGGGATTAAAACAGTGAAACGTTACAGGGTAGTGATTGTTTTATCTTTAAAAAATATTTTCCATTGTATTACTGAAAAATAATAAAAATACATAGCATAAAATACATTCAACAATTCTCACCATGAAGCTGCAAAGGTTTTTCTATGTAATAGAGAAAAAAAAAGTGAGTTTATGACAGAATTTCTGCTCCTCAGCCCTTGCTCTTCTTTGAAAGATACACAGAAAGAGAAATGCAGAAAAATGTTCAGCTGTACTTTCCATGTCGTACTTCTTTTTTAGAGGTGTAATACAAAATCTGCCTGCCGGACTGCAGAGTGTAGACAAGATCTTAGCTGGAATAACTGACTGGAGCTTTGTTCGTTGCTAGTTATCAGTAAATCCTTCCAACAGGACTTTGTCTTAAGACATGCTTCAGAGTTCATGGACAGAAGAATAAGGGAACAAAAGGTCGTCTCTGTGGGTTAGTAAATCCGCAGCTTTTAAACAAAGATAAAATTGTGAGTTAACAAAGTACTCTCAGACACAGCTTTTGTAAAAGCTTATGATGCAAACATGCAAACCCAGGGCCTGGCACGCATTACCATGAGTTGGAAACCTGTTCATATCTAATTATAGTATCAATATTTGCTGAGCTTTAATTCAGGGTCATACAGTTTCAACTTCTTTCTTCAATTTGTGCTTCTAATTTGATCAATAATTTATTATCAACTGAAAACCAAACACACCTTATTAATACCGGATAAACCACATTCTGCTTTAATAGTGTCAAAGTTAAACAAAATGGCTGGCAATCAGGAAATCCTGATTTTCTCTAAACATCCTATTTTAGGATGGAATTAAACCTTTAGACCAAGGAGGCCAGCATATTAACCATTATATGGAAAATACCTGCAGTAAACTTTACTATCATCAAAATAAAAAATATTTTATTACTGAAACAGAAATACATTCAGATCCACACCAAGCTACAAGGCACCCACAGCAAAGGGCTTAATAAAGAAAGACAGAACACAAAACCTAAGCCAAAGAAATGAAATACTGAGAATGTACAGTAGGAAATTATCTTAAGTCCAGGAAGATACACATAAACATAGCTAGAAGAAAATGTTAGGACCTTTATATGAGCACAGAAAATAAAAAAAAATAAGCAATGGAGAATTGGATTCTACAAGCAGAAGGAGTGAATCAGAAGATATGGTAGTGTTACAGCATAAAATAATAACATAGTATGTCAAGTATACGCTATTCCTTTGATTACCTAATCATAGTGAGATTATTGCAACCTTAGAAATAATGCTGCACAGACCAGGCAGAACAGTATTAGGACTCAAGGTTAAGACTCAGAAATTACAGATAGGTTCTCCTTCTACTGTTTAAGTAGCAGTAAGCTAGATGAAGTCTATGCCAGAAGAAAGACTGTGAAAGCTAGGAAACCAAGAAAACAAAAAATTTAAATCAATCATTTCTGGGGAGAAATGAAAAAAAAAAAAAAAGGCAGCAGGAAAATCAAGATCGTTTAACAAAGGCAGAAAGGGAAATGTATAAATTGAATTTGTCAATCTACACTGTACATTTTATAATCAATATACAAACTGGTGAGCTCTCTCCAGCTTTCTTCAGAGCTTCAATAAAAGTTACCGTATTAAAATCTAATCATCCTAAGAGTATTTCAAAAAGTATACTGGTTCACTACCGAATAAAGAATTCTTGCAATACTCTGATCATCTGGATAGGATTTAAGAATCAAGGAAGAAATGGCATTATGTAGTTTTGAAAAGGAGAGCAGGACTGCTGTCGTCCTTTCAACAGGCTGATGGGGCTGGATGGAGGGGCTGGACTGGGACTGAACAGAAGGAAGAGAGACAGAGGCGCAATTTACTGCGATAACCACCTGGCCAAGGAGCAAGAGTGGCTGGAAGGAAAAGTTGCTGAAAACATAAACAACAAGAGGACGGCTCTGAGCGCGGCTTGAGAGCGAGCAGATTGCTGAGGCGTGAGACCCAAGGGTTGGGAGGGAGGCAGGATACTTCCTGCTAAAGCTCAGGGCAGTGGAGCGGTTCCCGGGGTTGATGCAGCCCTTGTTTTCTAAGATGGAATGGCCCAGCTGGAGTTTAACTCTAGTACTTTGGAAGTTTCCAGTGTTTACAGAAGTCATAAAACTACCATATTTTCATTTGTATTAAAAACACCCTTTGATTAAGCAGCAGTTTGAGTTGTGTGCATGTATCATTAATACAAAGAGCAATTTAGAATCATAGAATCATAGAATGTGTTGGGTTGGAAGGAACCTTTAAAGGTCACCTAGTCCAACCCCTCTGCAGTAAGCAGGGACATCTTCAACTAGATCAGATTGCTCAGAGCCTCATCAAGCCTGGCCTTGAATGTCTCCAGAGATGGGGCCTCCATCCAGAGTGTTTCCCCAGAACGTTGGTTATCCCTCTCCCAAGCCCCTCGCTTCATGCTGCCATTGCCTTCCCTCCGTATCATCAGCCCTCTTACGTTCAAGTTCTTCTAACATCTGCTTCTGGTTTTCTTCATATTATGTGGAGATGAGATCTACCTGGGGATTTATTTTCAATTGTCAGTATCTCCAAAGCAAGGCATGTTGGTCTGAGGTGCATGAAAACACAAAAATACCAAATAGACTCATTCAATATATATTTATTTTCTCAAATCTAGTGGAAATAAATGGAACTTGTCCCTCCTCATACTTCTCCATAACTCTGAATGCTTCTGTTCTTCCGAAGATAGGACCATTGTAAATGATTGCCTTTCAGTAAGTGGCAATTCACTCTGACATGTAAGCATTACTAACTTACATGTACTAGACCCCTACATACAAAAAGAAAAAAAGAAAAAATAAAAGAAAGGAAGATTACTCTTTTTGATGATGCTTGTAAGTGCAAAACTGACATGCCTACAAAAGATGAATCTGGCAACAAATTAAAACAACATATAAATGATAAATTTTAATCAAGAAAATACACTGATTTAAAATTATGAAAACATACTGTTGAAGTTCCCAAGACAGGGTTCACTTAAGGAGTGTTTATCCAGATGGAGAAAAACCATTATCAATGGGCTATATCACAAAAGTACTCAGGCTACTCAGAGGACTGAAAATATCGTAAAATCATACAAATTACAGATAAAAGTCCCATTAGTCCATCCTGAAGCACCCAAGTATTACAGCAATACTTGTGGGTGCTTTAGAAAAGAAAGTGAGAGAAGAGACATCTCCTGTCAAAATAGATTTTTTCCCTGATGTTTCCTACTCTAATTTTAAATGTCTTAAAGGATGGAGCTTTTAAAATTTCTTTAGGAAAGCTCTTCTGCAATTGTATAGATCTCAGTGTCAGGTAGTTGTCTTGTTATTGATCTAAACTGTCTCTTTACTAAATTATATCCCATTACATCCAGTCACATTCCCTTTCGCACATTTTACATGCAGTACCAAGACAGTCTTACCTTCATCAATGCAAAGAATTTAACCACATTTTTGCTACCTCCCAGGTACTTGTATCATTCCTGTTTCTCCAGGTGGCTGTCATATTGCCATTACTCATTAATTAGACAAACTATACATTCGTAGCTTCGGCTTTTTCCCTTTCAGTCCTATCTGCCCACCCTCTTAATGATATCTGTTGGTGGATACGGAGAACATGCATATTCCAGCAGTTTTCTCACCAGCATCTTACAGCAGATCCCAACTTGATGATCTGGTACCCTCTCTAAGCAGATGGCATTCACTCCTTTTGGGGAGTCTTGCCAATCCTTAGATTTGTTGGTTTGCTGATAACATGGAGGAGGTAAATAAATATAAATAAATGACAAAACAACTGAGTCTTTACTGTGCCCTTGTTTGATGTTCAGGTAAAAAATCCCTCATCTGTATGTATATATAATGTCATTTCTTTGGCTCCTTCTCCTTGGAATGTTTATGTTAAGTTGAATTCATCCTCAGCTCAGGGTCCTGACACATTTGCGGCAATATCTTGACACCTAAAGCCATTTCGAAGCACACAGCAGAAAACACAGCACTGTCACGCTCCAGAGCGGATATAGGTGTTTAAGGGCAGTCACTAAGTTAGGCACCAAGTCTGAGATTCATCTCCCTCAAGTGTGGCTATTTAGAAACTTAAGTATTATTAAACGGAGACAGTCACATCGACAGGGGCAGTCATTTCCTCCATCCCCTATCGCATCCCTCTCCACAGACTACAGACGAATCCTGAATAAGAACAGGACCCTAACCAAGGACAAGAAATACCCCGTGTCACTTTCTCTCCCAAAAGATACAAATAAAAAACTTAGTCCTTACTCCTCTAATGATGCAGGTATAACTTTCCACTTGCACAGTATTACTCTCATCCATTGAAAATTGGATTTTTGCGCTTTCTGCCTAGCCAACCAGATAAAAATGGAAAAAAAAATTACACTTCAGAAGAACAAGCCCAAAGCAATATTCCAAGCATGAAATGGCAGAAATTCTCTGTACCTCAAAGGAATAAAGTTTTCCTGACAACTGGGAATCAGAGGACACTATTTCTGCAGTTTGTTTCACTTAACTTGGCCAGCCACCTTGAAATCTTCCTCTGCAATCTCTTCACACATTCATACTACATTAGCTGTGGTTCCCCCTCTAAATCAGCACCTCAAATGGGTCATCAAATGCTAGATTTTTTTTGAGATGTGAAGTTTGGAAAATCTTCAGCCACCGACATAATTAATAATGTCATACACCGCACATGCTACGTGGCACCTTCTGGCTCTTGAAGCTGTAAGGTGCTGTAGCTGTAAGTTCTATGCAACAACTGCAGGTTGTTGCAGTTCCATGCAAGATCCATGTAACAACTAAGTTAAAAGAATGGAAAAAAAACGAAAAAACAGTGACTCCTTTCTGTCAAAACTGAAAAAACACCAGCAACTGAACAATTTTTATGTAATCATACACTTAACACCATCCGTAACAAAAAGCATCAGAGAGGAAATTCCACATTCAAAAATTTCACTGACATCAATGCTGGAGTATAAATACTAATCTTACTTCGCATTTTTCCACTGTCTGCCTTACTGCAAGAAATATTCTGGTTTAATTTTTTTTTGATTGATAAAGGAAACATCTTTGGGTTTGTATTGAGTTTAAAATGATCCCAGTTTTCCTATGGGTGTCGTTTTACCAAAATGCTAAGATAGATAAGTGTGCCTCCCACTAAACTTAGTATAATTTGTATGTTTGGTAAATGCCAAAAGAAAGGTCTTGGTCTTCCGCAGAAAATAAATTATCCAATCACATCAAAATAAAAATATAAAAAATAAAAAATAAGAAGGTCTGTAAATGGAAAAATACTTACTTAACTTCAAATGAGGTCAGCTTAGTCAATCAGCTGCTACCACACCTGCAGTGGCATTCAAAGCTTTTTATAAAGCTGAGAAAGATGTGGATTTTATAGCTTTTTTAACTTTTCAGTTATTCCTTTGGAAAACAACCCATTCCCTACAAAGGTTTTCTGTGGCTCCTAATGAAGACTATGGCACAAATATCGCATGGGGTTCAGAAGCATATTGGGTCAATAGAATGAACATGATTGATAAAAATGCCTCTGTCAGGAATGAAATCCTCCCTTTCCTTTTCTTCTCTTGAAGAACAACTAAAAACTTTCTAAGATTTACCAATTTACCAATAAGACAATATTTTAATACATTCCTGCCAAAATTCCTGCCTTGGAAATATAACTGGAAAGGATAAGGCATGGGTGGGGAAAGAAGAATGAGCCCCTGAGTTTTAGGAAGTTAAGAAGAACAATACTACGAAAAGATGAGGAGGTTTTTTGAAAAAATAAGGTAAAAGAATCAGTTTTCTGATTCTGGTCTGCCTAATTCAGTCTGTCTTGCTTTTACCAGGAGGAATAAGTGGGTCTGTCACTATAGCACATCTAGAAGAAAGCATGCTGTCTGACAAAAACAAGGCCATGGGAGGAGGATGGGAGTCTGAAAAACACCCTCACAAGAGTCAGGAAGAACTCACTGACCATCCATCATATCAGCAAAGCTGACAACATAAAACTCACATGAAAGGGACTATGGATGATGCCTCTGAAGATCTCGGAGAAAAGGAATCCTGGGCAATTTTCATTGAAATTCTTGTCATTTTTCTCAAAGGAAGGAAAAGGCACAGCTAAATAATGAAGATCAAGAATTAGTGCTGTGGGAAAATTGTAGCATTGGATAGGAAAACATTAGCATGACTACCAGCGATCCAATGGGTATCTGCTCTATGGATGGGCCCCAGAGAAGTGTGAATCAAGCTGAGATGAATGCTAGCATCGTTGATGAGATGAGTTTTAAATGAAGAAATACAGGGGGAAATTAGAAGGAGATCTGCCTCATTTGCATTAGCACGGTTATTCAGTGTGGGGGAAAAAAGGAAAACAGATGAAGCTCTGGAAGCAGACGAAGGTCTGTGCATGGCTGTAATTTACAGGAAAAGGAAAATGAGTAGGTAAGAATACAACAGTAGAAGAATGATTATCAGAGGAAATCTGAAAGTACAATAAGGGGAATGAAAACATTAATGCTGATGAGAACAGTAAATATGCAATCAACACAGATAATGAAAGGAACACGCCAGTCGAGGATCCATAGTCTAAAAGAAGGCTAGATCTGCTAGTTCCTAGAGGAAGTAACTGAACTGCTGAAAGGCAAAGCAACAAAATGGAGGTGTTAAAATTACTGATACAGACCCGAAGGCAGCTCGTGCAAGCATAATAGAAACATTAGGGCAATCCTGGCCAGAACAAAAAGCATTGTGGAAAGGTGCTGTTAATGAAAGAGGAGTTTTTCCCCATGAACGAGAGAAATATTATACTGTAAGATAGGATTGTAATTTATTGACATGACACTACATGAGAAGGCATGACATGAATAAAGGATAACCCCAGATCTGAATGAATACATCCATGGGGTTTCAATATCAGCAATGCTAATAAGCACAGGGCTCAAGGATGAGGGCTAATTGTGGAGAAGGTACAGACAGGTTTTATCCCACCTTAACTGAAAACAAATCTAAAGCAGTTTAATGCTTTCAAATACTTCAACTCATTGCCAGCCTTGCTTACCGTGTCAATGTGAACTTCAGAGAGCAATGGTACAAAGAAAGCCAGGAACAATGTCTAAAAAATGGGGAGCAAGAAAAGCATCATCCAGAATTTGAAATTTTTTTAATTATGCCAAGAAGAGTTAAAAACCCAAGAAGGTGCTACTTCAGCAGCTCATTTCTGTCTGTGCTGAAATTTGAACTGAAAACACAAATGGCCTCAGTGGCTTAATAATAAGCTTGAAGAGGAAAAACCTTTTTTATTATTATGCTTTCTCCATATTTTAAAGACCTTGCACTAATGCAAGTTTCAAGTGTTTGATGCAATGCTATAAGCAAGTTAACAGATTACACAAGATGATTCCCTGCTACCTGCTTCTTAGGAATAACAAACAGCATATGACTATCAAAGGTCTGCTGAGTGAAGTTTGAGGGAGATCCGATTTTATGCTGGGGACTTTTTCTAAAAAGTCCCAATGTTAGTATCTACACGTCGCAAGCCTAGTGGGTAAGAGTAGATGTGAAAAAAAAATATTAATACCTAACCATTTGAAGGAAAAGATTCTGGCAGACACTTCTTTCAGCATAAACAGACAGGATATGATTCCTGTCATAAAAGAAAGACAGTCATAACGGAGTGAGTATCACAATATAAAATCATCTGAAAATTTCATTATAGGGGAAATTCAGCTCCCCTAGTTTTGGCAAAATATATACTACAATTGGTACACCACACACGATATGAACATGCCCCTTGACGGATGACGCAAGAAGTTGAAAATGTACCCACCCAGTAGATAATGTTAGACATGAAGCTTGAATGTTTGTCAGAACTATTAATATAGTTAAACATTATCAAACAGAATTAAAGATTTGAGATGGATTTTTTGACATTTTGTGGCAGTGATTTCCAAAACTGTGAAAGATGTTTTTCTTATTGCATGTTTAAAAATTGTTAAAAACAAAAAAAATTTCTGGGCAAGTGAAATAAATNAAATATTAAAAAATAAATTAAATAAATATTTAAATAAATAATTTTTAAAGAAAAAATTTAAATAAATATTTTAAATAAATATAATAAATACATCTAGTAAATAAATATATACATTTTAAATATCATTCAACATAGATATGAGTAACAGAATCTCCCGCAGCCATTGATTCTTAATAAACAAATTGAAGAGATAGACATTTCACAACAAACCTAACATATTTGATACATCAAATACCATCACTAAAGTAACCTGGTACAATAACCATTTGAGATTACACTGAAAGTACTTAATATTGCCAAAATTGTCCTAGCACAACAGTTTATTTAGAATCTATTTCACTATTCTAAGATGCTTAGGAAAAAATTGTCAGTATTTGATGTAGCTTGGACTTCCAGGGTTTTTGTTTGGCTTCAAAGATTTTGGCTACTAGGATGATTCTGACTCACTAGTAAGGATTTAAGATTTCATATATTTTGCCAACACAAAAAATTATAGCCTCTGGTATATTTCTTATGCAACAACGTACACTAAATAATTCCACATTTGCCAGAAGACTGTGTTTTATCTCATTCATTTGACTCTTTAACATCAGGCCTCTTACATCAATTCTTCCCTAAGTGCTCTGGTAAAAGCATAGCATAAACTCATGTTACTAATCCAGGAAAATCACTTAGTGATCTGATGTGCTGACAGAGCTAAGTCACAAAAAGAAGCTTCTATTTGCTCGCTTATATTGCTAGAAAAAGTTAAAATCGAAGTACCTACGTGCAACAGGCACAAAAGGACAAAGCACATTCATGTATTTTCACTCTTGTCTCTTCAAGGAAAAAAATTAAGGATGTACTCAAAAAGCCATTCATCTTTATTCCTCAATTTGAATAGAAACGTATGATATTCTTATCTTTCACCCAGTTCCTACCTTCCATACATACACTTCCATGAGCATTAACAATGATATCAAACTAGTGGCTAAATCAGGGCAGTGTCTGTATAACATCCAGTACAGACACGACCCACGGTGGGGGCGCATAGGTACCGCCACAACAGAAGCCACGCTACCTACAGAATTAGTAACACAACCACTGTGCACGCCGCTCCACACATGTAGGTGCTGCACAAAACAATTTAGAAGGTCCAAATGGAATTAACATGCCACTAGAGACATGATGTCCAAAAGTATAAGAAAGAGAGTGTCAAAATGGAAAGGTGGATCTGCCTTGAAGTGCTCTTCTGCACAACGCGTGGAGAAACACTGTCCTGAGGGGGACATTAATTTTATTACTTATTTTGTCACTAAAAGCCACATTGAGAACTACACAGACAGGGCAGGTATCCCTACAGCCATTAAAAGTAAAAGCAGTAAACCAAATTACACTAGTTTCTCTGTCACACTAACAGAATCGTTCCTCTGACTTCTTGAAATTCATACTGCCTTTGCCATATGTGACACACGTACAGTATTTAAATAAATACATGTGATACATGTATAAGCATAGGCCTTTTTCTATATAAACAAATTCTCACTGATTATTTTTGCTTCATTGCTGAATATTCTTGTTGTTATACTTACATCACATTACAGTTGCATCAGACAAGTAAAATCGTAAACATGACACTGTTTTCACTGAATATTTCAACAAGAAATCAGTTGTACGTATGCAGGCAGATTTCAAGTACTTTTTACATGAACCGTAGCTTTGGCTTTGTTTGCATTTATTCACGGTTTTTAAAGTGAAGTTCATTTAAACTTATTGAGGTTTCTGTTTAAGCTTTACATCCTAAAAGTTTAAATGGGTCTTGTATTTTTTCTTAATATAAGGAAAGAAGAAATAAAACTCTCAAAAAAAATACTTAATTCTAAACACTTGAGTTCATTTCCTTTTCACCCTGAGTGTTCTCACTAGAAACCGGCTTTCATTACTTTTTAATTAAAAGATCCCTATCTAAAGTACCCACGTAATATGTAGAGATCTGTGCGAAAAGTGATGGAAAGCACTGAAGAGCAAGCCATTCCCTCCTCTTATTACTCTTAGGCTGTGGTCCTACCAACCAGAAAGGCAACAAAGTTGTTAGGGGACAGTGAAGATGTGGTTTCCAGCTCCCAGTGAGCCCGGTGGGGATGAGCCCCAGCCATATTTCTCTGCACTGAGAATGTCTTGTGTTTCTTGCATTCCCACTCATTACCTGCCGGAGCAACGGTTACAAATCAAGCAGGATGTAGGTAAGCAGACAGATGTCTTAGAGGGATTTTAAGCTCTGCATGGGCAAATCAGGGCTTTCTCTCGTATGCACAGCTCTCTGCTTTTACTTACCGAGCAGCATCACTAATGTCTGGCCAAGCTCCTCTGAACTCTGTTCTGCTCATTATTTTTAACTTAATTTCTCTGCCATGCAGGACTGAGTCCTGTGACGTACCAAATGAACACTGGATGGAATGCTCTTTAAGAAATTAAGTGCTTTTGAGAAATATCTTCACATGTAGTTTGGCACATCAAGGTATACTGCTTCTCAACGGTACAGTTTCTTTTTAAATACAAGCTTGATGGTTTGTACTTCTTAGTCATAGCTATGTTGTATCACGCTGTAATAGCAAAATGATATTTTGCATGTTGTTTTACAGTGCTACTGTAGAACTCTTTTCATGTCATTATTTCCACTGTATACTGCCACTGGAGAAATATTTCCAAAGTTTCAGAAGGAGGAGCCAAACTGAGCATTAAAAGCGTTCACCTGCTTGAATAACCTTTAAATAATGAAATACAGCATTGATAAAACAAGCGTATTTAAAAAATTAGAAAACTCTGAAAACCCTTATCTTCATAATTTTCCCCAGAATTGCTTGAATCCTGTCTTGCTTGCCTTTGAATTAAATACTAATCTCTGGCATTAATTGATGACTACGGTAATGTGAAAAAAAGGAAAAAAAAAAACAAAACAAAAAAAAACCCAAACAAACCCCAAACTCACTGTGTGCACTGGAAGAGATTTTTTTTAAAATGTTAATATTTGGTGTACCTTCCTCCCCATTTTAAATAGGATTTATATCCTGCCATGGTATACTGATTTCTCTATATATTGTTACGAGCTTTTTGAACAAAAAACCTATGCCCATCGCTCCTCCAGCTACTATTAAGCACGGACACATTTAGACTAAAGCACCTACTTTGCTATCTATCTCGCTAACACTTCAGCAATATTTCTGAGGCTGGAATTCTGATTTTTTTTCTCTCTCTCTTCCAGAGGGAGAAACACTGACAAGGTCACAATTTTAAGATTTCACTGATCCCAAATTGATCTAATTTATAACTTTCTTCAGTTCAAAGACCATGCTGATCTCTTTGGTCAGTAGCTTTCTTTTGCAGTGAACTAATGCAGAAGATGTATCAGAACTCTCTCTGGTTTTTGACGCCTTGACCACAGGTTTTTCCTCACAGATTTTCAGATCTCAGCAGGACAGTCAGAGTAGCATTTCAGTACCTTTTTTTTTTTTTCCTGAACAAGTCTAGATGGTAGTTAAGGTGGTTTCAGGCAATTACTCCCATAGCTGGCTCTTCTGATTTAACACGTTAGAAGCTTTTCCAAGGGCAGTAAGACAAGCACAGCTTTGCTATCTTCATCTGGTACCTCTCTCTAACTCTGGCATCATCCAATACGAGGCTGAGGTTGACATTATAAAAAGTACAGGACTCAAATTTAAGATGGCTGTGGGTGAAGATCAACAGCCTAGAGAAAGAATCATACCCTATGTTTAATTATAAATAAAAAGTTACATGACAGTATGTGTTCTTAGTAAAAATTCAGAAGTTTTTAGAAAAAAAGAAAAATAAACAAAGACCTGTCTGCGAATATATAATCGAGCATTTAAAACTTTAAATGGACTATTCTACTGCTGAGTGGCAAAAATTAGAGTTGGGACGTCTCATTCAGA
>VYZM01021662.1:302565-339799 GCA_013398915.1 Dromas ardeola
GAGAACTACCCCTTAAAAAAACAAAACCAAAAAGTGAAATGCGTTTTCTCGGAACATAGTGAGGATCAACAACAGTAAGACACATTCGGCCATTGCTTTTCAAGACTTCTTCAACCAAAACTCAATTTAATCTCTGTCGCCCAGCAGTTACTTAAGTTTTGAGATTTCTGCAATATTTTATTTCTAGCCTCTTTTGAGCCAAACCACCTAAACACAGCGTGCAGTGCTAGTTGACCGAGTACTACAGAACATCAGCAGTGTTTTAAAGTGGATTCAACTTCACGGGCTTTGAAATCAAGACATAAATATGGGAAATAATGTCACATACAGTAATTTGCTAAGTACAGTTTACAGACAGTGCAAAATTCGCTAAATAATCCCTTTTGAAAGGGACTGACACGACAGCTAAAATAGGAAAAATGGTAAAGTAGTAATTTTGTAAATGTAGTATTTGGCATATTTTTACTTTTTTATTGTAAGACTAATTACAACATGGGAAAACCTATGCTGTAGAAAGTAACTTTAAAAAGTGGAGAAAAAGTGAACTTAAATGAAATAGAAACTTTGATATTAGAAAGAATGTTTTCTTTAATATACTTTCTGAGCTGCAGAGCAATATAAAGGTTTTTTGGAGACCTTTGTAAATCATATCAAAGAAAGGAGAAAGAAGATATCCTTGTTTATTTCTTAAGGTATCATTCATGGTCAATAGGTTTTGAAATGATCCTGCACTTCCTCTTTCAGAGATATTTCAGCTTTACAGCCTCTAATCCTAAATTTAAAGATTTCTTGACCAACAATACAAAGAAGTAGTCAAAATTAAATATCAGAGGTTTTTAAGGGAAAAATTATTTTGAAGTGGAAAACAAGGCTCCAGGTCTTTTCATGTTATACAATTCTTCACCAGAGGGAAAAGGAATGGGACAGATTATTATATCGGTGCTGATGCTGATGCTATTTTTGACCATTTCATCTTTTGTAATAGTTTAGATCAAACCTGAAGACAAGACGGATTCAGAATGATGTTTAGACATGGAACATATCCTCCTCTGCCAAATAATACCATCAGCAAAGAGTGAGACACATTCAGAAAGATATTTTGCTTAAATACTTTGCAGAAAAACATAAAAAATTACTTTTATTTTTTTAGTGTCAGCCCAGAAACACAGGTGCTAAAAACCACACTAGAAACAGAAAAGGAGCAAGGAAGACCAGACTCGTCATGCAAAAAGCCTTCCTGACAAAATGCATCTGGCAATGACCAAGTAGTCAGTTTAAATTTTCTGGAAAATAAATGGTTTCTACTTCAGTCTGTACTTCCAGGGACTGGAAAGCCTTTTTGTGCGAGTAATTTGTCATAGTTACGGCTGAATAGGCGTCAGACAAAGAAGTTAGGCTGGAAGGTGCATAAGTTATTAATGACTCCTATGCAAACTTCAAAACTATCACAAGAGTAGGCTCCTTTTAATTTTTAAAAACATGAAGCAAATTGAACAAACCCATTGAAAACTTTGTGGGACATTGCAGAAAAAAAAAAGGATCGTATTTTTTCCTGTGTTTTGCCATGTGTGAGTCTAACAGAGGATTTCAGGATTTCAAGTTCTAAACCAGATGTTGACCCACATCTTGTAAAAGATCTGCATTCACCCTTCAGAGGACTTCCTGAGCTATTGATCCTTAGAGCCCTATCCATATGAACAGATAAACCTTTCCTTTGCTGTCGAAAACTCAGTACAAAAATTCTTGCTTTTAACACCAAGCTCAGCAAGCCATTCGAATTAGAAAAAGCCGCGCACATGTATATGAGCCGAATGCCTTCGTTCCAGCACTTCCCACAGCAGCTTTGCTCCTTCCAAAATCTCTCTTTTCTTCTTCTGCTATTTCTACATTTCCATGCATTCTTAACATCTTTTTTTTTCCCCTGTTTCTTCCTTATGCTGTGATTTTAATGCCTCCTTCCCAGTATTTTTTCTTATACTTGAAAATGCTTTTTTTCCTGCACATGATCTGCCTTTTCAGCCCAATCTTTTCTGAGAGCTCACTACTTCTGTGAAGTGGTTTTTAACCCTCTATATATCTATCATATGTCTCGAACCTGAATTATTTGTATTTGATTTACACAGCAGGCTCTATAAGTCTATTTATTATTCTGTGTATTTGCAACAGCAATCATTGTGATCAGAAAACCTGGGACTCAATCAGTGACCTCCAATAAAGCACAAAAGTCACAAATCTCTAAACTGAGTTAACTCCACAGCTCTGCCTGTGACAAATTCACATTTGTTAGTCCTCAGATTGGATTCAGTTAGGCATCTGGAAGTCATACCACATGCCACTGGCATCTTTGATACTTATTAAAACATCAAGCATGTTGCTTATCATACTACATAAATAATAACAGAAATACATGTCTACTGAGTAGTTCATTAGGCTGGGCATGAAGTAGGAGAACAGTGTCAATAATCATACAGAGAATCAACGCTGACTTAAATTGGGAAAAAGATAATGCTCTCAGAAAGAAGTTTATTTTTCTGGCTGGTTGGACAAAGCAAACATACACAGCACAGCAGTGAGTTAATTCCCAGCTGCCTCTGGTGCTGTGACCCATTCATTGTGCCAGCATTATAATCAACATTCAAATTAAAGGTATCTTGGATGTTAATACTCTCTTCAGTGCATCATGGTAGATTTCAACAACCAAAACTTTTCTTCAAGTACATCCTTGTCAGGTGTGCCAGCTTCTGAAGCATGTGGATATTCTCATGATCTGACAACAACTTTATAACAAAAACCCACCAAAACACCACTATTAAAAAAGTAAGCATGAGCTACCACCTAACAGTGATCTCTTCTGAAAGCAGGAGCTTCTTCACAGCAGAAAACCCTTTCACATCAGCTGCACTCTGACCTTTCAGTTATCAAAGCCAGGTTAGTTAGATTTCACTAGGATGAAGACTGAGGCAAAGACAGCACTGAGCAACTCAGCCATATCTCTGTCTGCTGTTATTAATTCACACACCTCATTTAGCAACAGGCCCACATTGTCTTCATTTAGTCCCTTATTACTAACATAGCAGCAGACGCTCTGCTTGCTGCCCTTGAGAAGTCTCAACTCCAGTTGAGCGTTGCCTTTCCTAAAATCCTCCTATATGCCTGGACAATTGTTCTAAATTCCTCTTTTGAATCCTGTCCCTTTTTCTACCTCCCGCATGCTACCATTTTGCGGCGTACAATTCAATTCCATAAACAGTACCTGGAAAAATAAATAAAAAAAAAAAAATCCAGGGAACGCTTTTGACCATCTGGGCAGAGGAATATCATTGGTACACCCAGGCATAGGCCCATTTGATGGGACTGAATCTTTCTGTACAGCCATTCATCCTGCAGGCACCACACTGTGCACCATCAATAACCATTATGCTTCATGAGACTTGACAGACAGGTATCTCAATTTTATTTTTCTATCCCCTAAATTAATCTTTTTAATTCAAGCAATTATAATCTGAAGTCATACTTTCAAAAGGTGGGATAAATCTGCATATTTTTTTCTTCTCTACAATTCCATATTACAACAGATAGTTTAAATGGAGGCAACCTAGCCAGTCTGCAATCCATTACTGCTAACTGCAGAACAACAGACTCCACCTGGAAAAACAGCTGCATCCACGTTCTTTAACCTGCCATCTTAGATTTTGCATGAACAAATAAATATTCTTTTACATATATCTAGAGTCACAGAGACTCCTAAAGCACTCAATGCCATACACATATTCACCTACACAACCACACGTTACAAGAAAGGAGCACTTACTATTTTTTGGAGAACTTACCTAAGAAGTAAGTTTCTGGTGAGTTCACTTGACTGGCCAGATGATGGAGGTTTGGGGTTTTCTAGTTGCCCCATTGGTTAAATCTACTGTGTGCCTTAGTTTTTTCAGCAGACATTCCAGACAGACCTCTTCCCAAAACCCTAGCCAGCAACATTATCTGCTTTTTCCCACCTCATAAACTGATTAGTACTATCTTTACCGCATTACTTTAATTCTCTTGATGTGAACTGTGATCATGGTTTTGATATTTTTCAAGCTGAACCTTACTCCTCTTTGACAAGAGAAATACCCTCTGGTATTTACCTTGCCAGAGAAGCTCACAAAGGGTGTGAGCTTTCTCCCTAACCCTGCTCATTTTGCCCTTGCACAGGCACTGATTTACCAGAGAATAACTCTTTCTGGCTGCTTTATTGAGTTGTAAGTACAGTGACTCCTTCCTGTTGTACAGGAATTGTACAATTGTACTGTAGTACAGTTTTTCCTTCACACAACATTTGCGTTATATTCATTACACATTCTCCGCCACAATCAGAATAACATAGCTTCATAACTTGGAGTGCATTATGGTCACTCATATAAACAACAGCTGCATTTTCATCTCCGCTCTACTGCTCTAGTGCTCTTTGCTGCCTGCCCTTACCAAATATGTCATCTGCGACTATATATATGCCAATACATATATACATGTACAAAAACATAGCCATATATTTCTGGATACAAGCCCGACAGTAAGTATATTATAAACTGAACGTTGCAAATTACAAGAGTTTTGTAAGTGAAAGGAAGTGAACAGAGAAACTTAGCAGAACCAAGTGACTTACCAATTGCAATGATTATTTGTATAGCACCAAAGTGTCCCTGATTCTTTGCAGACCACTTAAGTGCAATACCCTGAATACCCTGAAACTCTTAAAAAAAAAATTAGTACATTGCAGAAGCAGCATCAGGAGCAATGGCAGTATCACTGCTGCTGATACCAGCACTGGAAGTATTCTCAAAAGAGGCTCTGAACAAGAGCATGCAGAAGAAGAGGGAATTTGGTGAATGAGAAGCGGGAGACTTTCAAGAGAAAAGCGTACCATGACAGAAAGTGCCCATATGAATGAAAGAGATAGAACGGAAACAGCTATTATACTGCTCATTTAATGGAAAAAGCTGCTTTCTGGACAACAGTCAGACAACAGCAGACTGACTGTAACCTAAAGAATACAATATTCCATTGTGAGACCATGCCAGGATAGGGGCGTGTTTATATTATGACATTCAAGTCTCTGTACCAATGGGTCTGACATACTTGGGATGAATCCCATATTTAAAATGGCCACCACAAAGCCATTATTTCCCATACGATTTCAAGTGAAGCTGAGCCACCAGATAGAGAAATGTAAATGCCACCCAAGAAGAGCTTTTCTGTGCAGTAAAGTCATTGTCAAAGCAAGCACAAGGAAGTTAAGTGGTGAATCCTAATCTTTCAGAAAAAGATATTTTACATGGATTTTGGGACCTCTGCTACTTTTTGTTTTGTCTTAACAGAAGGCAGAGGGCTTATATAAGTAAATACCTACAACAGCGGATGGGTGGCACTGACTTGAGCAGGATGCAGAAGTCAGAACTTCTCATTCTGCTTCAGGGAATCACAACCTTAAGACAGCCGGAGAGCCTGACATCTCCCAAAGCATTCTACACTGTTTGAGGAAAAAGTTTGATTTCCTGAAAAACCTGGACAAGGAAGAAATTACAGAAACAATTATTCATAAAGGATCACTTTACTTCTTTCTCAAAACAAAAAAAAAAAACAAACAACAGACAACCACCCACCCACCCACAAAAACCCCACCATGGCATAACAGAGGGATCAAAGGACAAGGAGAAACAGAACTAGTGAAAATTAGGAAAATGTTCCCGTCAAGCATCATGAAGATTTAGTGAAGGAATCTCCATCTACTCTCTGCTTTCCAGAGGTGGCGAGAGAGGAAAATATGCACACATATCACGAAATGCTGTTTTGCCCATCAAGGTGAAAGGGAGGACAGCTCTCACCTACGCACCTAATCACTCCATGCCTTTTCTGTGGCCCAGAGAAAGGCTGAGCTGGCTTTCATGTATTTTCTTCTAAAACTCTGGCAGCTGTCTGCTTTGTTCAGGGTTTTATTAAGCCGTAGAGTACTTCCTCTAATCAGAGCGAGGAATACTGTTGACAGTGGACTTAGTTTTATGAGAAAACATTTAAAAAGCCATCCTGACATTCAAAAGACATAAATGTTAGTACAAATTGAACTGCAGCACTCTGTGCTTCTCATTCATTTTGTCAGGTACTGTGAGACAATTTGCCTGGGGAAATGAAGCAATAATGTCTGAAGGCCTGATTTTTCAGAGGTGTTAAAACATACAGCTCCAGATGTTATCGCAGGAATCTACGGTGCTCACTGGTTCTGCAAACTGGGCTGTGGATGTATAAAGCCTTACCTTGTGCTTGTCTAAAAGGTACATAGTAGAGGACGAAAAGTAAATGCGGTGCTTTCAAAATAAACCTTGTCTTGCCATCCCTTCAGGTGTAAAATTACAAATGAGGGTCACAGCTGAAATGAACGCTTGAGGAAGTAAATTTGTGTAAACTTTCTCTTCATTTCAATCTGTTGATAGAACAGGCCTTCACTTATGCTTCAGTGACTTACAAGAAAAAAGTCTTCAATTAATATATGACTTCTGCTATAACTTCATAAGCATTTGCCCTGGAAATGTAAGACTTGCCTGTGGCCATGCAGTTACTCTAACTTGAGCTCTCAATGCTCCCTGGTCTTGCAGAACCTTGTCTTGCTTTGACATATTGCAGTCTTCTATGTCCATTATGTCTTGTATGCACCAAAGAGCATGTAGGTGTAAATCTTTCATTATATACGCTGCAAACAGACACACAGGCAAGGATATTCTTACTAGTAAAAAACACTTCTAAACTTTTACCTTTGCTTTCTAAGTGCCAGCAGTGGGCAAGACACATTCAATCTATGTTTTCATCACAATGTTTGCTTCCAGGCACATGAAAAACTAAGCAATTTTCATTCTACCAATGGAAAAGGAATTTCCTTGAGATGGAAAATAAAAGTTTGTTCTTTGGATCACTGTTAGTAATAACCCTTTGAAGACTTCTGAAACACATTATGTCTTAGTAGGCCCATTCAGGACTGCTACGCTTAAGTCTGTCAACATTTCCATTTAAGTCTCTGCTTTCAAAAGGGTTTCAATTATTGCTCTCTTTTGAGCAAGTAGATCTTTATAAATCAGATCTCTTGTATCTTAATCTCCCTATAAGCATACTTGGCCATTGCAATAATAACCTTGAGTACAGCTGTATTTTCTGCTCTGCTTCAATCAACTATATGGAGTCTTCATAGATAGCAGAACCAGAGCAGACCAGCCCAAAGATGGGTGCAGTTTGCTAACTTTTCTGACAGTGGCCTCCAACACAAGCACAAGAAATACCACAATGGGCAGTTACAGAGTGACAGGCTTTAAGTGGCTTTGTGCATTCAGTCCTACTTGTCCTGCCTGTTATCTGGATTGTGCAATTCCAGTGTAGACTTGTCCTCTTCCAAAGGGTGGCTTCATTGGCACTTGCTCCCAGAAAATGGGAATATGTACTCCTTTTGTCCATATTCAGTTTCTTCAACAACATCCTCTTGATGTAAATCCAGCCATCAAAACTAAGGCACCCACCCCACTGGCTTAACTAGGTTTTTCATCAAACTCTAAACAAGCTATTTTTTCAAATACTTTGAAGATAGAGTAGTTCGACTTATAGCTCCACTTACTTCCAAACTCTGGATACTAGAATAGAATAGAACAGAACAGAACAGAATAGAATATTCATCAGTTAAGAGGGACATACAATGATCTTCTAGTCCAACTGCCTGACTGCTTCAGGGATGACCAGAAGTTAAAGCATGTTAATAAGGGCATTGTCCAAATACCTCTTAAACATTGACAGGCTTGGGGCATTGACCACCCCTCTAGAAAGCCTGTTCCAGTGTTGGACCACCCTCTCTGTAAAGAAATGCTTCCTACTGTCCAGTGTAAATCCCCTCTGGAAGGTTAAAAATCATGTCATTAAATTAAAAGGCTGGCTCTTGATTTAAGAAGGTAACTAGGCAGTTTTTCTTTAAATGTTGACCACTAAAATGATTAATTTGAAATAATTTTTTTATTTTCTCTGTTTAGGATTGTTCTTGCTATTATCTATCTAGCTGACAGTTCACCATGTGCGAAGAAAATAACTAAGCATTTGTACTGTATAACGAGTTATACAGAGAGAACTACCTCGGCATTGCAGCAGGAGGGCTCCTCTGCAGACAGGGAGCTCAGAGCAGCCCCAGTGACCCCACAGCAGTCCTTGGCATTGCTAGCATAGGGTTTGTGCCCGGGGTGAGTGACAGCAAGGCTCTTCTCCTGTATGGCAGAGGCCAGACTGGCACCCCAAACACATTAAGTGAGTCCGAGTGATTTATTTTTTTTTATTTCCATTAAGCAGAAATTAATTCCCCCTGGTTCGCTACTGGCATCTAGGTCCTGGTGAAGCATTAGGGTCAAACTACCTGCTTCAGAAATAGTGATTTAAGATGCGACTGCCCATCACCAGCATGTTGGCACCTCTCAAAGTTAAGCTATGGTTACAGGTAGGGAATTCACTCTTACCTGCCCTTCAACACCCAGGGTGTCAATTTAGTTGAAACCACCACATCACAGCAGACAAGAAGTCACCTCATGGCCCAGCTTAGGGGCGGGGGTGGCAAGTCCTTCAGAACCGCTCCAGCGGGGTGTGTCTGAAGGGTGGTCAGCGTATCAAGAGAGTCAATAATCTGTAAGAGTTTACAGAGTCCAAATGCAAACTTTGCCGTAAAGCTAACATTTGTCTGCATGCATACTGCATGTCACTACCGATAAAATAAAGGCTGCTGAAAACATTAAAAGCTAAAACAGTATTAAAAAGTTGCCATTTAGCATTTCTAAATCCTACTATCTTTTTTTTTTTATTTTAAAAGTAGCTTTGATTTAAAACCAGAAACAAAGAATACTTGGAGAAGGAAGAACAAAAAAACCCTGTGATAATATGAGAATCAACAAAACCAAATAAGATAAGATTCCAGTTGCAGTACTTTGGTTGGCAGGCAATTACTGTCAGATACCATCAATACTTAAGAGAAAAAACTGATGGCTTTAAGAGAAAATTTTGCTTGCTTCATTTCCTGCGTTTCACATAATGACTGACACTCCTCTTCCCTTTAGTTTCTTCTAATTACTACATCTGCAGTAGGAAACAGTAAAGTATCTTTTTTATTTCATTCACTCTTACGACATTCGAGGTCAAATCTGACAAAACCTCAGGGTCTGTTCTAGAATGAAATAAAACACGTGAATGCCTTGGAGAATCTGTGCCTCAAAGTCGGGTCTCTCTTTAGTATTGTCATCGCCTGAATTCTTCTGCTCTTGAATTAAACCATATGTATCCAAACTGAAATGCAAAAAAGAATAACTTTCCGCCTGTTATTCAATCCAGAGTGTGAGATTCAGACCTGACCTATCCAATTCCCTCTAAATTCAACAGCAACTAGAAAAAGCTCTCAGATTTTTCCTTGTCTACATATTGGAGAAAATCAGAAATAAAACTCATTGAGTTAAAAACTGCAAATAAACTAAAAAATATTCTAGCCTGTAACCTACCTGTAGCTTTTTTTTCTTCTCCTGTATTGAAAGATCTTAAAACCAATTTTTATGTTTGTGAAAACTGTAAGAATTTCATGGGTATATCTGTTTCCAAGTATCTAATAATTGTAAGCATTAAAAGTATTAATAGAGTTTAATTGTCAACTGAACATACAGGAAAGAGTTAGTGAATTTTTAAACATTTACAATCTGTGTGCTGCAATATATCTCAGCTTCTACAATAACAGCTCTTTGGTTTAATGTGTGCTGCATGAATGCAAAAAAGATGGCACACAGCACTAGGATATCAACTGCCTACTTGGAGAATGATTAATTTAAGATAAATCGATGCTGGCTTCAGTTGCACTGATTGTATTTCCTATCCCAAGCTGCAGAATCAGTGTTTCCACTCAGATGTTGTAAAACATATGCAGGAATCATTCTTTTCCACTCACAAACCACAGTGCATCACAGATTTAATCTTGCTCTTCTGTACTCTGTGGCTGAATTTAATTTTACTTCTGCCATCAGCCTAATAGACAAAAAAATGTTTCCTATTTATTTTAATACATAAACTTTAAACTCATGTTATTCTGATTTCATCCCACTTCAATTTCTTGGTTTGATAGCAAATAACATAGACCTTAACTCGGTCTACAAATACATAGTGGGTATCACTTGGAAGAATTTTAAAAAAACATAAAGAAATTACAATATAGCTAACTGAAAAAATATGTGATTTGATAATGATCATAGAACTTAGCAGACTTGAAAAATGCATAAAGACACAGAAAGAAGAATCTCGTATTTTTTTTTCAGCGCTACAAAACAAGACCATGAATTTGTTCGATGGTAAAATATATTTTTTTAAAAGATGCCTTATAGAAAAGCTAATGGCTCAGCCTTACGAGGTTGCACATCCTTGAAAACCCTGCCCTATTGGGTTTAGAGCAAACAGCATCTCCCACTCCACAACTCAGTATCCCAGGCAGAGTTTGTACCTGCATTCCTCTGTCTGTAGGAACTATCCCACTCACCATAAACAATTCATTCACTCAGCAAGCCAGGGTGGACGTGGAAGAGAAGAGAGGAAAGGAAGATGGGACCAGGCAAAGCTAGAACTTCATTCACCACACAAATACATTTGAGATCTAGCAAAAAAAGGGGGAAGGGTCTTAAAAAAAAAACCAAACAAACAAAAAACAAACAAACAAACAAAAACAAAAACAAACAAAAAAAAAAAACCAAAAAAAACAAACCCGAACAAAACCCACTGTGNAACAAAACCCACTGTGGTTTTGGGAAAACATGGGTACAACGAATTTACCAAGCAAAGAAATTAATGAAAAATTCTCAAATGTGTTTTATTTTATTCCATGGAAAAAAATCAGTTTATAGCACCCAAACAGACTCCAAGCATCCCAGCCTCAACAAGACGTGTTTGCCTTGCAAGCACTTTACAACAGTCCAGGTGCAGGTTTTTGTTTTACCTTGAACTATGCTGCCAGATGCTGCAATAGCCTTGCCTTACGCAAGCAAAGCGATGGGAAGTCCAACACGGACCTAAAAATACAGTTTATTTTTGGAAGATACTTATTTAAGAAGGGATATGATGTATGTCACTGTACTGGGCATAAATGGCAGGGTTTAATTAACAGGGTGCTGCAGTGGTGACGTGTGAGAGGAGGCCATGAACTGCCACGTACCAATAAAAACTAATTGCAGACACACAATTCCCATCACACGCCAAAACTGCAACCAGTCAGAGGAGCACACAGTCCTTCTGCTCGGGCAGCAGCTGCTGCGGGCAGGAGACATGCTGCAAAGAAGACCCACAAGGGCACAGCTGGAGATGCACTCTTGGAAAGAGATTCTCCATGACAAAGGAGCAAAGACACCCCTGAGGGACCATGACACAACCCGTGGGCAACCCACACAGGGGCAGGGACACCCTTAAAGGGCTGTGGCCTGCAGATCACTCACAGCAGGGCAGAGGACCACCAGTAAGAAGGGAAAATCAGCTGGCAGGACAAGAGGAAATGGCCTCAAGCTGTGCCAGGGGAGGTTTCGACTGGGTGTTAGGAAAAAATTTTAAACTGAAAGGGTTATTAAGCATTGGAACAGGCTGCCCAGGGAAGTGGTTGAGGCACCACCCCTGGAGGTATTTAAAAGACAGGTAGACATAGCGCTTAGAGGTTTAGTGATGGTTTTTGTCAGAGTTACGTTGATGGTTGGATGAGATGATCTGAAAGGTCCCCTCTAACCTAGGCAATTCTATGATTTTATGATTCTTTGTGCTCTGACCCCAACCTTTCTCATGCACCACCCATTGCCCACCTGAAGGAACTGGGATGGATGGAGTGCAGCAACCCACAGCGCACATAAGGGAAGTATAGACTAGGAAAGGGCAGGATGAGTGTTAGGCTTATACAGAGCATGGGGGAGAGGAAGGACAAGTGTTCACTTAAGAGTTTGATTGATAATGACCCTAAGCGTGTCTTGGAGTAGGTTCTTCTAAAGCCCTGGTTAGTGACCTTGTTCTCAACCCATGTAAGTAGAGATAGATTTTGAACAATTAGAGATAAGTCACAGAAGAAAAAAAAAAAAAATCAGACTGACCTTAAATTGGAGCAACTTCTACAGCTTTTCATATCAGCCAATATGCAATAAGTCAGATAAGGATCCCTTGAGTTGGATGAAAAGAAAAAAGAAAAAGGAAAAAATATCTATGTGCATTTTAATTTTACATTGCTTTGTATTAGGCATATGGATCCTTATAACTAACCGCAACATTTTTCTTTCCCCTATGTAAGCATTTAAAGCTTACATAAAGTAAATGACTCCAGTGAGCAGGCTGGAAATTTGCCTACGCCATCACAGAAAAGACAGCAATAAAGATGTGTTAGGAACAACCTATAGAGATGAGAGATGATTTTACTCCTCATTCCCATTTATTTTCTTCCCAATGCTATTCCAGCCAGGGGACCAATTAGCACTGCACAGTGATTTAGAGTTTTAAGCATTTGTCCACAAGAATCAACCTGCAATTACTATACCATTTTATGTAAACTACCCAGCATCTAGCAGATGATGACAAACTTAGCTGAAACTGCTTCTTCTAACGGAACAACATATTTAATACACACAGTAATTTTTAATTACATGCATGATTTTATTGCTTCTAAAGTAGTGGAAGCTGCACCTTGAAAACACCAACAGGTTATGTTCGTATCTGTTGTAAATCCTTGACAATAACTAATGTGAGGAGCAGCTCTTGCCTCTACCAGGCAAAATTCTCTGGCTGAGTCACTTGAAAAGATTCCTGGTATGTTACCCTGTCTTAAAAGGTTGGATATTCTTCCATTATCTCATGCCTTACAAAGAATCAATAAAAGGACATTATACAGTTCTCAAATTATGTCCGCGGGCAGAAGCAGGCTCCTTTCCCAGCTCCAGAGCAATTTAAATCCTTTAGAATACCTCCTTATTGCTTTTCTCCTGCCTGTTACCTGCTTGCTAACAGTTACGGGAGATTTACACACATCCAAAGGAAATGTATCTACGGTCAGGAGTGCTTTGTGTATATGGGTGCAGCTAGTTGATATAAACTCATTACGTGGTATGTAAGTCCTGGGGAGCTTTGTGACTGTTACCACATTTTCAGGGTTCTTGGTATTCTTTGCCACAGGGAAAAAAAATTAAAAAAAAATTAGGCATCTTGATGGAACTCCTGATTGTTGTTACAACCACAACCGCAGCGTAGGATGGACAAAGCTACAGTAAAATAGAAACAACACATGGGCTACCCTCTAGGGAAGCCAAATGTAGACCCCAGAAATCACCCATTTTACTCAGCTACACAATGCACTAGAATTCTTTAAAGATTACATTTTAAATACCAATTGTCTTACACAAAGATGTAACATCTCAAAAAAACCTCATCCATGAATTAATATATTTCAAATTTCAGATGCTGATATTAAAGCTACATGAAAATGGAAAAATGCTCACTATGATGGTACAGCAGCATCACTCCATATTCTTTCACATGCTACACAGGCATAAATACACCAGATTAAAAGACAGATAGCAATACCATGATGTCAGTTATATCAGTAAGGTGAAAGGCACACTCTCCAACCTGAAGAGATAGTCCTAATATTATTGAAAAACAGCAGTGACATCAACAGGGCTACATGGGTATCAACCTGGAAGAGCCAAGGTGAGACTCCGGACGTTTATTTTCTATCTAGACATCTCTTCATTTCTAAGAACACAATAAGCACCAAATACCTTGCCTGTTGGGATCTAGGCCATTTGGCACAAACAACTTTCCTCATTCATAACATTCAATATTCTGTGTATTCAGCAATTGTTTTTTTAATTGACGAGTGAGTTCCTGTTTCTGAGTTTTCTGGAAAGGAAAAAGGTATAAATATCACAGCCACATTTTTTCTCCTAGAAAACACTCAGACTCCATCAATATAAGGCAGGTAACACTGTTGGTTAAGCTAGAGAAAGATGATGAGCTAAAAGTTAGGAATTGTATTACTAGCAAAAATCAAATTATATTTATTATATAATAAATTAAAAGCTGCCCCAAAATCTTACACAACTTAAAACTGAAAATATAAAATGCCTTGGCCAACATTCAGATGACTACCAACACTCATAGGTTTAAGTGTTGCCTGCATGAGGTTTCCTTCAAGGTGTAAACTTTTAAAACTATTATCTGGAAATGTGTGCCTTAATTTAACTTCCCTGTATAATATGGTGGAGGGATCATATTAAAAAATAATTAGATAAAAACCACCACAGAATACAGCCATAGAAATATGTCCTGGTGCAGCTACATTTCAACTAAATCCATAAAATGGAATCTTTTAATGCACCAAACTGTCTTCAAAAGTTTAAACTTCAAAAAAGAGGAGTTTTAAGGATAATTAAGGTTTAAGGAGGTTTAAGATAATTAAACAAGTTTCAAAACCTCTTTTGTGGCCTCAGGAAAATATTAAACAAAATGTTATCTAGTTCAATGACACGCATTGGCATTATATGTCCATATATACAGGAAACTAAAATCTCTTATTGTGTAGTCTTGAAAGTGAAATTTCATTTAAGTTAGAACACTTATATGCTATTTTATAACTCAGATAATTTTTATCTATATGCAAAAAAGATGTTTTAAAGTTTGTTTAAAACATATTTTTGCATATAGCTGATTTAAAGATAGGGAATAAATTGTCCAAAAAGAAATTATGGAGAATGTTAAAAGTAGAAATGGGGATTATATCACAACTAATGATTTCTTGCATTGACTATATGCTTCTAAGTAATGCTTTAACTTCTATTCGTGCAGATAACCCTATTGATTCAGTTAATGTTTGCAAGATTGAATCTTATTTTCAAAAGCTGTAATAAGATACTGAGATAGTATCCCTAAAACTAGGGATAGACAGTATATAAAAATCACCTCTTACAGAAATAGCCTTTTCTGAAGCAGAAAGTCAAATTCTGTGGCAGTCCAAGTGGATGGACCTGGTCTGCTGGGGAGCTACAGCAGGAAAGCAGGAGGATGCAGAGCCCGTGTGGGCCGCAAGGCGTTCCTGCTGTCTAGGCCTCAGTTTGTGCCTATATTATGATTTCTGTGGATAATACTTCATTAATTCTTCCTTCTGCTAAGGGAGGCAGCAGGACCCTGTAACTGCCAGCCTGCGGAAAGCAAAAAGACTGTCTCAATACAGAACTCAAGCCTGCCTGTTGCACATTTAACCAGCTCTGTGATCAGTCATTTTCCAGTTTTTCAGCATCACGAGCAACGCCGAGGTCTCTAGACAGCTCACCTCTCAGGCAAGCCTGAAGCATGTGCCTGCACTGAATTTCAAATTCAATCTGTTTTTACCCATTCCTTTTTTCATGAAAAGCATTCTTGCCATTTAAGCTGACTTCAGCAGCCTGCTGCTATTGATAACCATTAATGTCTAGGACACAAAGAAGAAACATTTACTTACAGATTTCCAAGGCTCTCATTAGCGATGGCCTGGGAATGCGACACTTAACAAAACGAGGTGTCTCTGGGTATCTGTTTTTCATCACAAAATGCTGAGTCACATTTTGCTCTCATTTTCACATGTACTACATAAATGATTCATTGAGATTGTCTGCATATAAATAATGGCTGAACTTCTGTTTTCAAAGCCAAGTCTTCCCCGCTCCCCAAACCACACATATCCCAAATACGTGATTCTGAACTATAACTGGTCTCCTGGGTCACAGTGGCCAATAAGGAGTTTTCTTGACAAATCTGATTTCAGCTTTTGATTGCATAAAAAAAAACAAAACAAACCCACCTGAAAGCTGTTTGCAATGAAAACTATTTACACCTCATCGTCCACTGGAGGGTGTCCATAGGGTGGAAGGTCCAGTGCAGTCCTTGGAAGCAAACCACGGGATAAGGCCTTAAGCTGTAGCCTGTGATCATGCTGCAGTTCTTGTCCTGTGAATGCTGCAGTTCTTGTCCTGTTCTTGTCCTGTCTTGTCCAGTTCTTGTCCTGTGTCCTGTCCTCTTGTCCTGCCTTCACAGGACAAGGCAGGAAAAGGCAGCAGATCACATATCCTAATTCTTTGCTTAAAGGGATCTCTGCAGAACACCTCAGCACCCTGCACAGTGTGTTAATATAACCATGCTATATCCACAGAAGCTGAACAGAGTTTATGTCTGATTATGGTTATATCTTAAGTGCATTAAAATTGTGGCTTGCTGCTTGAGTCCACACCCACCATGCCTTCATATCATCTCTGCCTACGTGTGCAGCAACAGATCCACGTCATTTCCAGTAAGTGATGTTTAGACACCCGCTGAACCTGGGAAGAATGCCGGAGCTTTGGAGACCATTACTGCTGTGAATCAAAGACATTTTGCCATCCTGAAAGTTAGCTGCTTTTGGAGAGAGCACCTCCTGACGCAATGACACCTGTAGCTGTTGAGCCCACCCCAAAGGCAGCAATGGAACCATGGCTAAATATTTATTTCTTACAGTGGAATGTGATCTGACATAGATGGGTGAGCAATTTAGAGTTCGAGTTTTCCAAGATATCACAGATTAAAGAAATGTGTGCAGTTAGACAGGAAAAAAAGACAAATCTAAAATCTCAGACCATTATTCAAAGACAGATTTAGTGAAGTTAAAACCCCAACCCCTACACAAACTCCTAAGCACCTAAAACAGAATTTAGATTTTAAGCGTTTCAACCAAAATACGATCTAAAACCTCCTGATCAATCTAAGCCTGAAGATATCAAAACTGTCTTTTAAATGAAAGATGGTCTAAGAGCAGCGCCAAGAGTTCTGAACATGCCCAGGACTCCCTGTTAGCCCGCACTGACCTCCCAGCTGAGTTCTCCAGCTTTGCAAAAACCAGGTACAATTGCACAGAAGTGCCTGGAGAACAGGCTTGGTCAGAGCATGATAAACACACAGCAACATCATTAGGCTTCTGCATTCAGAAACCCAGCTAGAAGAAGGCGGCTTTTTTCAGAGTTCAGTCGTAAAAACACTTGTCCAGAAATTGTGAGCACTGTCTTCTGTGTCCCTCTAACTGTGACCAAACTCCAAATCTAATCTACAACCTCTCACGAGCGCTCCAGTCATCACACAGGCATTTGTACTTTAGGATCTTTTTCACCTTTTTAAAAAAAAAATAATAATTAATCTTGCAACCACCATGACAATGGAAAAGCTAGATGATTGTTGCATTTGTTCATCACTAAAAGTACATAGGTACCTACTTCACAGAGGCACTGCAGGAATGCATCGGTCAAAGCATTGCGAACAGGCAAGAGCAGTATAAATGCCAAGTACTGTTACTACTACTAGTAGCAATAATAATAATACTTGACATTTGTATAGTGCCTTTCACCTGAGAATCACAAAGCACTTTACAAAAACCAATTATTAAGATGCTCTAAGGTGGGTAAGGTATTATCTACCTTTTATAGATGATGAAACACAGGCTCATATCAGTTAATTGAATTGCTAAAGTTATCTAGGAGGCAGGCACAGAGTCACAATAGACAGTGCACATAAGACCTCCTCTGTCATCTCTAACCACCAGGAATTCTTCTTTCCAATGTGTCACCTATTTGCTCTCACTTATCATTTTTGTGAGCTGTCTTCAACAAGTACTTTTCATTACCTTTCCTATCATTATATATGACAGAATTAAGGACACCATGCTAGCAAATACACCCCTGGTCCCTTCATTTCCAGGACAGGTGCCATGTAGCATTACATGAATAATCCATTTACATGTAGTAATACCCATTCAAAATTATTCTCCTTATTCTTTTTTTACTGTTTTGGTGAAGAAATAAAGTATAGCCTATCATAACAAAAAAAGTATTTTGGTAAATTTTACAAAATCAGAAACCATAAATAAAACTATCTGCATTCTCTGTGGTCCTAGAAACCAACACCCAGATTTCTTTATTGTTACTTATGCTTATTAACATTGTTCCATGAAAGAAGTAATTCTGATAAGAGGGAGTTTCCTTAATGAAATTTACTCATTAATTCTCATGCAGACACTGCACAATCTAATTACTTTCTCTTTTGCCCATTGATTAAGAGACAATGGATTTTAATTTTTTAATTTTTTTTTTTAAATAACATAAAATTATGCCTGTGTGGTCAGGAACAATCACATGCCACCCCTCCGTGCTGTCTCAGCTGGCAAGCTGCTCAAAGATGCTTGCTGTTAAATGCACCTGCACAAGGGAGTCCCACCTGCGACTCCGAGTTGAAGCGCAGGCCCGCGCTGGGGGAGGCTGTTTGGCCCCAGCCTGGGACTGCGCCTCACCTTTTAAACTCAGAGCAGCTGATGCGAGACTGACTGCTCACACCAATTATTTTGAATAATACATAAAGATATCAGCGTTACCTGCCATTTTTAGACTAACCTGAGCTTGATACAGATGACTACCATCTAAATTCTGCTAGAATTTTCTCCTTCATTAACAAGGTCAATGTATTATTATTATTTTTTTTCCTGAAGTCAGGTACCAGCTAGACATTTAGGTGCACAGAGAGCTTCACAGATTGGAAAAGGAAGAAATCTCATTAAAATCTTCAGAGCTAAGATACGTCAAGTGAAGCATATAAGTATGCTGCCACTGGACTCAGGCAAAAATTACTGACACTCTTCTCATATATTAATGTGAGAAATTACTAGTCTTGAATTTATAGAAATGTAATATACATTTTTAACTTACACATTCATTTTCCCCCCCCACATTCCTTCCCTCTCCAGTAACAGTATCACGTTTTATCAGGAGAATCCTAGATCCTGTCTTCAGCTTTAGTGAAAATGTACTTTCCTTTCCCTATGTATATATTTTGTAAAGATGGCAGCAATACTTAAATATTGTGGCTTAGAAACTGGATGATGTAAAGAGTGTGCATACACATATGCATTAATCTCCCCTGGCTTCGTGAGTGTCCCTTTCCTTTCTGCAACCAGTTCATAATGAGGAAGCAAACTACCCCTTCCCTCAAATTTACCTCTTCCTTGCACCACTTCCCCTCAAGATTAATGGAAGGGCTTCGCAACTACTGCTGCTGCCGCGGTGTCACACAGCCCTGTCTGCACAGGGTGCTGCTTGGAGGAAGGGGCCACAGTCGTCTTTTCCTCCTTGTACCTCCCTTTCCTCATCTTCTGCTCTTTGCCCTCTACCATTTAGCCGGCTCACCGTGTGTGCACACTCTGCACGGAGCCATCACGCAGCAGTAAGAGCAAAGTGCATCACAGCTTTCCAGGAACAACCAGGGAGACACGATGGAAGCAAGGAAATCATTCCTTCACACAGCATTCGTTATTACCTTCTTTTTTCTTCCGCTCTTCCGTTCCCCAGGCTTGCTGGATGTATTTTTACCAAATTAATGCACAAAACAGAGGGAAAGGGAGGCGGTCGGATGTCCACAAGATTTCCAGTATTCTGTGCAAACACTACATGTTCCTGCTCCTGTCCTCAGGCTGCAGCAAGGAGGGCTAAAATCAAATTTAGGTTCAAAGCTCTTTCTGCCATAGAACATTCAGCAACTTTAATTCAAGCTGACTTAGCATGGGAAGTCACTGTGCATATGAAAAAGATGTTATTTTCCCTTCAAGAGAGAACACAGCAACTCTGTATTTCTAAAACAGCCAAAAGATGCTGGCCTAAATGTTGAACTAACACTGCCGTCTTTTACATCCTTTCTTCTTTTGAGAGTACCAAAAAAAAAAAAAAAAAAAATTAGTTGCAAAAATCTCTTTACTAAGGGGAAACAGAAACTGTCAATTATTTGTCACAAAAATTCTAAATAAATTAATTAACCAGCCTCTGCAATGTGTTAAGCTTGTCAAGTTTTGAGAAATGACAAAAAATTAGGAAAAGTATGACAGTCTTTAAATGCACTATAATGGGCAGTGTTGGGTATCCTAAGTCTTATGCACAGTCCTCTACCCTAACAAATTTCTCTACTTATTTATTTTTAATATATAATGATAACAACTGCTCAAATTCACATTCTTTAACAGCCCCACCACCCAGGGTATGAACTCACATTACTTACAATATCCTGCATAATCCAAAATTTTCTTTGCTTAAAATCCAGTGTCTTCCATGCCACATCATTGAATGCATATGTCTTTAAAATCAGCTTACGTTAAGTTTTATACATTGCTAAACTTCAAAATGACAAATATCTGCTGTTGATTTTGAACATTGGATTACAACTTTTAAACTTTCCATAGAAGAAACCTAATTATACATCAGATCACATTCCAAACACAAGCAACATTTAGCTTACTTTAAGGGCATCTCAACCTTAAAGATCATTTAAAATTAACTCAGCTGTATGACCACTTAACATTAACCTTGTTTGGTGCCAAGCCAAACCTGATGGAAACTGTCAGTTATACCCAATTACCACTTTCTTGCACAGATGATATAATGATCTGAAAGTAATCTGACTGACTTTTTGCTTCAGAAAATAGCTATAGGACTGCAAGTGTATTTGTTCTTCATGAAAAGCAAAAATTTTGGTAGAAATCTGGTATTATATTCCTTATAAAAGAACCTAATATATTCTCTTTTTTGCCATTGCTTTTTGTTAATATGCTATGACTATATTTATTTAAAAACATGATTTTTTATACAATTAGAAAAAAAGCAAGACCTTTACGTGCCAATCAAAAAGCAAAATAACACCAAGAAATCTTCTCAACTTCAGCATATGCAGGATCAAGCCCTGAACTGACATTATCCATCACTGTGTTTATATAACAGAAAATTAATTTGATGTGTTAATTTTGTACTCTATGGTAGTATTTATTCTTCAGTCCCCCTGGGTGCATAAAATGTTCGAAGAATGAGTAATATGTGCCACTGCATATGGCAGAGTAATTGCATGGGAGACAGGATTTCCTATAAACATTTTTACAAGAAGTTTTGCTGAAAATCATGAAAGCCAAGCTCGGTAAAACTCCTTGAAACTACTATGAGAAGCACAGATTAATTCCCGTACTAGTTACAGGGGAAAATAATGTACCTTTCCGACCTCTCGCTGCGTACAAATGCCAGCCCTCGGAGCAGGGATGAAGCAGCAACCTGCTGCTGCATTCTTCTCCCCAGCCTGCCATAAGCACTCATAGCACCTGTGACGCTTTGCCAATATTAACAAATGGCTCAGACATAAATTATTGCACATTGCCTGCCTAAAAACTACGCTTCCTAGGGACATAACTATGAAGAGCTGTGCTCCTGCAACTGAAAAAGCTATTGGTTCATTCCCTCCTTTACGCAAAAACATTCTCAACACCATACCTGACGAGGGGAACTCTTTGTTTTTTCCCGACAAAAGCTGCATTTTCTCAGACTTTTAGTTTGTGATAAATACACTCAATGTGCTAACAGAGCAACAGCTTACAGTTTACACACACTAATAAAAACACTGGAATTACAGACATGCAAGGGAAGCAGTTCCAGCACTAAGACATTATCACTTATCTGCGTGCTAAAACCAACCCTTCGTCCATTACGTTGCCTGTAACCCATACATACATATGGACTAACTACACACAAATTAACCAAAATCCTACATAACGTCTATCTGTGCTTCAGTTGTCTTGGGAGTGAGATTAAACCAGTGCCAGTAGGCTAAATATCATAGTGAGAGAGCCGAATCCATTTCCAGCTGCACTTTCAGTCTAGTTCATTAACCAGCTACAGAGAGAACAAAAATATCTTCACATGCAATTGCCAAAATTCTGTTTTCCAAAGATTTTACTTCTTTGTGTCAATTATTTCAGATCTTCCATCACATTGCAGACCTTTGGCCATGAAAAACACCTTTTCTCCAGCGTGCTATCAGTATGAAAACAAAACCAATGGAAAAAACATGTATTTTCCCATATTAAGCTTCCTCTTTTTCTGTCCCTTTCACCTTCCCAAGGCAGTTCTCCACATCACCCCCAGCCTGCTGAACCAGTGGTGACTCCATGCTCCATCTGAACAATCCAGCCCTTTACAGGTTCATCTTCCATGTTTTCTTGCAAGTTTCCTCCTGAACTTTGCGATAGAGCCTGAGGGAGTTGTGACTAGTGGGTACCACAGTGCACCTAGTGGAGCACTGACAGTGGACATATGAAGAGGGTGGCCAGCAGACAGTTATCATATATATATCCACTCCAATTAGAGAAAATGAAGTAGCCTCACAAAACCTCTGGCATTCCCACAGATGTAATTTTTCCTGACCTAATTTTCTAGTCTTAATTTTCCAGGCTCATCAGGTCATCACTTAGTGTCACAATGGAAATATTTGCTAGCTCCAGATAATAAAGCAAGATCTCTCCATCTCACACTTGCCTAACGGTGGCATTGACAACATGAAGGAATAAGACTGCCCAAAGGTGAATCCCCCTTGCCCAGAAAAGCACCAAGGTCAAAAGTTTCCCACCCCTCAGTGACCTGCAGTCACCCAGATGCCCACAGCATCCCTGATGTGCACTCACTGCAGAACTGAAACAGCAGAGTGACTCTCTGCTCTTGTGAAGAAAGAATATCTTCTGTGGAAATAAATGCCAGCCCTCCCGTTTCATCCAAGGGCAGGGTCCCATTGAAGTCATTAAAGAGCAGGGTTCCTCCTTGAGCAGCCTTACAGATAATGGCTGTTGGAAAGTTTCTGGTACCTATTATGTTAGAGGAAATTACCAGCATGGCAACACTGTAATCTAAGAGGAAAAGAAACAAACAGAAATGCCTAACAGGGCAGCAAAACATACAAACACAGAAAATCCATCTTATATTGTTAATAAATCATTTATTATTAATGAAACATTTATTTTGATTCCAAAAGAAACCTGAAAATAACACCTGTCCTCCCTAGGAAACATATCACTTCACTATGTCAACAGCTGGTGTTAACTGGCCTAGTCGCTCGCTCATTTATGCACAAAAATTGTAACAGCAGAGAACAGGATATTAGCTTAATATTCAGATATTGATAGTAATAGGATAGTGATTAACATTGGGATATTAAGTCTGATCACTAATTCACATTTCAAAAGCACACTGCTCTGCATTTTTAATCCAGCAAAAGTTGTGACTGACTTCTGCGGAGCTTTTTCTCTGCTGGAAAGATAAAAAGTGCTTTATATGTCTCTTCTACTTAGATCTGATTTATTTCAATCAGAAATCTGCATCCTGAAAGCAAGCGGTATTGATGTTACTATGGTGAGCATCTAAATTACATAGTATAACACCATCCCACAGTGAATTACCCCAGAATTGTCCTTCTTAAACATCTATCTGCAATGAGGATAAGGAACGGAGAAGAAAGTTCTGAGTCAAACTGCATGCTCACAGGGAAAACCAAAAAATCAGCTCCGTAGCAAGAAAGGCGTTATGCTTATTGTATGAATACCTATGCTACAGCAGCATGGTTTGTAATTAACCAGCATTGTTTGTGTTTCAGTAGTACCGAAAAGACAGTCACTGTGCAGAATCCAGCAAAAATATACAAGTTTTCATTTTTGGAGCATAGTTGTATTTCCCTTCTAATTGAAATTCTGCAACTTAATCACAGTGATGTCTCAACCCTGGAAGTCCTAGTAACTACAATTCACTAACTTTAGCCAGATTACTTACTAAATAAAATCTAAATAAAATCTGAGTACTAGATCCACGCTGGCATAAATCAACCTTGCAAAACGCAATCAATTAAATACATTGATTCACACAAGCTACAATCTTGCCCTCAACAGACGGTCTACTGGGCACTTCTCCTCCCTGTGAATTTTAAGGATGCTTGAAGGAACTACAGAAAGCACTACAAGGAGCTCATTAGGATTCACCAATATCCTCTCACGTGCTCTTTATCTTTGGAGTTCATTGCCCGAGTGGTGAAGCTGAGCTTTCTCTTATTCAGTCCACATATGCATATCACAATTACCGGGACTCCTTCTGTCAGGAGTACGAGACAGATTTGTAATGGTATTTGTGAGGAAATCCAGTAGCTCCATCTGATCCACCCACCAGACTGCTGTCAGAAGATCCAGCTACTACCCTTCAATCTTCTGATGTCCCAACATGCTCCAAGATACAGTCCTACCTTCTGCATACCCTTAATGGAGCTGGAGCCCAGGCTACACTCACTCTAGTAATTAAACAGAGCAGGACACGAGCTCAAGCTCTAGCACACAACTGCCAACACCATTTTGTTTTTACAATGCTTCCCAGCACAATTTTGACTTATGGCACCCACCATTCTCTCAATGTCCAATTATATTTTGGGGAACAACAGAGGATGGGCAATGTTCCCAGTAGATGGTTTGGAAAAGGCTACCTTGTTTCAGGGTTGGAGAAAGAGCTTTGCTGCGTGGGCAAGCACTGTGAGCATCTGCCACATACCTGCAAGGCCCCGCTGCTCCTCCCTTCATCGGATGGACATGGCTTCACAAACCCACTGCCAGCACCTGCGGTCCAAAACCGACTCTGCGGGCTCCCACTTATTGCCTAAACATCGATTTTATTCTACAGAGAAGTTACAATCAGCAGTAAATGCCTAGGTCTTCTCAGGCCTTAACGGCTCCTTCTACAAACTGTAGCCCAAGATGGAGTGCAAAGAGTAGGAAAGCAGAGGGCAGTCCCAAACCAGCTCAGATGTACAGAAAGCTTACAATTTCAGAGAATCCATAACGGGTCCCCCACCTGGCACTGAATGTAGTCATTCATCAGTACCACAGAGGCCTGAGTTGATGGAGACACATGGATAGGTAAACCATAATTTTAGAGCAATTTCTCTTTAGAGAGTACCTTTGTGTTCTTTGACAGCCTTTAAACATCATCGCTGAGCAATTCCAAATCCCAAGATACATTTAATACCCTAATGTCCTCAAAAAACATCTGCTGCCCCATTCTGGCATGTCTTTGAGTTTGTTTCCTTCCACAGGCAGCTATGCTTTACACAAGTTCTCCTATGTATTACCTGTTCTTATCACAAAGAGAAAAGATGGCCTGAAACTAAAAATCCTGGGTAAATATGTTGCACAGACTTAACTGCCAACTGTGGGATGACTGCGATGCACCCAGAACCTGAACAAGGTTCAATACCAAGAAACAGAGAAGATGAAGGAACAGTTAGATGGAGCAAATATGCCTGGAGATAGTGCATGGTGCTGCCCAAAAAAGAGAAACAGAAGATACCTGGTGACTACAAGAAAGTCAAAGAGGAGCAAAAAAGCCAAAAGTAGGTTGAGTATGTACTGTTCTGAGAATTCCTGATTGCACGGAGTTACTCCAGATTTACACAACAAAGATGCATGTTGTTTGGGCTAGACTTCAGTCGGAGTCAGTGATTGTCCATCCACACAGGCATGCAGGACCAGCCATGCAGGGCAGCAGAACCCAAGAAGCAGCAACCCTCTACCACACAGAGGGGGGGGATTTCAGACCCTGATAAAAAAAAAGAAGGGAGGCTTTTACCTGCCTTTACTGAGCAGCCCTGGTCAGTGCTGTTGAACTCCCTTGGAATGGAAACCACATGCTGGTAACTGTCCCTGACCTATGCTAGTTCCCAAACCCTCCCCAAGAAATGTTTCGGACAGTGCTACTTGGTCCACACCACAAGCATGCTAGAAACAATGCCCATGATTTCATAATTCAGCTGATTAAGCTCCAGTGCCTGGCATATTCCCTGGTGTTTTTTACTAATGTATACACAGGATCCGAGCCTCAGCGCTTTGTGTAGCAAACTCATTTACTTTGCAATTAACCTCCCCATTCACATTTACTATTGCCCCCTTCCTTTCCTCTTTCCAGGCCCTTCTGAAAACCAAGTCCCCTCCACATCTGGCAGCTGTAATGCCTACATGTCTTTGTTCACTGTCCTTCAGAGAGAAGGCAAGGATTCACGTTTTTATTGTTTGTCCTACTCACTGTGAAGTACACTGTACAATTGCAGTACTAAATCACTGTACTTGAGGGCTCATTCTTAATATGCAGATCTTATCAAAATATATTAGTACCATCAAGTAGAAAATTGACACCCCTATGTTTCTTCAGATAGCACATATCCTTTTTAACTCTGTAAGAGATTTGAACCCTACAATTTATCCTACAGTATGCTGTAATCAAAAGCATCAATCTTTTTAAGACTGTCTAATGCCTAATGCCTACAGTCGCCATACTTATTAGCCAGAGGTTAGAAGTATAAACATAGCTAAGTAAGTACATAACAATGATAGAAAAGAATAGAGTTTCTTTTACAACACATAACACAAGCAGCCATACCTTCTGTTGTAAGGAGACAGCTCAGAGTGCTTTATGCATTTAAAACTCTTCAGTGTACAATTACTTAATCAGTCACTATTCTTAACAGGCAATCAAGAAGCCAATTAGAATTACTATAACGGCTCCCAGGCAAGTGGAAGGTCAAGATCTGAACTTTACCTGAGAGGACATAGGAAGAAAGGGTGCCAGTGATTTATCACATTCATGGTGATCTCACCTGCTAACTTTGATTATTTTGCTATAGGGTTTGGGATGGTTTGGGGTGTTGGTGGGCTTGTGATTATTTTTTTTTTTAAATTATCCAAGGTTATAGTATCGCTTGGTACAATGTTAAATCGCGGTAGTAAAAATAGTTCCTAAAAATAAATATTTCAAGTACTTTTCTAATCATAATTTTATTTTCTTTTTTTATTTTATTATTTATTTTATTCTTCAGACAGTGCTAGTGGGGGCGTCAGGAAGACAGTATTACTGCAATTAGACATATTTTGGAAAAAGATTGGGATAAGCAACGGAATTTGGGTAGAGGAAAAAAGCATTCAAGGTCCTTATCACTGAAGTTTACAGATGAACTCCAGATTTAAAAGGAAAAGTCTTGAAAACTGAATTTTCTACTGGAATATTTCTATGTGTACATACCTAATCAGCCTCATTTGCTATAGCTTAAAGACTGAGTCTTCAAGAATAGACAGCGGAAACAAAACATTTTTGCTGTAGATTTTAAGCACGTTTCTCTGCCTTTGGTTTTATTGACTGTGAAGATTATGCAGGCTCTGGTAAGTCATTCTGAAAACTTGTTTAAACCCCTTTCAAGGAAACACATTTTTTAACTTCTTCCAATTTGCTGTTTATAATGATCTCTACTGATGAAAATTGTCATGTATGCGAATCAACATAAATATTTAAAGGCTGATCCCACAACCCACAGATATCAAATTCAATCACCTACAACGTCAGTGATTCTTTAAGGTGAATAAATAATATTACGAATACCCAGGCTAGTAGACAGCTGTCAAAAAAGAAACCAAACCCAAGAAAAACAAATTTATTTGTTCTATTTTTCTTTCCCCATTAGAAGTCATAACATGGTATATGGATATAACCCTCTATTTCAGCCATCACATATTCTTTATATAATAAAAAGCCCAATGCTGTCAATGCTCTTTTTTTTTTTAAACTTCACAGAATGAAAACTTGTTCCCCAATAATAAGAAGAGAGCTCTAAGCTCTAAACCTGTGCTACACAGATTTATTAACCTAGCCAAAATGAAAGGCGTATCTTTCTCCACCAAGTGTTATCATTTTCAAATAAGACATGTCCTCTAGGGAATAAATTTAGAGACTGTTTTTTGTTTATGTTGAGGGGAGGGTTAACTTCTGAGATAAATAACTACAATGCTGCATCTATATTTTTTGAAGTTTAAGTTCAAAAATATGCTTATTATAATGCTAAGCAATAAAACACACATATTGTACAGTATATACCCAATAAAAAACTCCTGTTCCACATGGTATACGATACACTGGTGATAAATAGGTCTTCAGCAGAAGAGATGAACAACATATAAAACCAGCAAGTTTACATATTCAACACTTATTTCAATGTCATTTTGGGTTTATAGGATACAAATACAATGTCTGCATCAAAGAGTGCAGATCTGTGATTTTTCTGTTGATTATTAGTAACCACAAAAATGTATCACTCACTCCCAGAAACAGAACTTTTTTGAAGTGCTGTTTATTTTGTTAGTAAATGACTGTTCCAGTATTGCTCAGCCTTCCATCGCCTCTTTGCCACACTGAATAGCAAAGAATATATTTATCATTCCAATGAAAATTTGAAATCTTTGTAGATAGTACCAATCTAATCTTTCTTCATTTGGCTCACTAAACTTTTTTTTCACATAGGTTTTGCTATCTTTTCTTTAAAGTGAAGTAAGTGTATACTGAAACGTTGAAGGGAAATGATAGTGTCCATTCATGTAATGCATACACCATAATAACCTCAGACTTCTATCAAGGAAGAGCAGTAGTACGGCTTTATAAGACCTGCAGTTAAGCATTCAGACAGCTAGGAGAAGCTGCATATGTATTCAGTGACATTTACAGGATGTGTATTTATTATTTGGTACGCACAAACTACTTGCATACGCATCACATTGTGAGCTTTTGTCTTTTGCTCTATGGGGACCTACATGACTGTGCTTTCTAATTTTATTTTCTAAACAAGTTCTCAATAGCTATGTGACAATTTCTGATCTGGTGCTCATCGGACCAGGCAGCCACTCCCTGTGCTGAGATGATGGCTACGCCTCTCGGCTGCTGTTTGGCACAGGCCTGTGGCCATGCGGTTTGTGGCCATCCTGGATATTCTGTTCCTACACCGTAATGCCTTCCAGCACAGTGGAGCAGTCAGAGCAGTGTCTGGAATCCTTATCATTATCCAGTGCTCACACAGAGGAATCCTTATCATTATCAAGTCCACTGATGGCCTGCCTCAGCCAGCATTTGGACAACAATATTCACCAAGAAACCGATGCGAGGATCACTGCAGATTCTTTCCCCATCAACGTGTAATGCATCACCAGAAGCTGCCTGGAATCACACACAAGGGCTCAAGAAGAGGATCAAAACATCAAGATTTGAACTCGGTTTTCCAGTGTTTAACATAGGGTGGCAGGAATATGCACCTTTTGCTCCTACTTAGACCCCCTCAAAACCCCCAAAACTCAATGGTCAGTGCTTTTCATACCTCACAGAAAGTCATACTTCCACTAAAGATGTAATGATTAGCATAGAAAAATAAAGATTAATATAAACAAATAATTTCTACTGATCACTTCTGAAACCCACAAAAAACTACTAAAATTAGAATTATAAAAATCTGAATATGGAAACTTTCCTTTGAAAATAAAAAAATACATATAACAGCTTTATAAGTATACGAGTTTGCATTTCTAGCAGACCCTCTAATCATAGTATTAGTACAGATTTCATTTGTAATTTTAACCCCAAAATCCCATCCACTGAATATTTTGCTATCAAAGGGCGTATTTTAGGAAGTTCTTTCCTTACACTTTCCCATCTAGTTTCACAAGACTTCCTAACATGTTACAGTCTAAGTTGGAAACGCAGGCTGCAGATTTACAGCCGACTGCAACTGAGAACCTTCTCAACAACTTCAAATACATCTCTCCAGCTCAGACTGAGCAGAATATAGATAGAATATTTCTGTTGACACAAATGCACTAAATCTGTTTTAGAATGTGTTCCAGGGAAAACATCAATTGAAAAATTGATATCAACTAGAGTTGATTAATGTATGAATTGTTTCAGAGCTTTATGCAATCTCCCAGCAATAGTTCTGTTTCTTTACTTGAACCAGCTTGCCAATTATCATTATGCATAACTATGAAACTGGGACAAAATTTTGATGATGATGTTTACATCTTATCCAGTATGCACATAAATTTAGTCTAGTATAAAAAAAAAAAAAAAAAAAAAAAAAAAAACAAAACACTGTCATTAAAATGTCTTACGACTGGGACCAGAACAATACGTTCTGAGCAGCGAACAGCATTTTCAGGCATGTGTACATACTCCATGACAAATCTTGTTACTCATGCGCAGTAGTTGATTGTACAAAACAAGCAGTGATATGTGCCCACATAAAATACAGAAATGCAGGAGTGAACTCCGGGTATCTAGCTCTAATAGATACAGTAGCTGCCTCTGGTATCACCTGTGCAGATTGTCATCATAAATCAAGTTATTTTAATACTGTTCATTCAGAGTTTTGAAGGTTCAAAGGCTAACAGCAAAGCTGGTTGAATCTTGAAAAAACAGTGTTTACAACTGTTGATGTGAATGCTAAAAAGCTCCTCTAAAGGATCTTCTTATTGCTATTCAGAAATGTTTGCATACCTGGACGTCTGCATGCACATATATACACAAAACGACTGTTTTTCCCCAGTGGAGACCGGCCTGATTCCTTGGAGGGAGAAACTGGACTTTAATTGTACTGCACGTTAATTTGGGAAATCTGGTTCCTGCAGGACCACGTATGCATCTATACTTCTCTTTGACATTGATTTGACCCTGTAATAAACTTAATTTGACCTTTTAAAAAATTATCATTGATCCATTATTATGTTTTTTACTGTTGTAGGTGAAAAAACTTTCTAAGTAAGATCCTAGATCTCCAGCTCTAAAAGAAGGACTACAGCTTTGCTGTGTGTTTTAACAAATGTGATGCACTTTCTTCCAGAGTGAAGACCTTGAGGGCATCATGGAAGATATGTCCATATAAGAAGCCAGGCTTATACAGGTGGATAAACACATAAAGCAGCAGAACTAAATCACTCACAGTGTACTGTGTAAAATACCACACAGTGGTATTTTAAAGTAACAGTATTTCAGCAGGCAGATAAAAACATTTTGAATTTCTATTTTTTTCCACAGAAAAGTCAACATTTTCCCCAAGGGAATATTTTTCCACACTTTTCTTAATACACCCCACAGATTTTCTAATACAAGTGAGAAAAATGACATTTGCAGGTAATGATGACTTAAGCCTTCTAAAGTAATCAGTCGGGATGTAATAAAAAGACTTAACAAATATTCTTGGTGTTAAATGCCCCCCCCCCAAAAAAAAACAAACCAAAAAATTCCTAAGCCTTGTAGCCAAAGGGTCTACAGTCCATCAGGGAAACCCACGTGGGAAAAAAAATAAATCTATTGTGGCCGATATTCAAAAGCTTTCTTTTCCTTCTCCATTTAGCAACATTTTGCAGGGAGCTCTTGCAATTCCTTTTTGTGGGGAGTAAGTAGATTCTGATGAGGAGATTCTTTTGACCACAGTTTTTATGCAAGGCAACTCATCTCAAATGAAAGTATTTGCATAAACAAAGTTACTCACTTTGTTTAGTCGTGAAGTGGTCAAAACAAAACGTTCATTGAGCCAGAGGAAGGAGCTGGAGCATCCTCCCCAGTGCAGGCAGGCAAGAGCTTACCACGGATGGCACGTGTGGGCAGGAGTCCAGAGAGTGGGGCAGGAACAGGCGAAGGAGCAGCCTTTCATGCTCAGAGCATGGTTAGCAGCTCAACCCACTCCCTGAGGGAGCACCTGTTTCACAAACACTAGGTCTCTACGTCCATTTTCAAACTTAAACACAGTGTACAATTAAAAAAAAAACAAACGACCTAAACTGCTACACTCTGGGTGAGTAAAATGCATATGAACTGAAAGTGAGAATGTAAATGGATGTAACAGCAATAACTCTGGAAGTAAGGGACAAACAAGCACTGCCACATGCAAAATAAGAGAGACATCGATCTGGTTTTAAGAACTCAATTGAGGGACCGATAAAAATATTAGAATGCTGGAAAGGCACTGTCAAACATAAAGCACCTGTTTAACATTACTGCTAATTGTGGGTGAAGGAAATGGCCCCAGCAGAAACTGGTTGAAGATGATTAAATTTAATTGCAATGCTATATACAAAGTGCTACCCACTGACTGAATTAGAAACAAAATATGCTCAAAAGCGATACATTACACAAAACCAGGTTTAATACAAGGCATAAGCAGCAATGTGACACGTGGCTAAAAACACATTCGTATCTTCTGAAAGGCCTTTCTGTCTCTCCTGCGTTGCAGAAATGCACAGAAAGCACAGGAAGAGGAACCACAAAATCGGGAAATAAAGTCACCATCGGGTTGAGTGTGGGCTGCAGGAATGCTCATATTCTCCAGAATGGTGGAGGCATCAGCCTTGGTAGGAAACACACTCAGCCCACTCGGAGACATTAAGTGCCCAGAAGCAATGAGACCAGAACTAGTTAACCAGGAGTGCCGCCCCTCACTTTGCGTACGGCAGGTACCGTGGTAAACCAGCTCCAGGCTGTTGGCAGCCGCGCAGGATTCCCCCTGGCAGGTGGCCACTTCTGCTGGAGGCAGTTGCCAGAGACTTTTGGCACAGAAGAGTGAAAGTACCACTTTCCATTTTCTTTCCTACTTCCCCCTCTTTTTCCTTCTACATTATTTTGTTAGTACAGTTGCAGGGGGGTGGGGGGGAGTTCCTCACTCTCCTTTCATAGAAACTACCCAAACCAGATTATTTATTGCAGCTGATGGTTCATTATTGGACTTTTTCTACTCTATTTCTTAATTGAAATTTTACTTCCCATACATTTTCTTTGGTAATGCCAAGAGCATACCCTTCCTCTCCGCTTTCAGTGCTGTTGAGGGTACAGCCACAGTGCTGAGGGGTGACCTGCTTGTATTTGGTCTTGCAGCTAATCACCCAGATATACAGTGGATCCTCCTTTCAACCTGCTGCCACCTAGACCACATTTCACATAGTACGCATTCACCGTGTCTAGCCTTTAAACTGCTTTCTGACAACTGGGGTTGGCACGCATCTCTCCTCTCTGGTGGCAAACACAGAACTGGAATTCTTTGTGGCAGACTCGTTTGTGCCAGCATTTCCCCATTAGGCTCAGGCAGACGGAGAGAGCTGCTCGTGCCACGGCCCTCCTCTTCTCTATTTATGGTCCCTCATTCCTCAAACAGGCTTCAATTTTTTAAGAAGTCTTCAAGTGCCCAGTGTTATTATCTGCCACAGAGAGTAACGAGGTGCTACTCGGTCCTGGTTACGCTTGCTTTAGTGCTGGAACAGCATGCTTGTGGCTCAGTATCAACTAAACAGTCATTATTTCCAAGTGCCTGCAATGTACTTATTCAAAACTACTGGAGCCTCTGGACATGGGGTGAGAGCTGTGCTTTTTAAAGGTAGCTCTGTGTAACAGAGAAGCATTTCCCACCCCCCACACCCCAAAGAAATTAGGCAAGCACTGAGTGCAACAGAGCAGCTGCTTGACAGCCTTATTAGAAAACAGCTTAGAGAAGTATGTGAAAAATACTGTATTCAGCTGAAGCTGCAGGGAACAACGGAAGAAAAATAATTAGCCAAGTCAGAAATTGGCTAAGGCGTTGGGTCTTCTGAGTCTTCTATTTCCTTCAAAATACAAAGGGATCTTTAAATAACAAGTAGTAAACGAGACTTTGTTTGTATCTCACCTTAAAAAGCCACAAGCAGAACAGTGCACCCTAATAACATCCTTGGCTCAGAAATGATTCAGAAGCAAGGGGGCCATCTGCTGAATTCCCAGTACCATTTTCTGCTGTATGCTGGAAGATTTCCTTTCAAAGTTTCACAGCCGAGTTCTTTTCGGTGCCAGCTTTGCTAGGCCTGGGAGGTGTGGCTGCAAACCCCTGAGCAGGTTTGGCTGCAGGTGAATATTACAGCATATCTATCATGACTGCAAAAACTAAAACCCGTACACCGATCAATGTAATCTATTCAGGACTTCAAAGTCCTGTACACAATATTATCAGTCTGAAGTATATGCAGTATCTCTGTATTATAATGCATTTCACTAAATAGAAATTTTCAGAGACAGAAAACTTGCTCATAATATGTTAATGAACGTAACTTTCCAGATAAAATAAAAAAAACTTAAAGCACAGAATCAGGTCTCTAAAATAAGCAGCTTCCTTCTCCAGCTTGCTGTCCTTTATCCTCAGTAATGTTGGTACCACGCTCAAACTCAGCATTCCCCTCCCGGTTCAAGTCTATCACAACACCATTGATACATGATTCACTGGCGGCTCCTTCTAACTCCACTCTTTCTGAATTCATTACCACTAACTTCAGATCCCAGCTTCAGAGCGTTCAGAGCTAGTTCATTTTCCAATACGTGAAAGTGGGCGAAGGAAAGGTAGAATTTTACAAAAATTTTAGGACAATGTCGCCACACATTCACAAATGAAGTGCGTTATCTTTGTAGTCCTCCATATCTTGTTCTTAGTACTGCTACAGCTAAAGGTCTCTCTGCATACCAGGGAGAAGGACCAGAATTGCTTCTGACACAATAATAGCAAAGTACACTAAATAAATACTACAGAAACATCCAGACTGAAAAATCCTTGTTCATATAGCCATGAAATTTGATAAAGGTATTTAAAATATTCACCACTGTTCTCATTTCTTAAAGCATAGCCTTAAGTCTACTGACATTTCATGGTCTGTTAATACAGAACACTTTAAATATAGAAAGGTACATGTTATCCATTAAAGACTATGTAGACTCATGCATAAGATAGCTCATAGTGTACAAATATAAGATTGTTTAATGGTACAAACTATAAAATCGAATCTTCAAGGCTGCTTCTAAGTTCAGCATTTTAAAAATGACTGCAAGACATAACCTGCATCTTTCAAAGTTATAATCAAGACGTATTAAATAAAAGTACAAGCACAGGGAATACAAATAAATGCCACTTGCTTAAGACTTCCTTCTTAAATATAAGAAGTGGACCCAAGTTTAACTCATAGCTTACTGAAAATATGAATAGTTGGAGGGTTTGTTTGCATTGTGTGTGGGTATTTCATGCTTAAAACAGTTTTACCACCTCAGTCAGGACTAAATCTCAATATGCATGACGCCCGCATCCATAATGCAAAAATGTATCCAGGTGTTGCTATTTGCTGTTCACTATTCCTAACTTCATACACACTGATGAGCAAGAAGGGTATGTCTGGAAAGTTACAAGTTTGTAGATGCAAGCAGATTACTCTAGAGAATCACTGCTTTCAGTATTTAATCACACACTATTACCTACTTTGCCAACTAAGTGTCCCGTATTTTCTCCTAAAACAGGACTCCCATATGAAAATATGAAAACAGCATAAATAAAAGCAGTAATAAATGCTAAATATCAAACACATAAAAGAGTTGTAGGTCTACAACTACCTAGCATTAATAAAACATAAATTCATCATGTACCTTTATTCCCATGAGCTGCCCACCCTTCCCTCTACACAGAGCTTAGCCTACTACCTCAAAAGCCTGACTAGCTTCAAAGACTGGCCACTAAAAAAAAGCAAAAGGAAAAAAAAGAAACAAAAGTAATGTGTGTAGAGAAGTTAAATTTTTCCCTCAAGAATTCAGAATGAAAGCTAAGGACTGCTAAAATTCAGTCCTTTCTATAGAAATGTTCCCAAACCATGTAAAACATCCCAACTCCTGGTCATGTGAATCTCAAAAACAAAGAGGTTCTCTCTCAGTGAAAAGCAATACAAAGTGCTCTTACTACTTATTTCAAACTCTGCAAAGTTCACATGAAAGAATGTTTCTATGCAGTGAAAGAGACCTGAGGTTATTTTCAACTTTGTAAATTTTTTTCCCTTTTCCACTAAACCCTAGATAGTTGGCTTCAGACTAAGATGCTTCAATTTAAAGCAGAATCCTTTTTTTTATTATTTAATAGAATACAGCTATAAACAATAAGAAAAATCAAAACAATTATTTGTTGGTCTTTTTCCTCTGAAATTTGCATTTAAACAACTATTACTCCCAGCTGGTAGCAGAACTATGTTAAAAATTATGAATTGTTAATGGAGTCGGACAATTACATTTATTTCATTCAGTATTTAGACTGAGAGGATTGGTGCACGTATTCACTAGGTAGCTAGAAAGAAAGAGAGTTGGAAAGTGAAGGATGTGGAACACAACACTATTTGCAGAGGAATACCTTTTGATACTCCTGATACTCCTTGACTTGAGCATCAGCTGTTAAAGTTCTACTGAATCCAAAGTATTTACAATCAAGCTTCTTCCCACTTTAGATCTAGGAGGTCTTTTCCTTTCTACCTCTGTATTTTTGTACAGAAATCTCAGTGAACGTCTCCTGCATTTCAGGAGGTTCCACACACAAGGATGGATCAGCTCCACGGGTCAGAAAACACAAACACAGCTCAGCAAACGCCTGATTGATGATACCTACGGCGCAGTTGTACTATATTGCACACAAAAGATAGAGCAGTACAAGGGAAGGACCTGTAGGTGCTGTATCAGAGTGCTGGCATACAACACAGAGGGGATTTGGGAAGTATAATGAAACATTTATCACTTTCCTCATCGAAAGTCAAGAATTAAAAGCAGAGACTTTGTCATCACAAGCAGTTTCCAAAAAGTATTTGGCGTGCAGCAGTGTTACGAGGCACAACCTGGCACTACCGAAGCCGGGGGGAGTCCCACCAGTGGGATCAAGGGGTCCCCGGTACTTCCACAAGTCCGTTACGGGGGGTGGCAGGTCCGTACCCTTCAGTATTTCACATATTGAGATCCGTCACCTTAACAGGGAAAGTTCAGTCGCGGCTACGGAAGCGTTTACGATCCTACTACCACCATCGACAGGCGGAGGAGAGGCTGCACCGCCCCGGCGCTGCCCCGGGCACCCCGCTGCCCTCCGCCCCGGCGGCAGCAGGGCACGGCGGCCACCGCCCGCGGCCCGGCTGACCCACTCGCCCCTACGAAACGCTTTTAGCCACTCACAGAGACCGTCTACGGCAGTCCGACGGGTCTCCGGTCCTCGCAGGACCTCCCCAAACTTCACGCGTGTTCCGCCTAGATGTCGGTCTCGACAGGTAGCTCACAACACCTCGGAGCCAAAAGCTCAAGTTCCTTATTTTTTTGCAGCCGAAAACAGAAGGTGGATCGCTCCCCCTGCTCCGCAGCGTCAAAACCTTGGACAAGGGACTAAACCGCGACACCTGGAGCCGACACCGACACCGCGCCTTCCCCTCCAGCAGTCTCCAACTTTCCAGAAATTCACCTTTCCGTCGGCAATGAGCCCCAGGCGCGGTCAACGCAGAACCGCAACTAAAGGGCAACCCCGCGGGGAGCCAGCACCCCCTCCCCAGCCCCATCCCTCCGGCCCCACGCAGGCGGCCGCCGGGCGGAGAAACTTTTCCGAGCCGCCCGGCGAGGCAGCGCCCACGCCGGCCGCCCCGCGGCGTGGGGACCGAGCCGGC
>VYZM01021662.1:340672-533338 GCA_013398915.1 Dromas ardeola
GGGGGAGGGCGGTCCGTGGTGCGGGGCGGGGGGCGGAGGAGGGGTAGGGAGGGCCGGAGCGGGGCGGCAGCCGACCGGGGGAGCGGCGGCGGCTGGGAGGAGGCTGCCCCTCGCCGCTCCGCGGAGCCGGGGTCGCGGCCGGAGAAGGAGGGAAGGCGGCGGGGCGCGCTGGCCGCCCTCCTCCTCCTCTTCGCCCAACTTTCCCGCCTTCGATGGCGGGGAGGTAACGTCCCTTCTCCACCTGCCTCTGGATGCGCTTCCACCTCTCCCCGCATCCCCTCCCTTTCCGCTGTCCCGCGGGCTGTCCCCCCGGCGGCGGCTGCGGCCCTTCCCCGCCCTCGGGGGTGCGGAGCGGGGCGGGGAACACCCTTCCGCGGCCGCGGGGGGGATGTGAGCGGGGACCGTCCCCCCGCAGCCGGCCGCGGAGCTGGGGTAGCGGGAAACACCGCCGCTCCCGTTCCGGTGCTGGCTGGAAGCGCAAATTCGCCCAGGACAGCGGCGAGGGCTGCGCGCAGCCCGGACACCCCCCAGCTTGTGACCAGGTTTGTCCCGCTCGTCCCCCTCCTGAAAGCTCGGGAATTTAAGGGTGTGGTGTCGTTTACGACCAAGCTGATTTACATAGAATCGCAGGTATGAAATTCTTTCACCACTGAATAACTGGAACAGGTTGTTCCTTTCCCCTTCTTGCAAGGCACAGGCGCGATGTCCCTCGGCCCCAGCTGTGCACACTCGGCTTCTTTTCATCAGGTCACAAGTATTGTCTCTGCTCTGTTACTCACTAGGTAGATAAAAATAAATCAATAAATCACGCGGCCCTAGTAGTCACCTGCAGACCTTTCGTTTCTTCCAAGCAGATTACTTTAAACTGTAGATAAGAATTACTTCAAATTTTTCATTTAATCCCGTAAAATCCTATGTTTTCAGATATTTAGTGAATGAAACTGATAAGCCACACTTACTCTGATTTTAGCCTCTCAAGAGCTATCTTTCTATGAACCTAACGTAAATTAAAAAGAAAATCTCACACAAGCCACTGAACTGGATAGATAAAAAGGTCGTGATAAACCAAATGTCATTTTTTGGGCTGTGTATGTAAAATAGTGGTGTACAGCTTTTGTACAGAATGCTTCACATATAGTACAAAATTTGATTATATGTATGTATGTGTACATATATACAAATGGTCAGTTCTATTATATATTTTATTAATAAATACATAATGTTATAGAGAAAACAAAATGTATTTAAACTTGGAATAACCGAAGCTGAAAGCAGCATATTAAGAACATCCCTATGCTAACCATAATACAGTGTTTTGCAATGTAAAACACCAGGGAGCGGGGGTCAAATTAAGCCTGTAAAACCCAGGTGCGAAATAAATAAAAGGATTTGGCTGTCTGCGTAAGGTGTGGTTGAGCTGTGGGACTCCTTGCCAAAGGGTGTTGTGGGTGATGGTTTAAACAGTTACGTGGATCAGCACAAATCAGACTCTGGGGCCTGGGAGCAATACAGTGCCCACAACAGGCCTGTAGAGGACTTCTTGGAAGTAAGATTTTACATTGGAAAGTGACTTTTGAGAAATTGCACTACCATACGGAAAAAAGTTACCCACTGTTAATTTGGTGGCAAAAATGAGATTTTATGATGATTTCCTCCTACAAGTCACAGTTGCGCGAGTGACTTGAAATTTATTCTTGTTGGCAAGTAAGTTATGTATTTTGTTAACTACAAGTTCTTTCTGTAATTACTCCTCTGCAATCCTGTTAAAGATAAAAGTATTAACTTGAGCTTGAATTTTGTTCTGCAGCTTGACTTTCTGACTCTGCACTGAATATGCACTTCTGTAAGTAAAGACAAGCATCTTTTCTCCCTGACTTTCCGAAACTTTGCTTCTCTATGATACAGCTGTTGTTTCTCAGAACAGAATGAGAATTTACATCTCATCTCAATGACTTGCGTAGAGGTCCCAGTGCCTTTTCTGTTGTGAAGAGACGTGAAAAGTCCTTTTGCTCCAGGGAGCTGCTGATGGTTACAAGGTGAGGAAGAGGGTACAGAAGACCCACACCACATGCATTCGATAGAGATGCGTGTTTGTGTGTTGCAGCTATGCTGACAGACTGGCCAGTCCATGTCACCTGTAGAGGAGCTTCAGCACAAGCTGAAATTGTGCAAAAGCTTCACTGTAGACCAAGGGGACAGTACTTTCCTCCTTAAACTTACAGAGTCTTCCACAGTTCATTTACTAAGATTGTATGAAAGGGAAACGATTTGCCCCAGAGTAGACAGCACAGTGCTCATTTTGTCCTGCTGAGAAGGATGATGTGCTCAATTGACCCTGCTGTGAAAAGTAGAAGTCATTTTAGGCTCACTTCACTTTGCAAACTCAGGGGAATAGTTACTATGACCACCAATCTAATTTATAAACAATCTGTAGGACGCAAGCCTGAGAAAATGAGATTAAGAGTTGTCAAATGAAACGATTGGATATTAATTATAGCACTCCCTGAACATTTCCCCAAGTCTCTGGAGATGCTGCACCTTCTTTTTCAGCACAGGTCATGTAGAAATATGAGCCTTAACTATTAGTAGTTTCATCTGGGTCCAATCCTTCACTACCTTAGGTCTCATAGAGTAATTTTCAGCTGAGCACAGTGGATGTAAAATACTACCTTTCAGAACATTATGCTTTCTTTGCAGAAGTGTTAGTGACTTTTCAAGATGCAAGGAAGTGGAGAAGCAGGTCAGCTGTCACTAAGAGATGATGATTAGAATAATGAAGTGTTCTCCGGTTCATCTAGCCTCTCAGTTTACACAGGTTTTTATCATTAATAAAGATTACTTAGCATTTATTGCCCCCCCTCCCAAAGTCTGTAAGCATTTTCTAATTATTCTTTGTAGGGATTGCCCTTATTGCACAACGTAGTGTCAAATTGAAATACCCAGCCTAGCTCTAAAGCCACTAGTTCTGACATAAATATACTCTGAAAATCAGGCAGCAAAGAATCATATTAATGCAGTCATATTACTTTTAATGGTTGAGCTAATTCGTATGCTTCTTTGCGGCATTAGACAGTACAGTACAGACATACCCTTAAAACCTTGTCTACACTGGGAATTTTATGTAAAGTTTAATTCAAGTAATTCTCCTAATAAGAGTTCCATCTGCACGTAAAGGCCATTATACTGATATTCTCTGCTGTATAGGTAAAAACTACAGTTAGCATGATTCGCCAACTGCTAACGTAACCGTTCCTCAGTGTGGATGCAGGCTAGATCCGTTCAAAGGCCCCAGTCCTAAAATGTTTTCCACAATCCCCTTACTGTGCTCAGAAAGAACAAAGACATCCTTCTGCATGCCTCCAGACATGAGAAAATTCAAAGAGTGCAAAGAATCTTCTGGCACTACACCTCTAGAAATTTTACTTTAGAACAGAGGGTGTGTACACACAGCTTGAATACTGTTTGACAATCTGGCTATTCTCACTTGAGTTAGTTTAACATGAGGTGTTTTCCAACGCAGATGAACCCGAGTGAACCCTACAGTAAGAACATACCCAAATACTGATGTGATTTTTACAAGCGGTCTTCCTCACGGTACTGAGTGAGTGTGTGTCATGGTTTAACACCAGCCAGCAACTAGGACCACGCAGCTGCTCACTCACTCCACCCACCCCCCAGTAGGGTAGGGAGAAGAGGGACAAAAGGAGGGGAGAAAAAACTTGTGGGTTGAGATGAAGACAGTTTAATAACACAGTAACATAAGAGGGGAAAATTAATAATAATAATAATAATAGTTGCTGTTGTTGTAGTAAAAGAATATACAAAATAAAATGATACAACACAAGTTGCTCTCACCACCCAATCATCAGTTGGCCAGCCCATCTCAAGCAGTGATCATAGACTCCTGCCCCCCAGCCAATACTCATTTATATACTGAGCATGACGTTTATGGTATGGAATATTCCTTTGACCAGCTTTTCCTGTCTGTGCTCCTTCTCAGCTTCTATGGGAAGCTGAAAAAATCCTTGACGAATGTAAACATCACTTAGCAACAATTAAAAAAATACATATTATCAACATTGTTCTCATACTAAATCCAAAACACAGCAGCTACTAGAAAGAAAATTAACTCTATCCCAGCTGAAACCAGGACAGTGAGTGAGATCAACATCTTGGCAAGACGATTCAGGTATAAAAACACACAATGAGGTTCCTAACATATAACAGCAATCAATGCCTTAGTGCAGCTTTACAGCATACGTTATCTTCAGACATAATGGACATTTTAAAGCTATAATTCAAGTCCTGGCAATATATGCAGATCTTTGCATCATAACTGCTTAAACTACGTATTCATCTGCCTTCAGTTCCTCTAACCCATCCACCCAGCCCCTAACTCTTCTCCATTCTAGTCCATAACTACAGCTGATTCCTCAAGGTTCACATGAAAAGCAAAGTCCTGCCCCACTGAAACCAATCACTGTTTTTGAGGTCAACAGGATCAGCTTCTCTAGAAACTTTTACCTCTTAAGTATGTTCATGTATGGTAACAAACTCTTACAAAAGCATTGAATATACCATTACAACATTAGGTGCCCTATTATTCTACCTGAAGGCATTATCTAATATCCCAAAAGAGTCCTAATACTTTGCAAATTAGAACCATGTATTAAAAATAGTGAACATTTCTGTAGATCATATGAATAAATTTTAGCCTGAATTTTTGTTTTTTTTTTTCTCAGTGCAGCACATATTTTGGGGAAAATTTTGTAAAGTTTGATTCTTATTTAGAATTCCTGGTGAATGTAAAAATACAAGGTGAGCTGGTCTGCGAAAAGCTTCTTTGTTTTGCTTTCTGTGAAATGGCAACGTCAAATCTCTACTCTTTTTTTCCTGAAACTTAAAAGACAACATCATTTTTTCCTGAAGTAAGTATTAGAAAAAGCTTCATTATATCTGTCTTTGTTTCTTAATTAATTTAGATTATTTTAGTCCTTCCCTACTTTATTCCATTTGAAGTAAACATAATACTGCTTATCCAAACAATTTTAATCCCAGGCTACCTCTTTTCATCTGAATAGCAGTTACATTCCTCTTGTGAATCACTTATGTAAGCATCTTTCTATTACCCAAAACTTGAATCTGTCAAGGTTTATACACTTGAAGCATTGATGGCTGAGTTATTCTACTCTCTAGTCCATGCAGAATCAATGGCACCATTTTGCTTTGGAGGGAGCTTTTTGGAATGTCTAAGTGCTGATCAATCACTTTATAGTCTACAGCTTGCTATTAATTGTGTAGCCGGCAGATACAGCAGTCTTCGTGATGATCAAACCAAGGTGTGTTTGTATACATCAGTGAAGAGCGGTAAATCATGCCCTGCTTTTCTTATGGACTCATGCTCCACTGGTTTTAAGAAAGTCATATAGTTGAACAAGAATCTCATTCAAATAATTCACCCTTACTCTAACTTTCCTTTGATATATCTCTTACATGACATTCAGCAACCTTTCTGCATTACTTCCTCTACCACTAAAGAAAGACAATATAATGTTTCCTTCAGAGTTATTGTAAGAATTACTCAATATCATAACAACAGTCATAAAGGAGAATGCTAAGTATTACTAGGTGATATTGGAGTATGTGTCCAATGATGTAAAGATATCTTCCATTTTCCATTCAGAAATAATATTCATTGGTTTCTTCTTACCTAAATTAGAATGGACATAGAAAGAATAATAGCAAGTAGCTGCTGATATGAAAATTATATATCAGAGCTCCAATTCTATTTTAGTAGCAAATCCTTTTTTTTCAGGAAGATGATATATGAAAGAGATGAAGGTGTAGCAGTGTTTTTATACGCTTGCCAATTTATTATGTTTGCATAAATATTTAATACATCAATCTCTTTCTAAAGAAAGAATATGGTTTTTATTTCAAGTCTTGTAGTTTTCTTACATTTTCTTACTGCTAAATCCCACCAAAACTTTAATTACTTGCTGGACATCCACAAGAGAGGTGATTCACATTTTCCATTGCTCATCGATGGTCATCAGGCTGATCTCCTGGGGTTAGCACTGTATGTGCTAGTGGCCTTAATATCTAAAAGGTGAGTAAAGTGGTTGCATTTTATTATTAGGAACAAGAATTGAATATTAACTGGAGAACAGCTATTTTAAAATTACTTTAAAAGAATGTGAAGAGAAGGAAAACATTGTTTGCGCTCTCCATAGATAGCCATCATATCCACAGATAGCCAGAGAGGCTATTGGCATTTATTTCAGCCACAGATACATCAATTTCAATAACCAACATAACCCAGCTGTCAATCCCTTTTCTGACTCATACTCATTTGTTTCAAGGAGTGCTCCAAGGACAGCCATAATGAAGCAGCCTAGGAACAGGAGAGGACTCCCATTGGAAAGGAATGATGAAGGCAACTTCCGTCATGTAGATTTTTCCATTGGCGAAGTAACGTGTCACCTTCCTCTTGGTAATACCTGCAGTGGTAGCGTGTCTTACTTTGCCTCAAGAAACATCCTTACTGGCTTGCACTCGCTGTGTGCTGGTACAGACAACAGCTACGGTCACTTTCATAGTGTGCTGGTTTTGGCTGGGGTGGAGTTCATCTTCTTCATAGTAGCTAGTATGGGACTATGTTTTGGATTTGTGCTGAAAACAGTGTTGATAATATGGGATGTTCTAGTTACTGCTGAGCAGTACTTCCACAGAGTCAAAGCTTCTCACATAGAGTCTGTTCCTCACACCACCACACCAGTGAGCAGGCTGGGGGTGCACAAGATGTTGGGAGGGGACACAGCTGGGACAGCTGACCCCAGCTGACCAAAGGGATATTCCATATTATATGACGTCATGCTCAACAATAAAAAGCTGGGGGTAGTAGAAGAACCGGGGGGGACTTTCGGGGTGATGGCGTTTGTCTTCCTAATTAACAGTTACGCATGATGAAGCCCTGCATTCCTGGAGATGGCTGAACACCTGCATGCTGATGGGAAGTGGTGAATAAATTTCTTGTTTTGCTTTGCTTGTGTCAGTAGCTTTTGGTTTACCTATTAAACTGTCTTCATCTTAACCCATGAGTTTTCTCACTTTTATCTTTCCGATTCTCTCCCCTATCCCTCTGGGGAAAGGGAGCGAGTGGCCGCATGGTGCTTAGTTGCCAGCTGGGGCTAAACCACAATGCATAGACAATTTCAGCTTGACAAGCTAGTATCACCCGTTTTGTCTTGCACTAGCATTGCCATAAGGCACTTATAGACTGTTGGCACATATAAGTTGTTTTTTTCTCTGGCTACATCTTGATGATTGGACTCGATGATCTGAAAGGTCCCTTCCAACCTAGACAATTCTATGATTCTACGATCTTCACCCTTTGAGTCTTATTAATTGGCATAAGCTCACATACAGTTTACAAAGGACTCTCAAGTCACATTTGTCAGCAGTCACATTATTTTTTACAAAGTGAATGAGAATTCAGCTTGAGAAAAGAGAGGGTTGAGGGGGAGTGCTTGAGATGTCACACAAGTTGGATAAAGATCACTGACCTGGAAACTCTGTATACTCTGGTCATAGTAAAGAAATGACAAGTAAGTACAGATAGTTTCTGTGTGGAGAGGGCAACTTAGTCAGTTCACTAAGCCCCTCCAGATAGCAAATGACAAGGAGAAAGCAACTCTTTTATATAACTGGAGAAGGAATAAAAGACTGTAAAGTCTGTTGCAGTGCCAGCAATAAAAGGCATTTTAAATATATGTGTATATATATATTTTTATAAATATATATATACATATTACATATATGTTATTTTTATTTATGTATAAATGGGTCTAATGCCCATATATTAATGGAATAATATAGAAATACGTATTTGAATGCTTAAAGTGTCAACACCTACACCAATTCATTTCCTGTGCTGTTTTTATCTTTTTGCCCACTTCAGCAAAGTGACAATTTATTATTTTTTTTTTAGGAAGCTCAACAACAGGGAGGTGATTTAAGCAGTCTTCATCAAAGCAGTACAGGACTCGAGTCTGAGATGTTCGCACCCATTAAACCACCATAATACCTAAGCTATCTCAGATCTGCATGTTCCCATGGAAGCATTTATTATGCACTACCACAAGATCACCCTGTTAGTTCTGTATGTATCCTGTTGCCAGCATTTCATCATCTGTCCACGTTACTACTTTGGCAGACAACCTTTAAAAAGACTTTTCAAAGAAAGATGTGAAAGGCACAGGAGAAATTTCAAACTGACAGCAGCATTTGTCAGGTGGTATCCTCTGGAATTCAGATGTTTACTGAACATGGAGTCCTTTACATTATTAGGTGTCTATGAAACAATAGTTCTTTTTAAGACTCATGCCTACATACTATCTCTAAAACAGACAAGTATACTAAGAGTTTTTGGAGTGTATTATGGCCTAGTTTTGTTCCTTAATAGGTTAAAACGTTCCAAGCATTTCGTAAATTCCACTCAAGTCACTGCAAAATTTCCTATACCTTGAAGAAAATTCAGAATACTGTTGTAATGACTTCAATTTCAGTGAAAATTAACAATAGAAGAACAAAATGTGCAATACGTTCAAATGGTGAAATTCACTTCCAAATAAAAAGCAAGCGCAAGAATTGCCCAGCTCCTACCCCGGCCTTGGTATCTCCTAAAATGTGCTTAAGTGGTTCATGGGCTTGATGGCGTCTGCACAGGTGTCGATTTCATCTGATTTCATCTGAAGTATGGTATTGTAGCAACTTGCTTATAGCCAAAAATGTCACAATTTTCTATGAAGAAATAAAATAGATGTTTGTTTCAAATATAAATTCAGCCTCTATTTTTGAAGTCATTTTTTGTTCTAATTATAACAATCTAATTTGTAAACAACACATGCTGAGGTTTTGACAGTGAATTTCTGATGAAACACAGAGTACAAATTTTAATTACATACAGTTCTAATACAGCAAGCACTGCAGCATTTCTGTCATCTTTGAAATGGTAACAAAATGTAAAAAAAAAGTTTTTGAAATATGAGCATGAAGGTAATGAGATCAATAAATGTCAGCTAGAAAAAGTAATCACAACTCTAGGGACTCACTAACCTTTCTACAAATTCCAGAAATAATAGACTAGCTTGGATGAAGAATTCTTTAACAATGAGAAACAGATACAATTATAAGGGGGAAGCGAGCCAATGACTGCTGAATAATACCAAAAGCATTGCCTTTTTGGGTAAATAAGAGAAAATAATCAGTAATTTTGCTTTGCCTTCTGTGATCCCCACCGACGCACTTCCCTTCGTACCTTCTGATTTTGAGAGCAAAGTATAATACAAACACATATGTAAACCTAGAGTTAAAAAATGAAATATGACATGAAGTGCAGTAAGAGATAAAGGTTTTCCAGACTGATGGCCTGATCCTTCTCTCAGGCAGACAGAAATGTCAGAACATAAATTGACCTCCATATAAATTTCGGATACTTAATGCTCCCAAGATTTGGTGGTGTATGGTTTCTGTATATAATTTATGCAAACTCAGAGCTTAAGAATTAATTAATTCAAGACTGTGTGCTACGTTTTAATGCTCCATGGAAGAATCTAGCATCTGTAAGAAAAAACATATTTCATACGCAGAGTGTTACATTAAGTAATATTTGAAATGGTAATGTTGGGGGCGGGGGTTGGTTTTGTTTTTATTTTTTAGGGTGTTTTTGGTTTTGTTTTTTGTTTTGTTTTGTTTTGTTTTTTTTTAATTAAAAGTGCAAGATGCACTGAACCTGAGGTGAAAATGGAAGGGAATAAAATGTGCAGATGCCCACCTACGCAGATGGGCGATAATTTTTTTTGAATGAATCATACAGTTTTCCTGAAAACATATTAGCATTTTTTGAAGGATATGCAAAATTCACTAAGGATTTATGTATATAACAAACTGATTTTAGGGAAATTGACTTTAAAAAAGAAGGATAGAGATAACATGGAAATTAATTTTTATTTTATCATCAAAGTTGGTTTGGGTTGGTTTTTTTTTTCCCCAGCAATGACTGAACCCTTTTGGATGTATATAACAAAAATGGATGGGCAGATATTGAGATCCAGTCATGAGAGTCCACTTAGTGTTGGCAAGCAAAGGTGTGCAATTTTCTAAATTATGATTTTCAAACGGTAAGACAGGCATAAAACTAGCAAGAGATATTAGCAGTTTACATTTCATCTTTCAAGTGCTAACCTAAAGTAATAAATGCAAAAGGGCTCCATATAGAATATACAAAGTATTACAGTATCACCATTAACTTTTATGATCAACAGTTTCTATTTTTTATGGTTCTGTATGTCCTGTTGAAATGAAAGGAATTGAAGAACTAAGGTGCTATCTTTGAAAATCTCCAAGTGTCTAATTCCACACACATGCATTTTCCCCTTTGCTTTGCTTCAAACTACCTTTGTGAGCGGGATTGTTCGTGTATGTACATGTAGGTATAACATTTTTATATATAACATTTTAAATATATACGTGTATAAAACATTTTCAGGACTGGAGTTCCTGGAGGGAAGTAGCTCTGTGGCTAGTGTGCAACCCAAAATAAAGTAGCAGGTTGCTGTGATGACACCCTTGTGTTTCAACACAGAGCTAAAGAAATTAATATTCTGAAAGCTGAGTCAAACTATTCTGCAAACCAGTAAGAATTAATTCCAAAAATAAGCACACTGATTTTCTCTTCAACTTACCTCCTTTTAACATGTCTCTAAGTGCTCATGGAGTGTCCCCACCCCACGGGTCCTTATGCTGCAGTGATTTTTGATTGACAGAAAGCCCTAATTTAATCCATTTCCTCCAGAGTCTGAGTTTTAAAATAATGTGCCAAAAGCCACAGCCATGGCTGATAAAGGCAAGACACCCATTGACTGCCAGAGGTACTTCAAGTCTAATATCAGTCGCTATTGCTAATCATGAAAATACTTGCATCCTGTCTAGCTAGGAATTTGACTGAAACAGCTTGTGGAACATTCTTGTTTTCTAGATTTCATGTCATGTCATGCTTAGTAACTATTATCAGCTTCCTTCTTGAGACACTCTGGTGGTTGTGGAGGATCACTCCAGGAGCACAAACTGGATTTCAAATCAGTTCAGTTGACCAAGATCTCAGCATAAAAGTGCTGTAGCACCGGGAATGTAGAACTGCAGAAAGGGATGTGGAGAGGAGCTTCTCTGCTCCAGCCACCCATGACTGCTGGAGCAACCGTGGATATGCGGATGTACATTAGATGACTCACAAATCTGCATAGCTTTGGAAGTTGCGGCTACGTTAAGGGAGCACCTATGTGTGTGGATGACACAGGAGCAGTCCAAAGCCAGCAGCAGCTGCTGGAACCATGCTGAATCCAGGTAAGCAAGAAGCTTTCAGCTTACAGAAATACAGACAGGGTATGTGCCAATTATAATGCTGTGTTTTGTGTTCCATTACCCCGAGACTCAAACAGAAGTTGTATAAATGGGGACCGTGGTATGCAGCTGTGGATAAGAAGCTACGTTTAAGGATAAAAACCTTTTCAGCCTATGATTTAGAATGAAGTGAGTTTTAGTCAAATCATTTCTTGCCCGTCAAGGCTTTGCTGTGGCACACCCTTCCTCCTACAGGATTGCTCAGAGTAGTCTAAGGAAAAGCTGGCTGCAGAGAGCTGTGGAAGGATCTTGCAGGTGACAGGGCAGTAAAATGGCAGATGAAACTCAGCGTCAATAAACACAAAATAACATGTATGGAGAAAATACCTCAAACTACACATCCACAATGTTGGTTAATTACCTATTGCCACTCATGGAAGAAATGTTAAAGTTCCTGGACAGGGTTATCCAAAAATACCGGCTCATTGCTCAGCAGCAGTCAAAAATGCCAGTCAAAAGTTAGAAACTGCTAGGAAAGCATTGAAGAGCAAAACAGAAAACATTTCAACACACTCTGCTTTGAAAGCAAAGGTGAAATAGACTGGGACTAGGGAAGTAGGAATGGTGCACAAGCTGAGCTACAAATTACTCTTTTCGAATTTCTCGATATGCAAGGAGCAGAAGAAAAACATTATGAGGAAGCAATCTTAAAACAAGCAAACAAACAAAGAGTTTTGTTGCATAATCCATCATCAGATTATGAATTAATTGCTACAGAAGGTTTGTCAGCAAAAATATAAGTGGACTAGATTCCTTTCCTGCTATTGAAGAGAAAGGTCAAACATGCACATTCAAAGTTAAGAAGTCTCTAAACTACTGATTTGCTAGAGTAGTAGCTCGTAGGAGAACAAGGACAAGTTTAAATTTTCTTGGTTCGTGACACTTTTCTCTGCTGGCCATTGTCAGAGAGAAGATACGGACAGCTCAACAGAGAAGCTTTTATGTTCTTAAGTTATGATGCAGTTATAATTTCTGGTCCGGATGATGTGCTACTCCTTATTTAAAACCTGGGTAGAATTGCCATTCAAAGCAGCTTTGACAGACTGGAAAAATGAGCCAACAGAAATCCCATGAAGTTCAACAGTGGCAAAAGCAACCTCCTACAGCCAGGACACAGTAACCCCATGCAACAGCACAGACTGGAGGCCAGCAGGCTGAAAAGGAGCTCTTTGCATATTTCTCTCCTAGCAAGATTGTAGGTAACACTCAATGGATGTGATTAATTCCTTCTACTCTGCGCTTGTGAGACCACACCTGAGTACAGTTTTGAGCTCCCCAGAATAAGCAAGAATTTAATACACTGGAGTAAATCCAAGACAGTTATAGGACTGTAGAACACTGGACGCAAGGAGAGGGTGAGGGAGCTGGGTCTGTTGGTGCTAATTGTCTAGACCTGTCCTGTAAAACAGAGCACTGCTGCAATATCAGGGTAAAAAGTGAGAGGAGCTTCATATTTGGCATCTAGCTGACTTGCTTGCTAAACACCTCACTTTCTGCATTCCCAGCACACAGTATCTCAGTGATAGAAAACCAGAAAGACCAATGGCAACAAAGAAGAAAAAGTAATGCACTTTGAAATTAGACTTTCATCTGACAGCCCAGTATAAGTGTCTGAGCTCTGCTCAACGGCTACCAAGAGTGCAGACAGGGACCGGCCATTGGCTGGGTTTTGTGCAGTACCAGTCATGAAGGATCTTTTCTTGGGCTTGAAAAACATATTAAATTTTTTCAAATTATAAAATTTAATTTTAAACCCAAAATACACACACATATGCACATTCATGCTCCTAGTCAACTGTGGCAGGGGAAAACTTCTGCTTTAATGTTTTAGCTTCAAGAAAAAGACGTTACAATTGCAATGGAATGATGGCAATTGAAAGCTTCCTCCATGACAGGTATTTATAAACCTTTGAAATTCTCAATGCCTAAATACTGCTATTCATTGACAGCATTAGCTCTCACTTCATAGAAGCACAGTACCTCTCTGTATCCTTGGGGGAACACAAGTTCCTTCTGCTGTCAGCCTGTAAGAAATAAGGTTTCTGCATGGGCAAAGAGGACTGTCCCAGCTGACAAGTGCAAAATGGAAGCAGAGAGAAATCACACTACAACAAACTCCCTGAAGGACCTGTAGCCAAGCTCAAATATGGATAGATCTATATTTCTGTAATTTTTTCAGAGGTACCTTTTGGCAGGTAGCATTAAGGAAGATCTGTTTCTCAAGTTTACCACAAGATGGAGGTGCTGTAACTCAGAATCATTCATTAAGCGATCAGGAAAATGGTGGGTGTTGTACAACGGGCACTGTAAATTTTTATGGACATATTTAAGAAAGTAATCAAACATGATTGTATGCAACTGTGCCATATTATCTTATTAATTTATTTTAAGCAAACTGTGTAATGACATAGCCAACCATCTCTGAACCAGCATTAGTTCAAAATGCAGCAGCTTCAAATATGCATTGGTATTACTGAATGCTGCAGATACTATTCTGAATCGCATACCCATTGGAGGTGGACATGGCTGATAATGTAAGTTCTCCAAAAGCATCCAAAGTGATGGTTGCCAGAGTCAGATGGGTGCCACCTTCTTGGGCATATTATCCTGAAATGATCTTTCTCTAAATTGAGCCTTCTGAGCTTGCCACCAACCAAAAGAAATGATAAAGGATGTTTTTGTCTGTAACAAATATAGGTCTGATTGTTCTCACAGACATTCACTCTGACCTCCATCAGAAGATCTGGGATGGTGTTTGCCATCAAAAGGCTTTGAAACCACTTATTAAATCATGATTATAGTATAGTTCACTTGCTCGTAATAAAAGCTGCTGAAGCAGAGACAAATAAGGGAGCCCTCATTCAGGCTTTCTACACAAGCCCAGCAGATCATGGAGATGAGCTGTTTTTCTGCTCCAAAAGGTTTGTCTTATGAGTCTGCATGGATAGGTTCTTGTCCTGTGCTTTCTTCTTCTTTTATTTAAAACTTCAAAGGGAAAAGGTTATTTTTTTTTTTCTGCTGCTCCATATTTTCCCTCACATCTCCTTTGCTACTGGTTATTTCCCTGTTTTCAGGAGGATTTGAAACATAAGTGAAATTGGTTGGCCCAGATTACATTAAAATAACACAGAAATGGAAACAATCAGGAACGAGAGCACTATGAAGACCTAAATTTTTGGTAGTTTTGTACCAGTTGGATACTTCTGATGTTCAGTGAAGCTATGTTTGCATTGAACAAGTACAACAATACAGAGGAGTGAATCTCTTTAGATGTCCTCCTAACCCATGGACAATTTCTCTAGGTCCCACTGTGCAAATACTGCCTTCATCTGCAGATCACCCCTACCCTGCCCAGAGCAACCACACCCCATGACCTACTGGTTGCACAGTTCATGCGACCACAGTTTACTTGGTTTTAGTCAGATTAATTTAAACAGATTAAGATTCAAGATCTGAAAACACGTAGATATCCCCCTAATGTAAACTAAATTATATTTCCATAGCAAGAAAAGCCAAAGGAACAATAAGAGTGTGAGGAGGAACTGTGTAACAGTTATAGACAGTATCTGAAGGCAGAACAATTACTGTATCATTTTGCAGGTGAGGATGAATTAAATTGAAGTTCTTAAAATACTTCTCATTGTACATGAGAAAATAGTGCATGCTGAAGGTCTTTAGAAAACAAGTGTACATAATAGATTGAAATCATATTTGATATATCATTATAGAGCTGCTATAGGATCCACATTATCATTCATTTTCAATTCATTATTTAAAATGTGAGGTAAATTGCCAGAGATGTAGAGCAGACAAAGCTCACATGGTCAGGGAATAAAGAAGTAAAAATGTATCTGAGATTTCAGTTGTAATATATCTACTATTCACAATGACAAATTGTTACTGAGCAAGTATGTGATTTACCACATACCATAAATAATTTGGTTTAATTTCTCCTAATTCCAAAAAATCCCAGAAAAGACACTAAATCAGAAAAGATTTATTTTAAATGAGTTTCTAAGTGAAATTCTGTAGCGTTCATTGCTATCGCAACAAAACATTTCACATCAAAGTATGTTCTGACACATTGAATAATTTTGTAATCTGCAAATATTTGTAAAATAACTCAGTGAGGCTGAATCTGCATTTATTGATGTAAAAAATGTTTCCAAAGAGTAACCAGACAAACTTAATCAGAAAAGTTTACATCCAATTGCTTCTAGTCTCTCTTTAAAATTACAGACCATAGTTAACAGCAAGGTAATATATATTAAAAATAGATGAACCTTGTGGGCCGTATAATTGTCTAACTACAAAATGCCATTCTTTATCGTAGGTGATTTTCACACACTTCATTTTTGACATTACTGCTTGTTTTTCAGAAAATAGTTGGAAGAGGTCTTTTTATGTTGTTTAGAAGAAAGCACAAAAGATAACACCGATTTTTGATGTGCAGATGTTTGCTATGGTTCCTAATCTGAAACTGATAGCCTATAAATGGATTTGTAATAGTGAAGTGGGACATGTGTTGTATCAGAGGAAACCTGTGGCAAAGACAAGGATGCCAGTAGTTCAGGTGCTGAATGCAACCACTGTGTCTCCCCAAAACTATTCTTGATTTATACAGATGCCCCTCACCATTGAACTGTCAAACTGGCTCGAGAAGTTCATTCCTGAGGTAGCTGCATAGCTCGGGAGGAACATGCTTCGTGATAAAGTAACAGCTCCTTCAACTAATATTAGGGTCTTCATAAAAAGACCCAGCTGATTTGGAGACAAATCTTGGGGGGTTTTTTGTGACTGTGACTCTGTCAGTATAATGACCTGAAGTAGGTTTAATACTTTTGTGTTCTGCAACTGGGCAGTCTACGAAAATACATGTGGTCAGTTACAGAGATGGCAAGTAGTTTGTTAATCTACAGCCACCTGAGAATTGTAAATTATATAACCATATGCATGGGCACAGGTATATAGTTGAGAAGGAGACTACTATGGATTTGATTATTCCCATGAAATAGATACTGTGGATTTCATACATCTAGATTTTCACGCATTCTAAATTGAGGGTTATATTACTTAAATTCTACTGATAAAGTTAAAATGCTATACAATTAGGGGAATGCAAGCCCTTCCGATTTATTTATATCCTACCTAATGCAAATATGAATCTTCTATTCCACATAAATATGCAATCACTTCCTTGAAACTTGCTAAGCTGTCTGCATCAGCAGTTTCTCATGAGTTACACAAGTTGCTCATCTCTGAAAAAAATTGCACAGCCTCCCCTTCGCTACCAAAAAAACCCCACACTAATGTAAAATGCAGCTTCTGGCAACCACAGGTGAGCATCAAACAACACAAGTTACATAATTATGTTTTTGATGACTGAAGAAGTGAGCTAAATCCTAAAGTTTTTTCCCATTTTTATGCAGTTTTCAGTAGAAGTTCCTGCAAACTAGAAGGTTTTGAGGAATAATGAAGCAGGAGGAATCAACATTTGTCCATTTTCAGGAAAGTGAAAAATATTAGGTAGCAAATTGGAGCATCAGCCTACCTATAAATCGATTTTTGATGTGATGATACTCAAACTTGAATTGTGAACCGAACAAAATGTTTCATTTCTTTGGGGACGTTATATCTTTTTAAACTGAATTTTGTCCAAAGTAAAACAAATAATTTTGTTTGGGAATGGTCAAAATTAAATAATATATATTATATTATTTTTTAAAAAATCTATATCCCCCTTTTTGCTGAAGATATTTGTGACGTTCAGCACGAATGTTTGTGCTGTGTTGGCCAACTCAAGTTATTTCACCAGCTGTAATCCAAAATGGAGTTATAGATCCTGTAAATTTCTTTTATTGATTTCTTTTTAATTATTGGTACAAATTTGTACTAACTTGAGACACAGTTTAAAGTATCATGTCACTGATGTTTTTATCAGTTTTTAAAGGTCAAGAGATTTATATCTTCATCTATGTAGATGGTTTCTACTATGTAGAATACCCTAGATATTTCATCTATGTAGGTAATATCTACTATGTAGATAGTTTTAAAGTCTTTATCACAGCTCTGAAAAAATAGGATTCAGGCATAATTGCTTTATTCTGATGCACCACTAAAAAAGATAAGACATCGCTCTTACTTTTCACTTAAGTGGGATAAGAAAAATTTGGTATTTTTGTCTAAATTCTTTTTCGGTTATAGTGGAGAAATATCCCTTAGAATTAACATGGGAATAGAGTCAACATGAGACCAGCATTTGGCACAGGTTTCCAGAAAATTCTGTTCATTCCTATGAAATAAAAGTATCAGTCAGCCTGGGAGGTAATTCAGGAAGGATTTTGATTCAGTAAACTATCTGAAATTTGTTACTTAGAATTCTGGGTTTGAAATCCAAAGCTTGATATTAAAATTATTTATTGACTATTTTATTGAATCTGGCCAGATGAGACCTAAAGAGCACAGGATTACAAAGGAAAAAATGCAGAACACACTTAGAGGCCTTTGTGTGCCGGAGCTACAGCCGATAGCAGCTAGAAAAGCAGTGAGCAGACCTCTCAGCACTGCCCCCACGGAAACCTGTTCCGTGTGAATGACTGCTTTGATAAGCTGCGCATACCCTCCAAGGAAAGGTGCCGAGAGCTCCCGAGCTCACCTACTGCAAAAGAACGAATCACAGGACACTCTTGGAAGACCAGTTGTTGCAAACCTTAATATAATTAAAGTTTGTGCAACTCCTTTGACAAAAATATACTCGTACTGGTTTGACGTAAAACAGAACCAATTTTCTGTTTGGTAATTTTACTTTTTAACTAAGCCTCCTCTAACTAACTGAACTCCCTGAAATTAAGAGCATATTGTGCAGACACTGTTTGTTCTCAGAATGATAAAACCTGATTATTTGTAATTTATGCCAAGGAATGGTATGCAGAGAGGCTCTTGCTTAGACTTATTGCTATAACAACCAAGGCCAGGTAACTTTGTTATTTGCCCCGTTGGAGGGTCGGAAACAGAAAAGCGTAGAGAGGTCCCACCTGCAGGGAGGAGCGGACAGGACAGGTGACCCAAAACTGACCAACAGGGTATTCCATCCCATCTGCCCCATGCTCAGTATGAAGCTGAGGGATCAAAGGGTCAGCTCTCTTTCTTCAATGGCCGACCTCTGAGGAGGACTCTGTCACTTCATCTGCCTTTGATCCCAATCCGTGCATTCCTGAATCCAGATCCGGAATCCATACCCTGTCTGTCACTGAGTCCAGTCTGGGACTTTCCGGTGCCTGCCAGTGATGCAATTGTCATCCTGGGAGCTTGATATAGTTGTGTATATAATGTATATATTTCATTATTTTCTTTTTTATTGTTTTATTAATTTATTAATATTTTCATTAAAGTAGTTCAGCTTTTTTCTAAACTCGTAAGTCTCTCTCTCTCTCTCTCTCTCCCTCCTCTCCTTGGAGAGAGAGGTAGGGGAGAACATCTGTCATTCTTCAGTGGCCAGTTTGGCCCAAACCACAACAATGCTAAATACCATTCCAAGAACACAGGGCATGATTGTTTCTAAGGCTTTTAGAATTTTAGTGTTAGTTAAAGAAATATTTTAGCACAAAAGCAACTGCATAGTACTACATCTTTGCTTTGGCACATATGCTAAGCCTTAATGCAATTATGTTTACTACCAAGATGACCAAAGCCCTTGCCAAGAACAGGATGCCACTGTGTTAGGCAGCTCAACCACTGTTTGATTGTGAAGATTAGCTTTCTGCTTTACTCAAATTGACAGTAAAATATCTTTATGCAGTGGATATGGATCTATTTACACTTTATAATGAGCTTTTAAAATTAAGTGGTTGTTCACAGCATGCAGGAGTATTTTGAGGATTTAACAGGCAGTGTACTAATAAAGATGAGAGCTGTAGAGGTGCTTCTGAAATGGAAGCAGTTCTGTTGAAGAAATAGTTCTGCCTTATTGAATTATGAGACAACATCCTTGTTTATATTGGGGAGCAACGTCAGGAAATCTTCTGCCTGAAGAAGTCATGTGTAATATTAGTAGTACCACATGAGGGCTTTTTGCCCTGTAATTGTGGTAGGATTTTAGATTGCTTTTTTTTTCCAGGTACACCATTTGAGTTTCTGCACATAATCAGCCAGTCGTTAGAAAGGATACATTTTTATAAACTGAAGAAGTATAAATCTCAAAGGTAACCAAAAAACCTCTTTATTCTGTTTTCTTCAATTCTGTCAGGTACAAAGTATGAATATGAATATTAATGGGATTAAGGTGGCTTTTGTATGTGCTATGCAAAACTGGAAAATCAAGGGCAGAAGCATTATGTGTGATTCCTCCTGCACAGAAAAGGAATGACATTAAAGAGAGAAGCTCCAGAATAAAGAAATAAATTTAGCAGGGGAATAGCCTGCACTGAAAAAGGACTCAATTTCCTACTGAAAACAGTGTTTGATTTAACCAAAGCCCCTGGTTAATTGTCCTGTGCTGTGTTGGTTAATTGTTGGCACCTTTTGTTAGCAACATGCAGATTACTAGATGATGCTTTATAGTAAATATAGCCAATTATAATTTTCCATTCATAGCACAGTGTCACATAGAGACTCAGGTCAAGGCTCAGGGCCTGACCGTGCCATGCCTCCAAGCGACGGAGGCCCTGCCAGAAAGACAACTTCCAAGGCATCTCTTGCTTACATGTGGCCCGCTCCTGCTCCAAGAAGAAAACACAGAGCTCAATAACAAAGCAAGGAAAGGAAGTAAAGCAACCAAATGAAACAAAAAAGTGATTGAGTAAAAGCAATATATCAAAGGTCCTGGCTTCCTCAACTATCTTGTACATGCAGACATTACAGACCTCCAGGGCTATTTGATAGCTATTATTCACTGATAAGAGCAGCAGAGACATAACGGAACCTGCATGTGTACGAAGGTAGAGCCGGTAGATTATGTATTTACTCTATGTGTTACTATGAAGAACAAACCCCCTCGAATCAAGGAAGCTTCATGGCAGGGGCCAAAGCTCGCAAAATCTCATGGTAAAAGCGTGAAGGCTGGCAAACTGGAAAGTGACAGAGGAGTGAACCATAGTCATCTTAAGTTGCTTGACTGCTCAAGAGGGCAATCTTGACTGAAACTGGGGAAATAATGTTTTAATTGGAGAGCAAGTAGTGCTCTTGAGTTAAACCTGTACTTCAAAAACAAGAAGAACCCTGAAAATTTGAGCCTAGTGGACCGGGCAGTTCAATCTTCTCTAACCCATGGTAAAGGACAGTATGGACTTGTACAAATCATGGAGAACCAGCTGTGTTTAGAAATGATTTTTCTCCTTTCTCACTCCAAAACCATCTTTATTTGCCTGTTCATTTGCATAAACAGAAATAAGGTAGAGCCCTTCACATTGGCAATTTGCAGAGACACGCACCAGGCACAATCTTGAGGGAATATATTTATATAATTTTTAAGGAGTTATTGTTTTTCTCTTTGTCTATTTTGAGCCTAAAATAATGAGGATCAGGAGAAAGAATATGGTATGTAATTACATTTAATAAAATAAAGGGAGCTGTTTGCTAACAGCTTGTTAACAGTTTGCTAAATGCATTAGTTTTCTTTCTTCAGCCCAGACAGCAATGAATCTAGGTTAGCTATTGTCTCCAGCCAAAACGTATGGACACATACAGATTGGCCCTATAGGACACTGATGGTGTGCATCTGTTCCAGAAAGCTGTTCCAGACACTCTGGGGGGAGTGGGATAAATTTGGAAGCGGAGCCGTGCCTGCAGCAAGGGCTGGGGGACGTGCCTGGCCCGCGCTCCCAGCAGCCTGGATGTGAAACCTGAGAGTGGCTGACGGAGGGTCCGGTCCCAGCAGCTTGTAAGCAAAACAGTGCATGTCTCCACGATAGGCTCACTCACAGATTTCTTGGCATACGCATAGGGTGCATACTATTGATACCTGCCACAGGTATATTTTAGTTAGCGAAGAATTTTTCATTCAGCATATTAATTTGTGCAGCTCGTCTTAGGGATAATAAGGAGAAAGTAAAAATCAATTGTGTAAATTGCCATTCTACCCCAAAAAAATGTATCTCCACAAAAGGCTGGGACTGGAAATAACATTTTGCTGAGACTATGCGTTCAAAAACTGTTGAATTACGAAGAATTTGGGGCAAGATTCATTGCTAGGCATTTAACTTAGGCAAGAGATTTCTTGCTTTTACCTCAGAAGGATTTCTTTTGCATCCTAGTAAATATATACTTAGCAACAGCATCTGCGACATCAAGATACATTTTTACATGTTTACAGTGTTTTTACCATTGGAATTTGAATGCATTGCTGTTTGATTGCATAGCACTGTACCATACTAAAAAAAAAAAAAACCAAACCAACAAAAAACAGCCTAATTTTTTCATCCTTAACCAATATCATTTATGTCAGCAAAAAGATTAGCAACCCCTTAATGATTCATCCCGTGTCCCCTTTTTGTGACTAGCAGTCTATGGGAAGGGATCATTCTGTAATAAATGTCAAAAAGCATGTTTTATCTAAATAGCTCAACATACTCTACCGACAAAATTTAGTTAGGGATAATTTATACTCTTCAGTAGCCAAAGCAATCTATGGCTTCTTTTAAATTGCTTTTGTCTCCAAAATAAACTCAGTTGGCTGTGCAGCATGAAGCAGAATTTAAAGCAATATTTCATAAATCTGTCACTGAAGATTAAAGTAATCTTTACTTTACAAATGCTGTTACCAGCTCTGTATGATTACTTTGCAGAGCTTTGAAAATTCAAGCATCTCTCTTGCCTCTGACCAAAGCCACTCACAACCTCACAGAAAAAGAACAACCAGGGCCAGAAACCGTTAGTGCGGCTTCTGTAAATCTCCGCTCACTGGTATTGTTTTGTACAGCTGAACTAAGTAGCATGCAAGGGCAACCTATGAAGGCAGGAAAGGGAAAACAGACCCCTTCTCTTTCCCATTCGTAACTGGGAGCTTGAAAATTTTCCATGTTCCATATACATTGACTGAAGGTAAATCTGGATGACTCCTGCTACGTATAATCACTAAGCCCAGCCTTTCTTGCTCACCGATTAAACTCTCATCTCACTCAGATTTTCATTACTGCTATGGCCTTTCCTCTGGCTTTCCTTTTGCCGTGCGCATGCCCTCTGGGAACATTAGTATTAAGGCTATTTTTTCTTGCCAAGCTTTAGCTCTCAATTTCCCTCCACTGCTCCCCCTCCATGCTCAGAGTTATATCCTCCTTTCTCATGCCCTCGTGGATTATCACTACCTTGTTTATGTCTCGTATGAATGAGAAACATCGTACTGATGTTGACTTCTGAGAAGAGCTAGTTGTTTTGTTCAGTGAGGGAAACAAACAGAAGGCAACTAGTTTCAGTTTAGGGTTGATGCAATGCAATTTAAAGAAAACCAAACACAACCAACACATTTAAATGGAAGGAAATAATTTTGAATTGAAGAAAGCATGTTCCCAACTGGACATTTTAATAAAGCAAAAGGTTAAGTTGACAAGGTGATTTAAACAGTATTTACAAACCCAGCAGTGAAAGCTGGCTCTGCAGTTCAGCGGCTGTGAATCTTCTCCAGCGTATAAATATCTACCATATACAGAAAATCAGTTTCACTCTCCCCTCTCACATTGCTAGAACAAGCTTTAGCCATTAAGTCTATGTGATACTCTGTGTGTGATGTCCTTCAGTTTCTCAGTTGCATTTTGATAGAAGAGTTAAATACTGTTTTAGACAAGGGAAAAAGAAAAAGATAATGACTCCTTGAGCCTTTACCTACTCAGTGAGTTGAGAAAGACTCAGTCTGCACAAAGATTGCATGTGTCATAATTACTGGGCACAAAGACTCCTATTTCCTGAATGTCTCTTAAATCTGCTTCTGAATCTATCCTAAAAAGTCCAAATAAAGCTTTTCAATATTTCTTTAATCTTTCTCTCTTTTTCTTCCCATAATATCTACAGAAATTTTGTGCTTACATTTATAGATCAATAAATTTTGCGTCCAAAGAAAAATCGCTGTGCTACCTGCATTTCAAAAAAAGACTTTTTGTGGTTTTATTTATGTTACCATTCATGCCACCATAGCAATTCCCAATAATTTCCAGGGACATACCTCACTGAATACATCCCAGTCTTTTGTCTAAACTTGGTCGCAGCGCATAGGAAAACAACTTTATTTAGATTGAGTTGCTAGTATGCCAAGATCATTGCCATTCATTAGGATCTCATTGTTTCCTTGCTGTTTCTCCTGTGTGGCTGTGTTATACAGAAAAGGATGGAACTTCAGAGGGAGGAGTTTTATTTATTCTGTGCTTGCACATCACCTCACATAATGAGACGTGCTCAGGAATAGGCAATAATGGAATAATCAGCTATTCTGAGTTTGATAGATGATATTAAGTCATCATGCACTGCACTAATTTACTAAAAGCCACCGAACATGCAACAGTTCTATGGACTAGGTTACAGCTTTATTAAAGTTCAAACATAGTCGCTAATATTTGTTCACAAGACTAATCCAATTTTTTGCATAGTTTTCACTTAAAGTGTGGCTGAAGCAGTTAGTTTGATTCCCACAGATTTCACCAGTTAGTTGGTACATGAACAACTTTACAGATGCAGTTACTGCTGCATGCAAGCTTTGAACGTGCCATGCGTTACTTGCAGAAACACAGATTAGTGATAACAACTGCACGGTAGTGACTTAATGGGCAGAATTGAGCATGTGGAAGTGAAGGCTGGGTTTCTAAAAATATGGCCTATCACTAGTCCCATAAAACTTTCTTGTTTAAAGTTCTATGGACATTAATTTCCAATGTCCACATCTTTCGAGGTAGTCAATGAATTAATCATTGTAGCTGCTAACAACACAGTGAAATCCTCTCTACAATACCAAAGCTTGATGAGGTCTCATTTTCTGTCTTCAAGTCGCACAAGTAGTGTCTATAACATGGGAAAACTGATTCTGCTTGTGTTATCCTCCCTTCATCTGGCAGTCTTTATAATTAGACAGTACCTAAAAAAATCCAAATGTAGATTGGGTGGACTAAATCTCAGGTGAGCCAGACTCTATATGGCTTCTGATACTGCCAGTTAAATGGCATGAGCGAGAGCGTGTAGACGATAGCAACTATAACTTAGTTACAGCTTTCTATCGATCCTTGTTCAATGCAAAAGCCTCCTGGAACGAAGGAGCTCAGAGAAGGTAGTTGTAACGATCTTTGTCTCGAGGAAAGAGGAAGACAACTATCACCACAACAACCAATGAAGCCTTCTAAAAAACGCTGAAGGATAATGTCACATTACAGAGTTACATGAACAAATTCAGTCTGAAGGTAGAACATAACAGCATCTGAAGATGATTTCAGTAATGATACCTACATAAAAAAAAAAAGCCTACCTAAATGAGCCTCAGCTTTTAGACTTTAATTATGAGTGTTACATTTTTGCATTCTCACACTCACAGACATAGGAAACTTAATTTACAACTTTCTGAAAACACCTTGTAATAATAGAACTGCTGGTACAACCTTCACTTTGCTAAGCATTTATTGTAATACAAATAGGTATCTTTTAAGTAGGTAGTTTTCATAATATGAAAGTTATGTAGCCAGTCTTTAAAGTGCCAAATTAAAATTTACATGACAGAAATTCGCTGGGGTGTTTTGTTTATTTTTAATTTCAATTCAGACAGAGGTCTATTCTTTAAAAAGTGATAAATTCTAGGGCCTTTTCCTTTGGTATAGGAGCTAGAAAGTTGCAATTTAATTTTGTACAAGTGAAAAAAACCTCATTCTGCTGGTTTTAGGTAGAATAATGGCCCTGTCAGAGAAAGGATATTCAAGCATGGACAATACACGGTATATTAAAAATACACCTCATCATTATTTTAAATATCAGAAAACAGATTGTTTTAAAAATGAGCATAAGTTAAACATTTTCTACTTCATTGCATTAAGCATTTTAGTCAGTTCCTTCCCAGATTAAATTCTATGAGATAATTACAGGGCACAAAAAGACCTTTTCACAAATTCACTTTTTTTTTATAAAGTAATTTATTCATGAAAACTGCTGCAGATGAAAAAACGAATGTCTCAAAGGCAATGCTGTTATAAAAGACAGCGTTGTGACTCAGCACACTGTGAAGGAAGCTGTAAGTCCTGGTCACATATTCTCTTTCCCTCTCAAAGCAGGTTGCACCGTTACAAATGACAAGACTGAGCAAAGAAATCTAAACACAAGAGGAGGTCAGAAGATTGCCTTATCACTAGTGGGAGATTTCAGTGAATCACTGATTAACCCATTTCTAACCCCTTTTCTAAGACAACAAGAGTTGGGTTTTTTTTTTAATTCTGAAGTATTAGGAAAATACAAATGTCAATTGTATTAAAAGCAGAGGTATGCCCTAAGCCACAGTGTTCACTTTCTTCACGGAGTTTGAATCTGAAAGCAGACAGCTAAAAGAAAGGCAATTGCCTTAATAGTTTATAAAGTAGGACAGCGTGAGGGCAAAATTCAGTCCACATCTTTAGAAGTATATGTGTCAGTTCATATCTTACGCCTTTTTGGCATTTGATACATCTAGAGGTCTTCATTAATCCCTTGCAAAGTTACAAGATCCTATATACTGTGCCAACATGATGCTAAGAGTCAGTAGCTTCTAGGCACTGGATTCTAGGAGTCAGCTGTGGTCACAGATGTGTTTCTGAGGCCTGACTTGTATTTAGAAATCCTGGAGTTCACAGTTACTTCCTTGACAATGAAGAAGTGCCTGTTGATGAATGGGTTAAAGCACAAAAACTAAATAAAATAAAAATACTCCGAATGAATAAAAATGAAATACTCTGAATTACTGGATAAATTGCAAAATGCAAAGAACATTCAAACTATTATTTCATAAATCACCTTTGAAGAGTGCTAAAAGTTGTGTATTATTTGGTGAAATTGTTCAGGCTGAAGTAAATGGTGCAGCACAATTATTAAAAAATCTAAAATGATCATTTATGTGTCAAAAGGATGACTAGCAAAGGGAAAAGCAATTTCACAAGAAAAAGATTGTTGCATGCTGCTGCTTTACAGACTTATGCAAAGCAATGCTTTGCAAAAAAACCTGTGAGCACAGAAACGTACACAGACTATTTTAGGAGCGTTATGCAGTGTTTGTAATAACGATGACCTTGCACCACAGCATGGGTTGAAAGAAAGCATGCACTAAAAATACCATTCTTACCTGGAACAGTCACAGCCTTATACAGAAGAAGAAAAAGATATAGCCAGTGATACGATGAGCCCAACTATGGATTCAAGCAATGCATACAAATTGTGATAAAAGGGTAAGTTTATGACAATACAGGGAATCACAAAACAAGGTTACCAAACCAAAATCTACTCAGTTGCATCAGTGTACACTGGTATTAGAGCAATACCAGGCATTTGCTTACCCAATACAATTGAACAAAAATGGCAATACTTGGTCAGATCAAAGGTTCATCTCATCATATCCTGTCTCTGACAACAGGTGATAATGAATGACCTGAGAATAAAAAGAGAGGAAGGTTATAACAATATTTCCACCTGTAATCTTCCAGCCCCACATATCTGTGGTTTAGGGATTTCTTAAGGCGGCAGTAGTAGTATCTTTGCACTTCACAGCTCCTGAGGTTTCACAGCCTCACAGTATTATTTCTTCACCCCTGTTGGCTTGCCTACATGCTTGGAAAACAGAAGAGTGAATAACAACCAATTAAGGAGCTGTTTCTCCCCTGAGTTTTCTGTAGGAACACGATCTTGTAAAATGTATTACAAACTGAGATTCACAAGCTTAGTGTGAGCGTGGATTCCCACACCGAAAGCTCCAGGTATGGCAGGATGCTGGTCAGGTCTGGTACTCACATCTGCAGAGCTCTGATCTGCGCTGCCCAAATGTCCCTCAGGAGGTGGCCATTCCAGTGGAGGGGAACGAGCCTCTTAGAGCATTTATGGTTTTTCATGTTTACTCTAGTAAGTTAGTATAATGAGCTTTAAAAAAAAAAAAAAATCATATTAACATTGTTAGACCGAGAATGTACAGTGTTCTATTTAAATTTGAAGGGATGTGAGATCTGGGCCAAGGACAACCTACGAGAACAGATAATACATTACAGGGAAAAACTGCAGGACATTAATTAAAACCAGAAAAAAATATTACCCAAGTGTTTTTTTATTAATAGGTATTAGCTGTACATGTAAGGAGCAAGTTCTCTGCTTTTTTAATAAGTCTAAAATATTGATTTCTCATTCTTAATTTTTCCCATTTTAATGTTGTACTGAGTTTTCTTCTGAATTGCAAATAATGTCTTGAATGCCTTAGCTTCAGGTTTTAAGTTTTCCTATTTCCTCAACAGTTTAGTAAACAACAAAGTTCTTTGTGTTCTTTTGTTCAAAGTTTGAAGTTTACAAAACAACCAGTTTTTCTGGGTCACGTCAAAAAGGAAACTGAATTAATCCTGTAATTTCTTCAATTTAGGACTAAAATAACTTTAAAGTAATAGATGATACAGTATTTATCTTCACTAGGGTTCAGCAAAACACTCAAGCTAATCCCATTCACTTTGCTTTAAAAAAAACAAAACCAAACCACCAAAAAATCAGATGCCTATCTCAGATCTGAGGTGCTCTAAGACAATTAACAGTGGAATTGAATCTCAGCAGAATTAAGTGATCAATTCAGCAGGAATCCAGCCAGCCACAAGCAGAAATGTCTGTCCAGTGCTTTCACCCTTAACGTCCTTTGAAAGTCCTGTCAAACAGATGTCCTTTGCAGCATGCCCAGAAGGTCACCAAATTCAGCATGCTTTGGAGCAAGCTGTGGAAGAGCTTGTTCCAGAGTCTGAAGCCATCTCAGATGGTGCCCTGCCAGTCACCATTAAAAAAATAACTAGAGGGATCCAGCTACAGAGGCCCTGCTGATTGCAGCTGCTGCTGTCTGGCCTGGAGAAAGAGGTGATTCCTCATTCATTCCCACTGATTTCTGAAAACCACAGGGTCACGCAGTTCTATCCAATGAAACTCACATTTCTAAACAGAAATTAAAAGTGCTGACAAACATCAGCTGAACTTCAGCACACAGTCAGTAAAATTATTTCTAACAGTTTAAAAGAGACCTCCCTTTTTGATGACTGTTTTCATTAACATCATTCAGTCTACCTGAATGCATTACAGCAAGCAACTTCATTCTGCTCATGCAGAAATGTGATTAGGTGAGCTAAAATGTCTTTTGTCTATTTATAAATATAAAGGCCCTGATAGCTTAATTACATGAAGTGTGTGGGTTTTTTATGTTTTTCTGAAGGTTTATGTTTAAGTATCAAAGTGTTCTCCAAGCTAAAATAACAACTTGCAACTACAAATATCTTCCAATTTAATTATGAATGCAAGCCTTGGCTCATAAAAGCATTTGAGCATTTGCCCAAGTCTCAACTGACATTGAGATAAACAATCTATTAAGGAAGAACAAACGTTCACCTTTTAGTACCTGGAAGGAGCTTTCACACAGCTTGAGCAGTTCTTATCTGTTTGTTTTAAGTTTTGACCTTTGCATGTGGTGATGGAAAAGGGACACTATAATTGTGCCGGTAGCAGGGAGATTGATATGCAGAAAGAAAGAGGAGTCTGAAGAGCTGTGGAGGGCTGAAGGCACAACGATGTGGGGGGTGTTGTCTGCCAGCAGCTAGGCATCACCCAGCCGCATGCTCACTTCCCACTTCCTGCAGGATGAGGAGAAAATGGAAGGTAAAAAGACTCATGGGCTGAGATAAAGACAATTTAATAGGTGAAGCAAAAGCAGCATGTGCAAGCAGTGCGAAGAAGAAATTTATTCATTACTTCCCATCAGCAGGCAGATGTCCAGCCACTTCCTGAAAGCAAGCGCCTCAGCATTTGTAAGGGGTATGTGAGAAGTCAAACACCAAACCACAGATGTCCCCCCCTTCCTCCTCCTTTCCTTGAGCTTTTATTGCTGAGCACGACATCATGTGGTGTGGTCAGTTCACGTCCCTCTGGTCAGTTGGGATCAGCTGTCCTAGCTGTGCCCCCTCCCAACTCCTTGTGCATCCCCAGCATACTTACTGGAGGGGGGGGAAGAATAGAAAGCCTCGATGCTGTGCAAGCACTGTTCACAAAAACATCTGTGTGTTATCAACATTTTTTTAGTCGCAAATCCAAAACACAGCACCATACAGGCTGCAATGGAGGAAATGAACTCCAGCCCAGCCAGACCCGGTACAGGGGCAAAAAGACAAAGAGAAAGACCTATGTGGAGAAAAAGGTGGTATGATGTAGAATAGAAACACAAGGCAAAACTATGATATGCTGCTACTGTCAAATAATGAAAATTTCCCCTCAACTACTTAATAGTATGTATAAGTAGTGGAAGCAAGACGAGTTGTGATCCACTACACCATAAATTATTGCATTTCCCAAACTGAAGATAAGATTAACCATGTTAGCCGCCTTCATTGCTCTGCACAGTCCCCTTATCTCTTCTTGCCAGTGGAAAATAAAGGCTGAAGTACTGCACTTATACCTTTAATTACAGCATTTCTCTTGATGAGCAATAAAAACATTAATTTTCCAAAGGCAGCCTCAGAATGAAGAGTCTGTATGAATCTTTCCAATGGCAGTTCAGTAACAACTAATGTAACCAGTAATACCTTGCTACATTTTCACACAATCTTGGTCAAAAATTAATTGTTTTCTGGGGGAAAAGGACAAGTGAAAAGAGTTGTGAAGTAATTAGTTATAGATGTTTCCATCACTACTGATTGCGAAAGTTGTTGTGTGTCTGCAGTGCCCATGGCCATGTGAAGAATTTCCAGAGAAGCACTGCAGTTCCCCAGTGCAAATTCTGCTAGCCCAATATCAATCCAAATATCATTTTAGCCATCAGCAAAGCTATCTTCCAATTGCAGGATTCCAGGGGGCTAAAAACTGGTTATTTGTAGCAAAGTGAGACCTTTCAATCCGTTCTTCTGTCGGTATCCTCTCAGAGATTTTTTTTGTCCTAACCTATTACATGTACCATTGTCTTGGGTTTACCTGGCAAGGTTCTGGTAGCAGGGGGGATGCAGAAGTGGCTTCTGTGAGAAGACACCAGGAGCTGCCCCCATGTCAGAGTCCGTTCAAGCTGGCTCTAAGATGGACCCACTGCTGGCCAAAGCTGAGCCCATCAGCAATGTTGGTAGCACCTCTGTGATAACATATTTAAGAGAGGGTAAAAAATGCTGCACAACAGCAACTGAGAGAGAGAAGTGAGAACATGTGAGAGAAACAAATATACAGACACCAAGGTCAGTGAAGAAGGAGGGGGAGGAAGTGCTCGAGGTGCCGGAGCCGACATTCCCCTGCAGCTCCTGGTGAAGACCATGGTGATGCAGGTTGTCCTCCTGCAGCCCATAGAAGTCCATAGCAGAGCAGATATCCACACTGCAGTGCATGGAGGACTCCACACCAGAACACGTGGATGCACCTCAAAGGAAGCTGTGACCCCATAGAGAGCACATGATGAAGTAGGATTTCTGGCAGGACCTGTGACCCCACAAGGGACACACACTGGAGCAATCTGTTCCTGAAGAACTGTTCCCTACGGAAAGAACCCATGCTGGAGTAGTTCTTGAAGCTGCAGCCCATGGAGAGGATCCACATTGGTGAAGTTCGTCAAGGACTGTGTCCCGAGGGAAGGTTACAGTCCTTCTGGAGCAGGAGCAGAGGAAGACTGTGAAGAGGAAGGAGCAGCAGAGAGGCAGCTCCCATTTCCCATCCCCCTTAGCCACTCAGATGGAGGAGGTAGAAGAATTGGGAATGAAGGTGACCCTGGGAAACAGGGTGTGGTGCAGGGAGGGTTTTTTTAGATTTTTTTCTTATTTCTCATTATCCTACTCAGTTTAATTGGCAAAAAATTAAAATAATCTTCACCAAGTCGAGTCTATTTTGCCCATGACAGTAATTGCTGAGTGAACATGCTGGACCTTATCTCTTGAGCTTTTTTTAATATTTTCTCCCACATCTTGTTGATGGAGAGGGAGCAAGAGGGTGGTTTGGTGGGCACCTGGTGGCCAACCAAGGTCAACGCACCACAACCATTGTGAAAAGAAGAAAAGAGAGGTGAAGTTAACATTGGTTTATTCAACATATGAAAGTAAAAAATGTGGCTTTGTGAACATACACTGAAACATAACACAAAAACTTATCTAAAACTTTTAAGGGCTTCATATTCCTAGAATGTTGTGTTTAAGATCCATAGCAGTCTTTTCCTCATTCTTATTATAAATTTTAATTACATATGTGAACACTCAGAGAAACATGGGCCACATGCTAATGCCACCCACCTAAAGCATTTGTTAAGCAGCAGCAGCACTCACTGACTAAATCAATGGGACTGGTTGTTGCCTATTAACCTAGGGCAGCATCCTACTTCTGTACTTCAGTAAGGAACAATATGAGTGATCGGATGAGCCATTTATCGTATGCAGTAGAATGAATTATTAAGCTTAAGGAACATGTCATGTGCTAGGCAAATGCTGTTTAACTATGTGCTTCAGAAAGAAAATACCCAAAATGTAGAAACCCCCAAATGCATTCTTAATTTAAATGCATTGGTAGCATTGTTAATTGTTAACATTTCCCTCCTGTTTTGCTGCTTTGCCTTTTAGTTTTCCACAGTCAAGACATCAAAACCTTCCTTTCCTTTCTCAAACTGATGGCGAAAAAGTCAGCTGGGAAGGAAACTCATTATGCAAGCAGAAAATAGAGATCAGCATATCCTGATCTCATTTGTGCCATTCCCTGTCAAGCTATAATTTGTCTCTTCCTATCTTCATTGTCAGCAGGGACTAATTTCTATGCTGGAGGGTTTCTTTTCCTTGTGGAGCTTAATGCTTTCTTTTTCCAGCTTTTGGCATAATTATATTTGGAAGCTGCAAGGGGGACTTCTAAATTAGTTTTAAAATTCTGTCTCATTGGGAATCCCTGAAAACGTGCCTCCTATTCGCCATACAAAAGAGTTCAGATACATCCACTACAGAGAGCACAAATCAGTAGGGAAATGTGTGGACATACTGGCTAGCTAAGGTACTAGCAGCAATCCGACAGCATCCATAGAGGTGGCCTTGCAAGCTCTCATACACTTCTTATGCTTCCCAGGTGACTTTTATGGTCCTGTGGTAGATCAGCCTCTTGGCTAACATGTTTATCATGCTACTTAAATTGAGGTTTTAAATGGCAAGGACAGTCCTACTATATAGAATGTTTTCTGCTTGAGTTGGTTCTCAATCCAAAATTATTTCCTGAAGCGTTACCAGGCATATGATTAAAATCTCTCATCTTGTTATGACAAAAATCTGCACACCCTGTAAAATGCTCTTCTGCATGGGATTTGCTGTTTAACAGAACATAGTCCACAAAATACAAGGCCAACTGCAAGTACAATGTCTTCAACAACAGCACGTACTTCTACTCTTTCCCCAAAAGGAGTCCCTCAAAATATTATATTAACAATTATAATATTATTTTGTCAAAGGATGTTGAAACAGGAAAAGACTCCTTTTCACGTAAGAGTACATGCAGAAATGTGGTGTATGATTTGTGTGTATATTCACATATATCTGAACACGCATACACATATCTATATAGAAATACTGACATGGTTCATTAGATTGTCTATTATTGTCCCTTTTTCCTTTTTAATTTATGTCAGTTTATTTTTAGAGACTGAGCTCTTTGCAGTAATAATCTGGGGTCCGAGTCAAGCAACACTGAGAGATTAAAATGGGATTGAAACAAAAATAATGTTAAAGCGTTTTCTTCGTTGTATCTGCACTTCAATTGACAATTGACATCAACATACTACCAACATTTCAGTTGAACAATCATTCAGTTAACAGTGTTGCTAGAAGATGGGTATTTTTTTCCTTTTATACGCATAAGAAATATAAATTTATAACTTGGAAGCATGGTGAGAGTGTTTTGCTGACCTGGGGATTATGTGACTGACCAAAGTCAAAGAACAGAAGCCGGGGGCAAGGTTGTGAATGGCAATGGTTTTCAATGGGCCGTCACTCGGCCAACTGAATACGCTATCAGATAAAAGCAACCAGCAGGATTATACTTTGCCACATCTAAGATTAAACCTACTTAATACTCTTCTTGCTGAAAGCAGATATTACAGCTAAAACCTTTAATAAAGTAGACTGCTTAAATAATTAATCTTTCATGTGTTTTGCATATAACAATAGAAGTAATTTCTTCAAATTCCAGTGTGAACTTTGACAGTTTAATTTAAAAAAACTTTCTACTAAGCATGTTTGCTTTAATCACACTTTCAACTCTTTGGGGAAGTCAGATGAAGCATGAAAATGACATTTGGTTTCGATAAGGATCAAATGGGAAAAAATCAGTGACAGGAACAGGTTGTGTTTTAAGGCACTATTTATTGTTTATTACCTATAGCAAGTTACAAACTGTGATTTTCTTTATAAGATTTTTGCAAAGACAAATATTTATTTAACATATTTTTTAATAAAGACAGGAATAACTGTTTCTAATCATGTAAATTATAAAAAAGTTACCACAATATTTTCTATTTTATTAAAAGAAAATAATGCAATAACATTTATTCTGATTAACCTACATGTGAGAAAGTTTTACTTTATGTATATGTGGCTGTATACATTATATACATACATTTAAATAAAAACACATGTATATTTATGTATATGGGTAGAACTGCAGAGTTTGAAATGGACCTGTTTACTTGCTCACTCCAGCCCCTGCAAAAAGTAGTTATACTACAGAGTCTCTTTCAAATTCCCTATAATATTTCTGGGGTGTGATAAAAAGGAGGAAAAAAAAATAGCAGGGGGGGAGGATCAAAACAGTTCTGAGAATGTAACAACTTCCGTTTCAATAGACTAATTGGCAAGTTTCAGGATACTACACAAAGAAGGTGGGGTATTCTGAAAACATTTGATAAAGATAAACATTTGAAAGACACCCAGAACAGTTCTGTTTTAACTTGGAGTCTTTCACGATTAGCAATGCCTTACATCATAATGTTGAAATCTGGATCCAGAGCCAAATTAAACTTCTGAGGAGTTTGGTGTATTTGTAGTTTCACAAAGAAATTAGACACTCACCAGGTGTTTCAGCTCCAGCTTGTCATCTAGACACCAGGAGACATTAGTAGTTACGGTCCAGAATGAAATAAATTAATTCAAAATATGAAAAAAAATTTTTTTTTTTTTACACTAAGTGCTTTTGAAACAAATCACTACTTCTTTGTTAAAGCCCTAGTACTGTATTAAAGATGGAAAAATCCATCAGAAACTACAGTAATCTTTAGTATAAATGATAGTAGATAATTTAAGTAATACAATTTTTGTATGTGAAAGTTTCTTTCAAAATGTCTTCAGAAGAGTTGTGACTCCATGTTTTCTTTTGGAAAAATTATAGGATTTCTGGGTGTATAGTGTTGATTTTTCATCTAAGTAAAGACTGAAAATAAATACCATTCCAGGGCCCACCCAAGGTTCATACAGTCTCACAGGGGGATGTATTCAACACTAGAAGCATAGTTCCAAAATGATTGATCAGCTTGGAATTAACAAAAGGGATAATTATCTGGCACTATACATTTATAGAGATTTTTTTGGTTTCCATTATTTTAATAACAATCTATGGGGGTTTTCTGGTGATGAAAAAAGCCTCATTCCTGTAAACACACTGTAAGCAACAGTAAGCAGCTGTGAAAGCTCATGGAGCAAAGCTTTAAACCTGAACTTCACACACTTGTGAGAAAGAAATGTCTTGCATGTACGTGTTTACAGAGCTCCTTTTTAATCTTCTTTATCCCTTTTCCCCCCATACTTCTTCAAATCCCCATCTTCTCTCTCCCAACCCCTTCTAAAAATGGAGATCTTTTTTCCCCTCAGACTGAAGCTGTAACTTTTCATGAAGTTTCTCTCTAAGTCCTGCTGGGAGTATTGATGAGTTAAATTAATATTTAAATGTAATATTTAGCCACACTATTTTTATTTACAATTAATTATTCATTGACAATACACAGTGAACACAAGCAGATATCTTTCTTTCATTCTAGCGTTCCTGAAATGAAGGAGACTGGAAATAAACAACAGAAAAGGCTTAAATCACAAAGTTGGAGATATATATGTGTGTCAGCAAGAATCAATTATTTATATTCCACTTAAGAAACATTTAACCATTCGTTCAACCTGAGACTACAGGCTGAACGTAGCTTAAATGTAGTTTAAAGCACTTAGCTACCTTACAGTGGAGGATAGCTTGGATCCCCTCAGGCAGAGAGAACTGAAGTACTCTGGATTCTCCCACCACCAAAAGTGCTCAGGGCTCTCCCGAAGGGGAAAGCATGAAGCCTGTTGGAGGGGAGCTGTATCGCAACCTTTTTTTGACTAGTTCGTTACTTCCACAGCTTTGGCTTTTTAAAGAAAAATTAATTCCAAAGCTAATTTGGAATTCAGCTGTTTGACTCAACCCAAAACAGTTCTGACTTTCTATTTGTGACAAAGAAGTGTTAAATTTGATCCATTCACAGGGTTTTGAATACAGAGCGATCCAAGCCAGCCAAAAGTGGGAGGGCACTGTTTGTGAATTTTGCCCTTAATGATAAATAAAAAACCAATAATAACAAGCCCATAATGTCTCCATAACGACCATCTATACTAAAAAGTTACCAGACTGAATTTACAAGGACAGCTGCGCAAAGACTGTTGCATCTTCTTATGGCTATTGCACAAGCCTGCAAAATGAACATGGCTTTAACTCCACCATGTGGCCTCACGCTGACACGTACGTATCATCGGCAGATTAAACTCAGAACCATTGCACACACTTCCCTTATTTACACCAGGGGAAACACAGTAATTAACTGCAAAACCTGCTTTATAAATTGTGTGTGAACCAGAACTACAGGGGATGACGAATATTTCATTAATAACAAAGATAGGAAAAATTTTTGCTGAAGATAGGGCAATAGTGGACTAAAATTTCTGCTTCCATTCCAGTCTTTGCAGAAAAATTTGTGCTGTGATACAATTATTTGGCCATCTTTTGATCAGGTCTTCCCAAATTCTTGACCTTCTTCAGATTATATTATAGCTTTGTTCCCCTCAGGTTTCAGTTTGACACTTCAAAATAATGTCCTGGTCCCCCATGTAAAATTACCTGACGGTTCAAATATGACCTACAAGAAAACAATTGGACCAGTTCTGCCCTAATCAACAGCTTCTTCTGGCTTCAATTGGGAGATGGAAATTAAAACCTACAGATAACAGAGCAAAAGATAAAGAGATGGAAGAGCACGTGGGGTGAGATAGTGGGGTGGTACAATCACAAGGAGAAAGCAAGATGATCAGGGGCCCAACTCATACGTGCAAATACGTACAAATGCACACAGCGCAGAAAACAAATATCTGAATGCAGATGCAGAGCAGTGGTATAAATGGAAATTCAGAGATACAGTGTGAGACATCACCCAAGTGCTGTGTTGGATGGATGGAGGCTCTTCAGGAAGACCAGTCAGGGAAGATGAGTGGGCCAGGTATACTCTGTGCAAAAGAGTGACTCAAATGCCGAACTCTACTATGGGATGGGTGACATGACTGTCAATAGTCAATGAGTAAAGATCATCTGAGCCAGAAGGTCAACAAACAAAACATCTTGGTTGGCACCTGCTACAGATCGTCAAATCAAGAACAAACAATGTACAAGGCCATTTTTATTAAAAAAAAAAAAGTATTCCAAATGCATGCCTTAGTGCTCATGGGAGCATCTAATCACACTGATATTTTGTCGGGTACAAGCAATCCTGAGTATTTCTAGTGTGTGCTGGGGACAGTTTTTCAAGGTAAGTGGAGAACAGGCTAATAAAAGGGGGTAGTTTGCAAATAAAGAACTGGTCAAGGATGTGATAATCAGTGGCAATGTTGGCTGCAATGGCTATTTATGAGATGGTAGAGTAGTCCTAGGTGGAGGATCCTGAGAGTAGCAAGGAAGACAAGTATTAGAATAAACACCTTGGAGTTCAGGCAAGCAGACTTTTGCTTGCTTATGGGACAAGTAGGCAGGATCCTGTCAGTGAAATCCCAAAGTGCCAAAAGTCTCAGGAGAGTTGGTTGATGCTGAAGGAAAATCCCCTCAAAGCATGGAAAAAAAAAAAAAAGAAGAAAGAAAGAAAGAAATCCTTCTCAATATGCAAGAAGTCAAGCAGACAAGGCAGGAGATGGGGCTGCCTCAGCTGGAAACTCCTGACAGAGCTCAAACACAAAAGAATCACATGGACTGCAGAAACAGGGACAGGTACTCAAGATGAATGTAGTGACATTGCCTCTGCATGCAGGGAGGGAGTTAGGCTCAGCTGGAACTGAAAATGACAAGGAATGTGAAGGGCAGCAAGAAGGACTTTGATGGCTATGTCAGCAACACAAGGAAGACCAAGGAAAATTTTGATCACTGCTGAATGGAGGGAACAGTGATGAAGGAGACAGAAAAGGCTGACATAGTAAAAATTTCCTCTGCCACAGTCTTTTCTGGCAAGGTCTGTTCTTCTAGGAAGGGTCATCTAAGTACCATCAGGATTTCTTCAACACCCCTCCCGAGCAAGTCCTTAGGGTATGCCCTCCTGTCCTAGAAAAGCAGATTCTTTCAGTTATGAAGAATACCTCCTCAAAACTTTTATGAAGTCCATGAGTGATCTGCAGACATTTCTCTCTCAGGTGAAATGTTAACTGTATCTGCAGTCATACAGCAAAAGGCTGTGAAACACTAATCTGACCAGGAAAACTAAAAAAGGAAGAATATCCTCAGTTTGCAATTTACTTTATTAATGTTCATGAAAGTTATGCAATGCACCTTGAAGTTTTTATGAAAGTAAAACGCCTTGGTCCAGATAAAGAATTGTATAACAAATTAAGCTTGTATAATCAGCTTCTATTTTGGTGGGGTGGGGTGATTTTTAAGGTAAAACCCCAACCCTAACTTTAAAAGCCAGCACAAAAAGAGTTATTACTATGGGTCCCAATAAACATTTTTAGCAGCAGGCATGACGCTTTCTCTCCCTTTGCATATGTGGAAAGACTTAGTCATAATGATGAAAACCCAACTGACTTGAGTTTAATAAAGTCAAGGGTGTTCTACTTTATTTGAGCTTTAACATCATCAATACTACATTTCCCTTTGGGAAGATTTAGCCATTCTAAAGCAAACCAATTTTCACCTTATTATGCCTCAGTAAAAGAGATTTTTGTTTTCACATTTTAACAATATTAAGAATATTTTGTTTCTTAATTATGTAGAAAGATGCATTCACTCTACTCCTTTTTTTCCTCTCCATTTGTGCCATATTTGTACTATGAACATACATCCAATCATACGGATTACATGCCCCAAATCAGTCATTTTAAATTTTGAAAAGATTAATTTTAGAAATATCCTAAATCTCTTAGAATAGCAAAAGCGAAGGTTATAACTAGCAAGTTTCACTTTGCTCAAATATTTACTTTTTGAGAAAATCGTATATGCAGTTACAAATGAGAGTATCAAACAGCATTGGAGGTTTTTTTCTTTTTCCTTTCTTGCAGAACACATTTAATTTTCTTGGTTTTACCGGTGGTTTTAATTTTAACATGGGCAGCTAGATTGACTATTAAAACCAAGTTATACCAAGACCAACTGAACACACCAGTAGAAAAAGAAGTGAAAGCAAATAAGTAGTTTAACCATGGACACTGACAAGGAGAGCAACATTTTGGTTCCTTGTTTCAACTGTTCACAGAAAACCCATCATCATGGCTTTCAGCAAAGACCACATGGTATCAGAGATCCCAAACTGTAAGAATATTGCCCCTCTGCTTTAGTTTTAATTTAGCCACTTATAATAAAATTATCTCAACATTTGTGTCTTGGGATGTTTTCCAGACTGTTGCTCAGACCTCTTTTTTGCCTGGTTAATTAGAGTTTAGTCCGGAGCAGGGGGAAGGAGAGGAGGAGACCGGCATTGCCCTCCAGGACAACTAGCAGCACCAGCTGTCACACAAGCTGCTGGCTCTTGGCTCTCCAATTGCACACGCAGAAGGAGAGCTCTTTATTTCCTCCACTGCTCTTCTCAATAGGGCAGTGAGATCAATTAGTTTTCTTCCCTACTATGACAAACCTTCAGCCCGTGCAACCACTTGGTCTGGGCCTTCAACGTTTACCCTGTTCACAGCACATCAGGCGCATTTTGCTGTAACCCCATGTTGGGCTGTGAGCCTGGATTTTGGGCAATTCTTCACAAAAAAGCTAAGCTTGCTTTGGAAACCCCAGATAAATTGCTTCTGCATTCCTGAAGTTGAATTCCCTGAATTCAGCTTAATGTCCCGTTTCAAGTCACTTCCAAACCAGCACTGTTATGTGTTCAGGAGCCTGAGGCTCTGTGTGTTGGACACCACCACCATGACCAATCCCGGAGCAGAGGGAAGTTTGTAGAGATTTGGGAAAATTTAATCATTTGAGGAAGTTGGCCAATAACAGAAAACAGGATCCTATGAAGATTATTTTTGAAAGCAGTGCAATGGTATGTTTAAATTATCACTGCGGGCCAGTTCATCGGTGCATTCTCAGTTGAGCCTAGCTGACCAAAAATCAAGTGTTTCACTTCAATGTTCTCCATTAAAAATAGGAAGGCTGTCTTTCAGTGTCAACATTTTCCTAAAGAAGATGTGCTTCAATCACATTTTCCATTAGAAAACATAACCCCATCCGGCAGTCCTGACTTCTCTGGAGCCTCTTGCTCCCCAAGAGCTCCCAAAGCAATGTGGCTCCACAGCTGCACAGGGGATACAACTGACCTTTCACAAGTATGTTGGCAGCTCCAGGGGAAGAGGTTAGCCACTTCTGTCTTAAGGGACTGGGCTAGGGTACAAAAGAGAGTTTTCCAGTCTCCTGTCTTTTTCCTCCAGCTGACAGGGGTATTCTTGGGGCTTCTTACAATTAGAGGGGAATGTGTTTTTTTCCTTCCTGAGGATAACAAAATTGGATTCAGATGACTACCATCTGCAGGACTATGTTCTCCAGGTACTGCAACTTGGAGTGATTAAGTGCAACACGCAGCCTGTTCAAAACAGACCAAAATATATGAGCAGTGTTTTCCCACTCTTTGGTGGTTAGTGTTCTTCATGTTGGTCACTGGATACACTGAAGTTTCCATGGGGCATAGATTATTCTTTAACTCTAGTCGGTCATTAAGGTGTTTGGCACTACTGTAGGTAAATATTTTGCCTTTGCAGTATCACATACAGAACTTCTTGGTTTTATTTAAAGGGCCTTTATATTTGAGCAATAAAAGAACACAGAACAATGGACTCCATAAGACAACAAGTTAGAAGCCAATGTGCAATACATTAATACAGGGGAATACAAAAGCAGATAACCATTTTTGACATATCTTTTATTTTTTCTTTAAAATCAGAAGCTAACATAGAAATAAGACATGATGGGTCCAACCCTAGTCTTCCACTGACTTATAAAGAGCAGAACTAGTGCCTCATATGATGATAAAAATGCACACCCTGTTTTACAGAACCCCAAAATGTCTAAACTGCATCTCAAACTGGTAGTCAAACTCACAGTTTTCTCCCCACAGCAGTTACCTCAGTGGGGTTGATAAGAACAGAGGCAGCACAACTTGGTGCAAAATCAGTATGGAAAACACTTTACATGATGAAAGTTAATTCCTTCAATTCAGAGGTATAAATTCTTCTCTCCAATCATTTTACAGCTCCTATTTAGTGCAGGAGAAGCCCCATTGGGTTAGTCAAGGGCAGCATTTCAATCAGCAGAAGCTGGCTGAAGAATTATTCGCATTTGTTTTTCCACAGAAATGAAATTGCCACCCGCATATGGCTAACAACAGAGCCAACTGCAGCCACGGACTGATTCCTGGGGACTGGGGACTGCAGTTCCGGGTGGAATACATTTTTAAGTTATCAATTGCTTTCCCTTGAAAAAGGAATACAGAGTCTACTCCCCAATTTCTCATCTGAAGCTTGCCTGCTTCTCTCAACCGTAAGAGAAAAAGACCAGCATTCAAGAATATCATGAAGAACTTTCAAAGTTTTCTCCAAATATAAGTGACTTTCTACTTATGGGTCAGAGCAAATCAAGATAAATTTGCATAGAAAAACAACATCTGAACTTTCTTATTGCATCAGTTGCACTTTAGCAATGATTGTTGCAAATCTGACCAGGAACGTTAAGGAAATATTAATGTCTTATTTGACTCAGGTTCCCTACCTATGAAAAGGAGAAAATCTTCTCCCCTCCTGCTTTGCAGTGGGAAGACCATGTGGCAGCCATATTCTGGGAAAACATTCTTTCACTCCTTAGTAGGAGCAGAGAAGGGTAAAAATCTGATACAGAATAGCTGGTCTAGGTTTGTGGTGTTCAGCAACACATGGAGAACAACAGAGGATCCGAGACTGATCTTCCGAGGTTGCTCTCCTGAAGCTAACAAAAAGAGCAGTAAGAGTGCAGCTGCTGTTGGAGAGTTAGTTACTGTGGTTAGCACCAACTAGCTGGTTATCTGACAGCCTGAAAAAGATCCCAACTTGTCTTAGCAGCCCTTTCCTTCAAGATTCACTAACTGACATGATTTACCATGAAAGATTCCTGATGGTGACAAGCTTGAATCAATTGCCTCACAAGCCAGCAAGGCTAAAGGGAAGGATCCTGTAGCTGTAAAGACAGCTAGCGCTAGTGAAGAAAATGGAGCTGACTTTTCAAACAGTGAAATGAATTAAAAAAAATAAATGCTCACAAGAAGGCTGGTTTTATCACCTTCCATTAGAGTTTCCCAAAGAAAGGCAGAGTAATACTTTAAATTTTTTTGCTAATCCTTTCATATCGGGATGGGAGGTGGGAAGAGAGCTTTTGTTTCCAGCGCTCTTACTCAAGTACTTTACATGAACACTTCACCTCCTCCACAGTGCTTCTAGACAAGGACTGCAGGTAGGCAAATAAGTGTTTTATTTGCAAAACAACTAAACAAAATGTAAGTGCTATCAAGCAGGTCCAAGCAGGGAAAAATAGGTTGGAGTAGAAAAAAAAAAAACAGACCAACCTGGCTAATCATTTTAACCATGCTGTTAATGGAATGGTAATGCAAGCTTATGTTTGCTGTTTGTGACAAAAAAGAATAACTTAACAGGGAATTGCTCTTCCATTATAACTTTGAAAAAACAGCTAAGTAGAAATATATTTCCCAGCAGAGCTGTATCAAACATTTATTCGTTTACAGCTTTGCTCATGTCAAACAATACAGAACAGCATTCCCAAGTTCTGCTTGATGGAGAAAAGCATGCATACAGACTGGCCTCAACACAAAAAATTAATGATATCATTGTAATTAATAAAACATTCAATAAAAGCAAAATGGGAAATGGCTTCAATTTAATATAACCATGCTAATATATCTGCATTTATTCAATTCCTTTGCTATGGGACTCTATGAGAATTTTAATGATGCAGACCATGCTAATCAAATAAATAAATGGAGCAAAATTACACATGTCTATAAACAGTTGCTTTCCCATGCTAAGAATAGTAGAGTCAGGTCTGCAGATTGAAAATCTATTGAAAACACTCTTTTTAGAGTTTCTAATTCCCGTTTGAGTGAATGTTAGGGTTTATCAAAACAGAAGAATTTTACTGATACAGTTTAACTGGGATGATAAAATATTTCAGTGCAGTAATGCATACGTAAGAGACTTCATAAATAAAAGTACATATTTTTCTCTTTTACCCTCAGAATCATTGACAATACCACTTGGAGATTTGGGAAGTTATCTGGCTTGTGAAAAGCTAAAATTTCCCTCTGGTGCATTCTTGAAAAGAGTATTTCTTTCTAACAGGGTAATATTCTTAAGTTTCTGCAAAAGTTACTTTTCTGTGTTCCTGTCAGGTATCAAGTCACTCATGCTATTTCAATGCTCATCATGTTGCAGATGAGGCCAGCAATAGATGACTGTTCATTTCTGGTGCCTAATGCTCACCCCAGACTGTATCATGGCATTGGAAATGATGCCAAGTGAACTTGTTAGAAGTCAGGTCTGGGACAGGGCAAGGCAGCAGCAAGCCCCAGAGCTCCACTGAGGCAAACACACAGTGAGCAGCCAAGATAAGGGACAACCCACTCAGCAGTCTTTTTGGCCAACCAGTTAGGCTTATCTCACCCTTAGCTCTTCAGGAGGCCAAGTGAGTGACTGCAGCCCAGATTATGGGCTGTAAACCTCAATTGCCCCAAGCTGACAGGCACTAGTTCAAAGGAGAAACTCCAGTCTCTCTACGGCTGCGCATGTTCCTTTGGCGTGGTGAGGCCTGGCTAGAGCACTCCTTCTCTACCCTGGCCCTGCACGTGCACATGCTGGTGAATGTCATCCCTTCTGTTATGTTTTTCCACAAAGAAATAAGATTTGGAAGCCTGGATTCAAATTTGCTCATATGGGAAGAATAACACTGTCATGGCCAGATAAAATGGGCAAGACTAGTTCTCTCCTGCACAGAAACAAATAAAAGTGTGCCACAGCCTCTTCTTGGTCTTATTCTATGCTTCTGAGACACAGCCAAGAATCTGAGCCAGAGTTTAAGATACAGTGAATTGCAATTATGTTTAGCTAATAAAGCCATGTTCTTCTTTTGCAACTATCACACAGAAGGATGTGCCAATGATATAGCTCATGAAGTAGGAGTACGAGGCACTGCCAATTCCCTAGAAGTGCTGCACACAGAAGATCACTGTATATAAAGACCTGACTTGGCTGCAATCGTACTTAAATAATCACAAAAAGGAAAGGATGCAATCAGAAAGCTTAGTCCTTAAACTCTGCTGAAGAAAATCAAGTTGTCAGTCTGACCGCCAGCAATTAGCTTGGCTTTAGATCAATAGACAACCTCAGTACTTATTTGATCACCAGCAATGTTTTGTGAAGCAAACCAAATTCAGGCACAAAGTTCCAATATCCAGGGGTTCAATCGTGTTCCCACTAGACCAGTGGAGTTTGCTACCAAATTCAGTGGACGCAGGAAGAAATTTGCCAGGTCCCATGGTTACAGTCTTTGCCTTTTGTTTCTCTGCAGCCAAAAGTGGCTTGAAAATATATTGTCCTGCCTTGGATTTTATTTTTCCCCTGCAGTTTTTCAATAATTTAGTATCGGCACTGCTAGTATATTTTTTCTGACGAAATCCTAATTGGTTTCCACTACAGAATAAGCTTGTGATCATTGAGAGCAGTATTTTGGCAGATTTACCTACCGTAGACACATTTAAATGTGCTCTAACCTTTCTCCAACCCAACTATATAGTTACCCTTTCCTGTAGCATTCAGAGGTTGTGGGCTCGCTGTGGCAGAGACTTTAGGAAGGGCCTTCAGACAAGACCTCCAGAGTGTGTTATCACAACAAAGATAAATCACTACCACTAAGATATTTGCTTAAATTACACTTTAGCTTGAAAGTTAAACCCCATAAAATATTGGAATAATAATGACAGCATTCTAAAGAGTTCTGCATCTGATTGACTAAAAAAAAAAAATAAAAGTTTGTAAAACAAGGTTGTATCATGTAGAGAACTGAGGATGAAAAGCTTTAAACCTCAGACTTTTTACTAAAAAAACCAAACATTTGTAGGCAACATGATCTATCATGTCTGCACAAGTGCAGGAATTACTTTAATGTGTCTAACAGAAGGGCAATTTAAGGGGAATTGGTTTTGAGTACTCCTCCTCCATTAGAGCCCAGCATGAAGTTTAACTTTTATCCAATGCCTGATTTGTTTTAATGCTGAATGATTCATGATGCAGTATAATTTTATGTCAGGAAAGAAGGATGCTTTTTTATTACTGTGACTAAATAACGTAGCCAAAAAATAATTTGAGTGTGTTTGTTGTTTGATTGGGTTTTTTTTCCTCTGGTATCCTAACTGAAAATCTGATATCAATCATTTTAATTGAGGAATATTTAATTTTGAATACTGAGAATTAATGCATAGTTTTTAAACTAGTTATCTTTGTGCATTACAATGTGCCCATGTAGTGCTTTATTTCTTTGAGATTATGGATACTTAAAACTGCCTGTGCAAGTTTGATCAGAAAACAGACTGTTTTCTGTATTTTTACATATTAAAATAAATCTGTAGATCACCCCTGGTTTCACAGTTTTGCCCATGGTCTAATAATGCGGAACAAGATGCATCTTTATAGGAAAATAAAGTGTTTTCTCACTTGGTAGCTCTCATATCCTAGATCCTTGGCTTTAGAGTGATGTCAACGACGTGCTACATACTGGTTTGGAAGAAACTGTTTTCCATGGGCCTGTTTTCCTATTTAATTATAGTAGTAGTAGCAAAAGTAGTAGCAAAAGTGACTTAGAAAAACAGGCATCGGACAACTGCTTTCCAGTTGTAGCATTGATATTCTCAGGATATATTTAGCAGTAGCAATAAATTGTAGCTAGTAGGTTTAGGTTAGCTTTCATTATTTCAGGTACCTCATCTTGTTGTGCATGCACAAATATTTTTTGAAAACCCCTAGGTCAAGCGGTTATTTATGTGAGACAGTAATGTCTGCAAAAATGTTATAGTAAAATGCTACTCAATAGTTGGAAAAAGCACGTAAGCTTGCCAGTCTTTCCAGTCCAAGGGGCTAGATGTGACAGAGTGAGATTTGTCGTGTTTACATTAGCTGTTTAAACGAACTCACATGGGCTTCTTAAAATGGAGAGGGATAAGTACCCTCAGAAGGTGACTCTTTCTATTTGCATTTTTAGCGGGATCCTAGACTTTAGGGAGCTAAAACTGGATCAAGTCTTCTCATTAACAAATAGATAGACAGGACTGGAATTATTTAGTCACAGCTTCAATTTACCTAAAAATTTATTCTATCTAGAAAAATACCTGTTCACATAATTGGTAATTTTGTAATAGAATATCCCTGGTAAATCGATTATATGCTTTTCTCATTAGCATCTAGAATATTAGAGAAACTGTTTTTCTTCCCTAAACAGGACAAGTAACTATAAGCATTTTATTTTGGCTGCGGAGAGGTTCATATTCTGAAGCATGTGAAGTGTGAGGCAAAACCATTTCTGCTCCAAGTAATGTTCATTGCCATACAGAGGCCTTTTTTGAAAATACAGGCAAAACGTGGGGGTTGGGACAGGGGAAGGGAGGTATGGAACAGATGCTGAACCCGAGAGAAAACAGTCGCCACATTTACGTGGAGTTGGAGACACAGCCAGGAGGCCAAATTTGCTGACTGCTCATTGTTCAGCCAGTAGAAGCCACTGGAAGCCACCAGCTGTGAGGCAGCTTTTCCCAGGGACACCAAGTGCGACCTGCTCACCAAAATGAGCCCAAAGGTTTGCCTTCACGTTGCCCAAGCTACTCCTGCCGCCCGCCTCCACATGCTTCATCTGCCCTTGTGGACAACCTCCACGGATGAAGATCACCCTGGCACCTTTCTGAGGAAAACCCTACGGATGTCTGTGAATGCATTGGCATTGCCAAAGCTGCTGCATTTACAGGCTGTTCCTGAGACTCCTCAAACTGCTCCCGGGATCAGCCAGCTCAATAAAAATCCACATGAAGACATTAATTTACAGGCAGCATTCTTTCATTTCTCATTGCTGGCTGAGAAGTAGTTAATATGTAACCACTGCTGGAAGAGATAGAGCAAAACTCTTGGGCAATATTTTCTCTCAACACCTTGAGTAAACAGGTCAATCTCCAAGACTGTTTGAATTTATTGGTAAAGCGAAGTAGCATCATTACTTGCTTACTCACAACACAACCGACATTTTAATCTAGCATTCTGCAATACTTGCAGGATGCACGTAGTCTATGGGCTGGTTCAAAACCATTACCAAATAGTTATTTTGCATATACACAGGGGTTTTTTGCTGGAAATGGAAGCTATTTGTTCACCTGCTAAGAGATGAAGAAAAATAACAGAGGGTTATTTCCTTTTGCAAAACACTGACAAACATTCTTAATCAAAATTTTTTCCCAGAAAATAAAACTTCTCTGACTTAGTCTAGTATAAATTCTAGTATAAAAACCACTACTGATATTTACTTCTTCTGCTTACGGTGCTTCTGTGCCTGCAGAAGTTAAAACTAAAGATGAACAAACCCCATCCAACTCCTTAAAAACTGCAAGTTTGTTTCTGTTCTAAACTGATTCCATTTCTATACAGAAATGGTGTTTAGTGGAATTGCATAGCGAAAGCACGGAACTACATGGTCTTCACTACGGTTAGGCCAATTGTTAAAGGCTGGAAGTTCTCTTAGGGGACATCGCTGGAGACAGAGGCCGTTGCTTCATGCTTGTCTTGAAGTCACCTGTTGTCTTGCTGGGACTGCTGTTGGACACATACCAGTTAGAATAGTTTGTGTCAACTCTGTCAGGGGGGATTTGGGAATTGAATAGCAGGAAAAGAGATGCTTAGGGACTATTTCTAAAGGCTATTTTAATACTAACAAAGAAATCACACTAAGGCCTATCCATCTTCCGGCCTTGAAAATAAGTGACATGGGGTAGCCTTTGCTGACATATTTCTCTAAGTCCAATTCATTCGCAATTTCCTATTGGAAATGATCCCCAGACCGTATTAATGCACTTGAACCTCGGTTCAAGGTTCAATGGCTGGGTGACTGCTGGTTGGCCTAGATCAGAACCATGGTGAAGAATGTGCCAATAACTAATTGTGTAGGTGATTGCGTCACTAGTTTGTCCTTTGGCTTACTGGTTCATCAGTATCAATGTAGCCCAGGAGAACTGGGCAGAACCATGGCCTGTAGAAACCAAAAGAATTCTGAGAAGCCTTGTGTTACATGTTTAACACACAGGGTTTCACATCTAGCAGAGCTTGCAAAGTAAATAAAGTTTCTTTGCTAAGAGTCAAAACCATCATTTAGTTCCAGCATAGTATTTGTTGTTCTCCTGTTCTGAAATGTATTTGTCTCCTTGGAAACGAAGTCAGAGATATTCTACCTCACTTTTGATCCAAAGGCAACACAATTACCAGAGATGTTACTTTCTTAAAAGAGAACCAAAACGCTCATTACCTTTTGATCAAGGCATCTCCTAAAGTGACACAATTATCATTCCATTTCCTCAGCACCAACTCCAAAGTTGCAGTGCAGGTGCACAGAAGTAGACACAAGTCAGCCATTGACTAGAGAAAAACCCTATAGATTTTGCACAGTCAGAACCCTCTTTGCCTAATGTCTGTTTCTGGGAGCTGGTTAGCCACCATTGATGACTCCAGATGGGAGTGTGAGTTTTCTACCAGTGTGTGGTAGAAGAAGGGAATAGGAGTATCCGAGTCATCCAAGGTCAGAAGTCTACAGTGCTTTGCACACTTCTCAAAGGCAGACTACTCTGTCCTCACAACCTATCCTGAAATACCTTATATGCTTGCAAAGAAATTCCCTGAGCAAGAAAACTCTTAGAGCAGCTTCCCTTAGCTCAGTGTTTGCTAAGACTCATTTGAATGCCAAGTGACTATTCAGTTAAACCTTGTTTACAACTCTTACGATTTTTTATTTATGAGCATTCATACAAACAGACTTTTTGTTCACACAAATGCTTGCTGAAGGGCTATTTTTCATATGAATACCTGCACTCAGAAAGAAACAAGGGTATTCACTCAGAGCAAGAATAATTGCTACTTCTTGTTATTTGCTTATTCTTATTCTCATGTTCTAAAAGTTGCCATCATGCATTTTACAAAACAATACCTGGAAATTAGATGGCCAGTCACATGCCAAAAACAAAATGTCAGTAGATTCTGGCACTCCTGCTTAGGATGAGTAATATCACATGAGCAGCTCTGTTGACCTCGCTGGGACAATTCAAAATAAAATATTATTCTACCAGTTAAAGACAAAGAATCTAGCCCGAACCAGAAAAATGAGTTGACCGCGTGCAAAAAGCAGCCACTCAAGCTCTATGGTGAATACCTAAGGACATTATTTTTTTGTGGAATGTCAGTCTCATTTTGTAAGTAGTCTCCATGCAGTGGCAAAGCTTTGTACATTCACGGAACATTCATCTGCCATAACTAACATCATAAGCTCTGTTATCCTCCCTTTTTTTCTCCCAAGGGACAAGAATGCTTAAAGCACCAATGTCACCTTCTGCCATACTTAAAGTTTATATGAAACTAAAAATATTAAACAAAGGAAGCAAGTGAGGAAATGACAGAATTTGAGATGTAACCTGTTGAAAAATCTCATGTTATGGTGAAAGAAATCCAGGGTCTGATGCTGAAAAGGAGTATGGCATCTGCAACCTCTCACTTACTTCAGCATTCAGTCTCCTTCTTCCTAGGGACAAAATAGCTTGCATATAAAAAGATACTATTAAGGAAAAGTCAGTTTTGCACTTTGGGAATATTTATTACTTTATAATTTGGAGCCAAGTAAATCAACTTTTGAGTGTTTGCTGATATCTCCAGTCTTGTTTTCCTCTTTCTGGAAGGGGGGAAGCAGATTATAAACCTCTTTTCTCAGTATCTGCCTCCCTGTCCCATAGCCTTTAGGTCCTCCTGCAGCCTCACTTTGCAGTCCTCTTCACCTCCAGCTGGTCCGGCTTACGTCTCTAGAGGACAGAGAGTGACTGCACACAAAGAGCCTACATCAATGCGTTGCTACAGTTCAAGAATCTGTTTTGTCTTCTCTCCCAGTACAGATTTCATCTTTTTCCTCTCTAGAGCCTTTTTCAATACTCAGCGGAGTCATTTCATGAGACACTCCCTGCTCTTCCTCCCACCTGAGCATGCTTGTGCTCCCCAGCCCGCAGCTCTCCTATACCCTGCCTGTGCCTGGGGGGACCCAGGCCTGAGTGATGAGGGTACCTTACAATAGGATATACACCGGCTAGGTGTGCATAAGATTGTGAGGTAAATTCAGCATTGTTAGTCATGAAAGTATGGAGAATGAGAAGCAGTTCGAGTTTGCTGATTCCTCTAAAAACTGCAAAATATTATCAGTTTTCAAAGCTATGCTTTACCACATTCCCTGCATAACTATAATTAAATGGATGGACATGCCTGTGTTTGATACAGAAGATTAAGTTTAATTACTGCTTTGTGCTATGAAAAACATTCTTTGGGGGAGCAGTATATGCAAGTATGGTGCTAAAATTCAGCCTTCTGAAAGCATAACTTTAGCCCCCTGCAGTTGCCAGATAACATTTCTGAAGTTGTTGAGATATTAAAAGGGTGGCAGTTTATTATGAAGCCATTTATATTTTGTCAGACTGTTAACAAGATTTGTGTTATCTGCACCATGCAACAGGAAGGCTGCTGCAGAATCCATAATAACTTCTTACTCTGCATGCCAAATTGTTGGTGCAATTGGCAAAGAGAGGAAAGGAATCAGAAGATATTAGCAACAGCCTACATGAGTTGAGAGCCAAGTTACCCAACCCTCTTTATACTGTTGCTTGATTAAATTCATACTACACCATCAGCCCATCAAACATTCAAATTATCACAGGCTTCAACATTATACTAAATTCTTGGAGTTGAACAGAATACAAGGTACATGCACTGCTGATTCCAAAACAAGAAACTGTATTTTTTTTATATGTTTAACACACTTTGATCTACATATATTTAACCAATGATTCCTTGCATAACAATATAAATATAATAAAAAGTATATAGCATGTGTGTGCGTCTCTCTGTCTATACCTACACATGTCCTGGTATATATAGTGTCATCCCAAGAATAACTGTTTCAAGTCATTCTTCTCTTGCTCCTTTCTCTGCAATATAGATCCTGAAAGATGTCATTTGTCACCAACTTCCAATGTCTTCAGTCATCATTTGAAGTGTTAAGTGCATCACAGTGAGACCCTTCATAAGGTGATAATATATCAACTGGGAAGTAATACATTGATAGACAGAGAAATTTAAACTCTTAAGGCTAAATAGAGCTGACAAGTCACTGCAAAAATTATTTAACTCTTTTTGAAACAGGGACCTTGTGAAGTTAAAATGCTGACACTGAGCACTATCACCAGAAAGGCACTTACAGAAACGTGTTTCTTGGACATCTTGTGCTTTCAAAGCGCTATCATTTAGGGTTTAAAAAGCTATGCTAAATATGCTTGAGGATACTCAGCACTTGGCAAAACTTATCACAAAGAATGGAAGGTAAAAACTTTCCCAATTTAATGGCACAAAACTGGCCAAGCAAGCAAGAATGGCAGGTACTTTCCAGACTGAAACATAACAATAATTAGTCAGATTATGCATGGGGATTTCATTTACAATTCCCAAGACAAAAACCAAGGTGATTTGAGTTGAAGGATGAAACTTAGTAATTTAGAGGTATGACTACATTTATGAATCGGAAGGCTATACATGCCTTCTAGACATCCAGTCCTGGAAAAAGGAGACAATGCTGAGCTATAGCTAATCATAGATATTCACCTCCAAACCACCAACTGGTGTGATATTTCCGGAAGGAGTGAAACAGTGCCATACACACAACACTCCTGCCCAGGCTGACTAGATTTAATAACTTGAAATTGCTTTGAGATAGATTGTGTCATTAACATAAATATGAATTGTAGCCAAGAGAGGGAGACAAAGAGGCAGTATGTAACAGCTGCATGCAGACATAGGCTAGAAGAACCTCTTAGAGACAGCAACGTGGTCTTTTCCGCACCCTTTATTGTAGAAGAGGCGACAAGCAAATGATACAACCTGAAGAAGAGCATCCTAACCACACTAGGGCCTTCTCCTGTGCTCCTGAGGATGTCAGTCGTTGCCATCTACTGGTTTGTAGTTAGACAATTCTTCTTGTTCCTAATTCGAAGTCTTACACATAGACTATGAGTTTAGCAAAATCAACTGCTCTAGAACCAACTGCTTTATTGCCAACCTGATCACCTGATCACCCTGCAGACCTTCAGTGTTTCCGAGCCTCTAATTTTTACAGATTTAGCATGCACAGAATCATAATTTCTCTTCCTGTATCTGCCATGACTGATCTCTGTTAGCTTACATTCCCCTTCTGAATTTCCACCAACCACTCATAAGGAAGTGTTTTAAAATTTTGGAAGTTTGCAATGTACTCACTGGAACAAAGCCATCCCTCTGCACAATTAATTATAGCTGGGCTGTTTGTTACTTCCCAATTTCATGTAAAAGACTTTCGGAAAAAACTTTACAATCAGTTTGTTTTAAAACATAGCATTGGCATTCACTGTGCTAAAAATAATGTCAATGTTGGAAAAAAAAAAGTTATTTCCTGACATTTAAAAACTGTGTTATATATTCTAAAGTCCAGCAACCACACTCTCATATATACCTGTAGAAAGAAGGATTTGCCCACTAAAAAACAAAAATGTTGCCTCAAAATTTAACTAGAGATAGCAGTTAAGTAGCTGTCTGTATCATCACCCGATATGATATTGCCACAGTGATTTTTGAAGATTTAGTAGAAGCAATTGAGTTCTATAATTATTGTTGACTTTCTGAATACTCTAACTTGATCAAAATCTTGATTTGAATTATTCATTGAACACCATGAATAGCACAATGTCAAACCTAAATGAAGATTTTAGGCTGTAGCCAAGTCTTTTTTTTTCCAACTCAGATTAGAGCTATAAATTCCTATAGATGAACATAGTATGCTTGACCCAGAGGTCCTTGTCTCTTTTAAAGCTGTAAGTACGTCTAAGCTCTTGTCTCAGCAACTTGGATTGATGTAGTTGTATTGGAGTTTCTTAGACATTTTTACATGCTGTGAAATACCTGTGGGAGGTTCTTTTTCTTTCCCCAGCAAAAGGCTAGAGAAAGTTTCAAAGAAAAACATTCTTCCAACCCACCTTTAAGCATTCACACTCAAAAATTCAGTACCCAAATCATCAAGTTTTTTTTTCTTCTTGTCTTCCTTTGTATAAGAAGCTTAGACAACGTTTTTTCAAACATCAGAACTGCTTGAGAAAATTTTATTTTAAATTTTAATTTAAGCCACTATGAAGTTTTCAGTAGTTTCACTCTTCTGGTACAGTTGTAGAAGTACAACCTAGTTCTTCACACCAGTTATTTATATTACTTTAAGTTATATATTAGTATATTAGTAGATCTGGTTTTAGATGTGAAGATAAAAGGTGCCTAAACTTTTGAATTGTGGATGTTGCTGGTTAGCTGTGTTGGTAGAAAGTCATACGTAACCCCGACCTAATAGTAGCATGCTATTGAAACTCTCAGCTCTCAGTGAGGACCAACTCTTTTCAGCATTTAGAGGGAAAATAATAATTTTTTTTTTAAAAAGACAAAACAACCCTATTGTGTTACTGGTTTCCAGCACAGCAGCTACAGACTTTGAGTAACATAATCACAGTAACTTGTAAACACTGCTCACAGGCTCACCACTTTCTGTAGCATATGCTGGGCTCACAGTATACCCTAGCCAGGGTGGAAACTGAAAGTGGTTCCAATAATTTCCAGCTTCTCTCAATTAGCAGAGCTGAGATTATTCCTTGCACAACATTACTACATAGAAATATTTCCCCCATCCAGTAGCCTGCTGATCTTTAGACTCACCTGGTCAATATGCACTGATTGGCTTCATCTCAGCAATCTCTCAAAGAACGAGTTCCCATGTGTAACTGCGATACGTGGAAGTGTTGGCTTTTCAAGGTGGCATCTCCGGGCATCTGGTGCTTCAAATGCTAGGTGGAAATACAACTGTTGAGAATATCTGAGTATTTACACACTAAAAGGTAAACTGGAAAGTAATAATGGAAAAGAAGAATCAAGAGGTGTAAAGGTGAAAAGGCATAGTACTAGTGGGAGCTGTGGGAAGGTATTAAAGACTGTTAACATAAATATTCTATTTAGTTTATAACGAATAACTTCTGCAGAGCAGGTGTTTTGCTGCCGTGCTTGAAGTAGGAGCAAGATTATAGCTGTGATTTTACATAAGGAATCCTGGTTTCAAGTGTTTCAAAGTTAGGGGAGATGCTTTTAGAAGTATACCCATGAATACAAAGCCAACCTGGCTCCAGGTTAGTTTTGTGTAGGCCATGCCTAAGCCAGAAGCCAGGTCAGTGTGTTATCAGTGGGTTTATTAGCTCTAAGCCCAAGTAGATAAATTGCTTTTGGAAGAGGAGCTCAGGATGCATGTCTGTCTGCAAAAGTCCTGTAGAAATAACATGAATCAGGAGATCTTTGCTGTCTTCAGTGAAGGCTTTGGATCAAATTCATAAAACAGCTCACTGTGTATTTGGTAAGGATTGGGGTTTGGTTTTTTTTATTTTGTTGTTGTGTTTGTAGTTTTTGTTTTGTGAAGGGTGTCATTGTCTAAGAAAACCTGATATAAAATCTAGGTGTCTAACGTTTTCACTGAGTATCCAATACAGCAGAAATTTTCCTCTTTAGCTAAAGAAGGCTTCTCCTTGGTACTTAACTGGAAAGCAATTTTAAAAACTAATGATTTCAAAAAGATAGGAAAGAAGCTGGGCTGTACTTTTATTCTTCTCTTAGCAATGTGAATGATAGTTACCAGTCTTGAATGAAGTCTCCAGAATAAAAAGTACCAAGTAATTATCCTACATATTTCACTTTAAATACTACTGGCAGCTTTCCTGTAGGTGAATGTGTACAATAACATTTAAATTCGTCATTCCATATCCACATAAGCAGATGATGCCCTCACATGAAAGCTAAGAAAGCCTGATCTATTAGTGAGAATCCTGGCTTTTAATGGTGGGCTTTCCAAAGGCACCTTTCAAGGTCACTATTCAAATCTACAGATTCTTCCGGACTGGTGACAATGGACTGCAAAGAAAGTATTATTAGAGATTCAGTTTATATACATTACTTATCACGAAAAGAAGTAGAGGAGGAAAGCTATCACGTCCCTGCAGGCCCATCTACTCACATGCCTTCAACAGTCATTTATAACATGTTCCGTGCCTTATCAGGTACACTTTTGCAAATGATACAGTGTTTTGAACACAACACTGTGTACATCTTGTAAGTATATTTCGTTGCGCATTCACTAAAGAGTAAGATGGATGAGAGCAACTCTATAGGCTGTGCTCCTATCTACTCTTAGCATTCTCATTTTGACAGATGAATGAGGTGTAAAGGCTGTGAAGCGGAAGGGGCACTCTTTAGTAATCCATTAACAAGCAAGGATTATGCCTTCCCCAGCAAGTGAAGCGACAAGTGTGTACTTATTTTACTCACTGACAAGTGACAGGTCTGACATCAGACATGTTCCCTGCTTTGTGCTTTTCCTACAGCAATACAGATTGAGTGGACTTGTTATATTAACTAAAAATCAGGTTCAATTGCTTCAGGTACCTAAAGTATATGTAATATTCATGTTTTTCCACAACAACCTGACATCTGTGATCATTCTTGATCACTGGAATACCAGCTTGAATGACATTCACTGCTAAATTCACATTAAAAAAAATGATATTTTGTTGTCTGAAAAAAATCAAGTAGAAAATGTTGAGCATGTCAGTGTTAAGTTTCCTCTATTGTGAAAATCTAGCAAATAGATTGATCCTGTTTTGCAAGTTCTTTGTAAATGTGTCATTTGAAAATGTAGGTGGGAAATGAAAGTGGGAAATCTTTGGATATGTATTGAAATAGAAAACATTTTGTCTCAGTTCTGGACCTATTACCCAGGTTATAGCTTGAGTATTTTCCAGTACCATTTTAACTAAGGGATCGTCTAGAAGTATTTACATCATAATCATGCCTGGAGTTCATGAAAACAAGGAAAGGGGCTGGTCAAGGGGCTAGGAAGGCAAAATGGTGCCTTATTTCTCTTTAAGTGTAACTGAAGAGTCGAAGTCTGTTGCTCAAACCCAAATGAGCAGTGTGCGTTTGGAGGAGGAAAGTTACTTTTGACATAAGTAACTCTGGCAAGAGAGCTTTGGGGGAAAATGAAGATGAATTGGGGGTAAACCTCCTCTATTGCCCTCCCAGGTTATATCAGGCAACTTTTTCCACATGCGAAGAGACTCCACAGTTATTTGTTTCCTAATAGACATAATAAATATCTAGGAATGATGAAGACTACTATCTAGGCATTAATAGACTCACCACACCCAGTGAGTCTTTGCTGGACAAGGAGTCATCAGCCATTGCTCCTTGATGTTGCTGAGCTGGCAGCTTCCTATTCTTTATTTTTATACCTTTTCATGTCAACATTTTTCCCCTTGAATCTTTGAACTGCTGCCTATCTCCATCTCAACAATCTTACCTCTGTCTGCAGTTTTACCTTTCTTATCTCGCATGGCTCCAGGCTACGTGCTTTCTCTCAGCTAACAACCCAGCAGTCTACTTACGAGTATAAGCCAAGGTTATGCAGCTGTGCTGAATCGGAGTCGGATTTGGATCATAGGCAGCTCAGCCCCAGGAAAGAGAGTGACAAGGGCCAGAGAATTACAAGGAGTTGTCCCCACTTATTTAGGAATAGGAACTTTTCAGTTTGAGGCAAACAGGATGTTGGGAAAAGTTGAGGGAAGAGGAAGAGAAATTCCCGGTGGATCTCAGCACAAGGGCTGGACTTTCAGGCGTCTTTCCCCTGCTCTCTTATGCTTAGTTTCTGTCCCCATGCTAAACCTGATGAACAGTGAAGTGGGAGTGTGAAGAAATCATAAGACGACGACATGTCTAGCCCTGAAACTGAGCTCTGCTACATGGAGATAACATTAGTTAACAGTCCAGTAACCAGTAACCTAGTTCCCGCAGAATGTTTAATTAAACTAGACCAACACATCTCCCACAAAGCCATATATTGGAGTGGTGAGGCCAAAAGAAAGGCCTCTTTCTCTACCAGTTCCAGAATTACCACTGATATATCTCCAGTGTTTGCAAAGAGATATAGTGAGCAAAGGATTTGATCCTGATCCTTTGAAGAGTAGTACTCGCCAGGTACCCTCAGGTGCAAGTCTGAGATCTGCTTCTCCTTCCTTACAGTGGGGCCATCCCATCACATGTTGCGAATGACATTTTTAGTCTTTGGTCCAGATCTAGAGACCGGGTAAGGCAAAGCAAGAGTAAGACGCAATGTGCCAGTGCATCCTCCCACTGTTGAGACATGCAGTATTGGTACAGTTGCATTCACAAAAAAAGCCAAAAGCTTATGCTAATTTATCCTCATTGCCAGGAGCCACAGTGATCAACAGATAAATGCATACTGATAGAATAACCCATTCTTATCTACCCAAAACACATACAGAACTGTGTGTGTGTAGATGTGGTAAAGGGTCACAGCAGCAGTACCAGGTCACCCAGAAGTTCTCTGCCTTTGGGGAAATTTGAGGCAATGTAATTAGCTTTTGGACCATGGATTATACTGCTCCCCTACTGCCACTTTAACATGTTTTGCTAGGAGTTGTTGAATTATTTTATACTTTAATGCATGAGAAAACGATGTGCTTAAATTACCATCTCTTAAATTGCTATTTCCAGCATCACTATTTTAAGAGAACTTCTTGTTATTAATGTCTTCCATAGAAGAAACTTAATAATAAATAAGATGTCTCCTATTTTCTCCCTTGTATTAATTGTTTTTTAGTTTGAAAATAATCAAAATCCTCTTACTTATCCTCAGTAAGACAGATTTTTTAATTATAGTTGCATGCAAATGCACACACCCAACACATTATAAATTTGACCCCAGGAACTTAGATTTTTCATTATTTATGTAAGTAAGCTTTTCTTTAGGTTCTAGAAAACTAATTACATTTTTAACTATAGAATATCAATATTTTGGTTTTCCATATGAATATACTGGAATTTCATCCAGTTACAAAATCTACAACCTACAATTAACACGTATTCATTTCCAGAATTAAAGTTGGATGGGGTTTGGATTTTACACAAGATATAAAAGCTGATGGACTAAGAAATCAGACTGCACTACATTAATTATTTAGTTCAATGATTTGCATTTCACTAGTAAAAATAGGTTCTCTCACTTTCTTCTCTCTTACCAGCTGTAGGTATGTTCTACTCAAATCTAGTGCCTCACCTGGCTAGCAAACAAAATAAGATGAAAAATTCAACAGGTATGAAACAGGAACTTACTGTAATTATCTCATACTTTTATGGAGCTGTAGACAACATTACATTCTTGCTTTCCATTTTCTCGGAGTTAAAAACAGATGTCAGATTTCTTTGTTCACTCAAAAACTAACATTACACATCTGCATCCAGATATGACCAAAAGGGTAATGGTCATGGTTCAGCTAGAGAGCCTGTTGATAGAAGTTTGTTTCTATCTTTTACATTTTACTGCTTTTCTTCTATTTTTGAAATAACATGCAAAAGATCACTAGTCTGAAATCAGACTAGTGAAGTAAAGCATAAATAAGAATAATAAGCACAGGATCATGACAGTGTGTATGATAATGGAGACAGTGTCTTTAAGGCATCCCAGAAAAAGAGTCTTTTTTTTACCCCAAAGCCCTTGTAACTGCTCTTCACTCACAGATGGAACCAGACACAAAAGACAGCCCCCTGCCTTGGGTGCTGAGGCCCAGCCAATGACTGAGTTGTCTCACTGCCAAATAACGTGCCTTTAGTCAAAAGGCAGATTCTTAAAATGGTGACTCTGCTGATTCCTGTCCCTATTGCTTGTAACTGTGGGAAGTTAGCTATGTTTTCACCACAGTTTCCTGACCATCTCAAGCCTCGTGGGCTCACCATCCTCATGGGACGTGATGGCTTTGGTTGAAACAGCAGAATTAAGGAAATAAGTATCAAATTTGTGACCCATGAACTGGGCTTTAAACACTCTATCATAATACCAGGTGTCCTCCCAGTAAGTGTTCAGCCCATGGAGCCCGAGCCAGCCCCAGGCCTCCACTGCACACCCGAGAGAGACAGGGCTTAAGCCTCAGCCCTAGGAACACTTCACTCTTAGCAATCCAAGCTCCACCCTATCATGATGGCAGCTAAGATCACGTGAAACCCCAGAACTGAGCTGGGAAGAAAGGATCCTTAAAGTCCTTTAGAAGAAATAACTTTTTCTCTGCAAAGTTTTCACTGACAGGCAAAGGCAACCTGGGAGAAACATGGTATCCAAGACTGATCTCCATAGTTTTGTTTGAGTTTTGAAATAATACAGGATGCATCATTTTGTATTGAATATGAAACATCACTACATCTGGAGTTTAGCAGATTTTAACTCAGTATGGTTTGAATTTTGCCTTCAGATATAGATTAAATTGGATAAAAAACTTAACATAAAGACAGCTTATCAAGCCTATCTGAGATACAGTATTAGGTTGTGGTTCACTCAGCCAGTGCAGAAAAGAAAGTGAGGCATGTCTACTTCCCCATGTCCCTACCAAGGAAAGAGCCAGGGTCATGGTTTTTTTAGGTTTTTGAGGTCAGGGAGATACAGTAGTCTTGTATGGAAAGACAGAGTCTGAGACCTGAAGAACTCCCAGTCAAATAATATTTGCATTAATCACTTTGCTGGCTTTTAATTTTTCTTGTTCTGAAAATACAAGCAGGTATAAAAATGTAAATGTGTAGATTCCTGACAAACACAATACTACACAATGCCAATCAAAACGGAAATTAAATTGTCCATGAAGCAGAAGAAAATTCCTTGTGACATTATACTGGAGGGAATGATAAGAGAGCTATAATTACATTACAGAAAGAGATGTAAGTTTTCTGTTTTAAATGTGATGAGAATAAGACATTAAAACCTCACAGATGGATGACAGACGACAGAAAATAAAATTAGGTGTACTCTAATCTAACATAATGTTAGATTGCTGTTATTGTACTATGACTGGAGTACTGCATACAAAAAAGCTGAAGTGACCAAAATGGAAGTGGCAGTAAATTATGATTTACACGATTCACTGATTCATTCTGTGTCCTTGGGCAAATTGTTTAAGGACTAGTTTTAAAAAGGTCATACGTGCAACTAGACACGTGAACATGTACTCCTCTTTGGATGCGTAATACATGATGGAGGGCAAATTGACATAGGAAAATGGCCAGGTATTCGCCTGAGTTCAGCGTGAGTTCACTTGAATCAAAACTGAGTAAACCCCCAGGATTTGGCACCCTACATAGACTGCAGAAAAATCCAATCATGTGGACAGACTGTGATATTAAATACCTATTGTCAACTTTCATTTGAAAGGTTTCCATTTTTTCATGGAGCATCCCTGCTTAGGTACTCCACAGTTCCTCCTTCTATTACAAAATGGCTGAGTATCTAATTATTCTCTTACTAGTTTTTCATATGACCTAAGTTTGTTTTCTATTTATAGACAGAAAGAAACCCCTAGATACCTAGAATAACACCTGTGTGCAACAGAACTTAGTAACAAAATAAATGAAGTTGATGACATCATCTCTACAGAAAGAGAGAAAAAAAAGAGTTTGATGGTACAGGAGAGTTTTCCCTGTCTTTTAAAAGTCTAAATAGAAAGTATTAATTATTATATGCACTATACAGGTCTGCAGCTTCAGTTGTGGCAGGCTATACTCTTAAAAAGGCCTTTAGCTCTACTACAGGACATTATCTCTACTACAAGCACAGTAAAAACAGACATATCTTATTATTCAGGGGACAACTGAAGCTGACCATATGCAAACTACTGTAAAATTGCTGCAGCTAAGAATATGGCAACAACAGAAGGAAGTTTTCTTCTCATTGGATTTTAGCTAATGGTGTCCACAGATCACACCAGATGAACTGAGCCATACTGTCTTTCTAATAGTTATAAAGTTATTACTGACTCAAATCGTAACTGAGAACAGTCAGTGTAACCCACACGGTGCCCAGTTACTTGAAAATTATCTTTCCCAGTAAGATTTTGGAGGTCACACTTAGAAACTCTCTGCTTTTGCAGAACATATGTGCGTATTTTATTTTCCATACTGTTAATTTTATTCTTAAATACTGTATTTTCTTTAACATTTTCTTTAACAAGCTCTGCCTCTGGGAGAAAGTTGACATTAACTGTTAATTCTAAAACCATGAGCATCTTTCTCTTGAGTGTTTACTGGAGATTTCAGTTCTAAATGCTTTTAAAGTCATACTATGATATAGCCCAGCAATGCTAATTTTGGGCTGGATAGTTGGCAAGGTATATCAGCTCCTGGTTTTGATGTACCAGAATGTGACTTTGAGCACTGGAACTGTTCTGGGCACACTGGAATTCAGTCTCAGGTACTAATTCTGGTACAGGGGTATGTGGACCTGATTTTGGCCACATATTTAGTGTGTCAATACATTCTGCCCAAGACCATTAGGTTTGTTTTTTCTGTGATTAAAACACTAAACTGGGAAACAAGGGATCCAGATTAAGGTCCAGACTGTGACATGAGGCTTTTGATAAAACCAGAATTGAAAGGTGAAATACAAAAGCTTCTCAAAGATTCGTTAAACTGAACCCAGGGGTAATCATTAGGGGTTCTTCCTCTTTGCTCAACCTGCTTGAACCACTGGTTCCCAAATAAAAATCAGGTATAGGGAAGAAAGTTCACTGCTGACAGAGTTAGAAAACATGAGCAACGCCATCAACTTAAAAGTTTACATTTCATATACAAAGCAGTAAGATCCACTAGAGTGAACTGGTTTTGGATTGGTGAGTAGAAAATCATTTGTTGCAATCATTAATACAGTTGTCATATCTTAATGGGGTTGATGGGTAGAATTTACATCAAGACTGGTAACATCTCAGCCTTTTTACATAGATGCATAAAAATTAATGGCATTTTATATGTGGTACCATCTGCTTTTTATAGGTTTTGTCTTCTCTGGATGTTTTTGTTTTAATTTATTCTCCCTGGGGAATTCATTTCTTTAATGTGGAGCTTGTTAATAGGAAGAAAAAATATATTGCTGTATATATAATACAGATAAATTATACGGTCAATTGTATAAAATGGCTGTCTGAGTGGATTTTTTTTCTCTTGAGAAGGTAAATAAAAAGTAAGATTTAAAAAAATAACTGAAGTAGCCTGATTTTCCGAAGCATCTAACATCCCAAATCCCAGTCCCTACTGAAGAAATTTTGGGCAGCTCCAAGAATTAGTTCCCTCATTGTTACTTTATGGGGAGATTATTGATCTTATTGACATCACTCACCTTCTCTTTTAGCTCAGAGTACATAGCCCACCTCACAATCAATTTCTCTCTCATATTTCTGCCCACAGCAGCAGGCATTATTGTCTGATGGGAACACTGTAATCAAACTGCACCAATGTCCTCCAAACCTTGAACCTGTGCCCAGGCTGTGAGTCTGGTGCCTCCGCTAATTAACTATTCTAAATTTAGCTGTCAACATTAATTAGGAAATCCATTGTCTCCAAATATGTGACCTGATAAAAGGAGACAGGAAAATCATCTAGGACCAGGAAGGCGTGAAGTACCAGCTTTGGGTTTTTCATGAGCTTCAGCTTCATACCAGCGGAAGTTAAGGATGGCCAGTCCCTGGTGGGATGGGGTGCAGCAGTGCCTTCCCACTTCTACAGTGCTGAAATCCTGACTTCTGTCAAATCCCTTTCTATTGTCTCATCCTGTAAGCAAACAGGAGAGGAAACAGAGAGGAAGAATGTGTACAGTCATCTCTGCATTTTCTACTAACCGACCAGAGAAGCTGGCTGCACGAAGTGCGCGCTCACACTGGGACCCAAGAGAACCACCACGCTCATTAAACCTAAACTAATTTGGGCACTATAGCATGGGCAGCATACAGCTCACAGCTGGATGCAAACAATGCCTAAGGATCCCAGAGTCTGCCTTGAGCTCTCTCCTGCCCCAGCTGCACCACCATCAGTTCGTGAACAAGCCAGCTCAAAGCTAGCTCAGCCTGTGCTGTCCTCAGATGCTGCTCTCCGTTCTGCTCTAGGACTATGTACCTTTACTACATTCATTTAAAATGTGGTGGTAACACTATATATTAATTATATACTAATTATATACTAATCTTGAAAGCTGAATTTTCAATAGGAAACTATTGCTGTGCAGGATATTTGAAACATAATATAGCAAGATTTTGTACGTGATTACTGTTGGTGAGATACACTGAACCGGTTGCGCTGCAACACAACAGTTACAATGAAATTTATAAGAGGTATGAGGAAATTCTGCAGTGTCTCAAAATTAAAAAATGATTGATTGTGGAGATCTCAGTCACACTGAAACATTTCTCAACTGATTAAGCAGTCATCTATCTATCTAAATGTGGGCTTTCTAGATAGAATCATTAGCTGTTTTCTATATAGCAGGAAGAAAAAAAATCCTGCCAAATTCTCTTTCTCAGCTGTGTAAGATAACTTTGCCATGGAGCTGTGTCATAATTAGGCTTATACTACTAGGTGACATGTAATCTTAACTAAATAATTTGTGGCAGTCAAAACAATGGAAGACAGCGAGGAACTTAAAGAGAGTCTAAAAATTGCGAAGAGAATTGTAATAATATGAAATTAAATTTAACATAAACAAGCATAAAATAATACCTACACAGAGAAATGAACTGTCTTTGATACATCGGTGTACATCAGGATAAAACGTGATCTCTCCCCTTCCAAGAGGAAGCTCTAAGTGAGAGCTCATTGTGAATGATCTTTCACACACACGTAAGGCAGATACAGATGTAAAGAACTCACCACCTAAGCAGCTATTATGCTCACAAACAAGCTTTGTCGAGGCAACCTCTCTTTGAACCCCATCCCCTCCTTATTCCCTCTCTGAAGCTCCTTCCATTCATTTCTGTTGGATCCTACTCATCAAGGACTTTCGGCAGCAGAAGCTAGTAAAGCTTGGGCACATTTTTCTCTGTCATAAGATGCTTCTCTTGCCCTGCTCTTACTACAGAGGAGCTTACAAACGTTTGAGACAAAGGAGCATGGTAGAAAGCCATTTGTGTATTTACTGGTTCAGTGTGCAAGGTCAGTTATCTGGTATGATCTTCTTCGAATTACCTTGCATTTACCTTGTGGTGACAGTTTGCTGGGAGTCAGTAGTTTTCATCAGTTACTCTACAGCAACTGCCCATACGTATGTTCTTACCTGGGGTAACTGTAAGGCCATGTGAACTGAGCCATATATTCATATCTACTTACGTATAAAACAGGTTTCAGAATATTTTCCTGACCACCACAACTTAGATTCAGGCTGTGTTGGAGTCCAATAAATGCAATGTATTTTTTCATGTATACGCATTTCTTTTCATCAACACATTCACAGAATGGTTTCTCACAGAAACCACTGTATTTAAAAAGGCTCATCTCTTTATGAAGCGTGTAACTGTCATCTCTTCTTGCTTACAAATAATAGTAAAAAAAAACCCCATAGCTTTGACTTAAATCTGTTTTTCTCATGCTTTTGCAGGGAATTTCCTTCCATTCTCATCACCAAAGTCCCTTCACTCATGTACCCCAGAAAGAGAGTTGTCACTTGCTGAGATCACAGGTGAAAAGAACAATTTAACTCTAATTGTTTCCTCACCCTGTTGCTGGTGATTCTCCTTATGTGGGGCAATGGCTATTAAGACAATCGTTCCTTGTGTTCAGACAGTCTCTGGGAGTTTTGCCTAGGTGGAAATAAGAGTGAATAAAAAAATATTAATACAGTAATCAATGTCACACCTTAACAACTTCCCCCTCATCTAGAACTTACACAAGTATTCCTGCAATTTATCTTCATTATTCTAACCTACTTTTAACACGCTTCATATATTTTGACTTTTAGTGCAGGTGATATTATTTTACAATCTGCTCATCAAGCCTGCATTGGGGTTTAACAGCTGAGCACTCAAAAAATTCTAAAATGCATATTGTGTACAAACCACAAAGACAAGAGAAAGGAAACTATTGAAACTGCCTATGTGTGTGTCTGCTCGTAGGTACTACTTACAGTAGAAAGAGCTTGGAACATACAGGAAAAACAACCACGCTAATATATATTTGTTGTCGGTTTTTGGTTTCACACAAGAATAGGAACTGAATTTTATTCTTTTGTTGAAGGGCACTTTAACAGCCAAAATGATATTTAACTTCCAGAATGAGACTCAAATGTGATACATATTTTATTTTTAGTCTCTGCAGACCAAACATCAATCATTCTGTCCATGTTTGAGAGGAGATGAAAGAGCAAAGAGTAGAGCAGAAGGATACTGAGGCTAAAACCTTTCAGATGATTGTGAATATACAAGTCTGTAAATATTGATGATTCTTGGCAATAGAACATTCCTATCAATTTGACTCCAGGGAGCAGGGAAATTAAACCAGATTTCACAAGCCTTCCAGCATTAATTGAATAATGAGATCAATTAGCACTTCCACTAAATTATTAAGTGAGTCTCATACATACAACCACATTATCTCATACCTTCCTCCTTGTCAGCAATGAAGGTTGCCAAGGTAATCAAACCCATAGTACTACTAGAGAGAGAAGTGACCATTCTTAACATGAAGAAACCACATAAATTGGATTTCAAGGGTAGGAAATTCATGAAAGTCAAGTGAGTTTCTTCCAGTAAAAGTTCATGGTTTGCCTTACAAGTCCTACAGTTACTAGAAGAGTAGAGTGGAAGCTTTGATGTGCTCTGTGTGTGACTGGCTGTATTAGTCCAAATAACAACAGCTTTACTCATTTGAAGTTCCTGTTGGCAAGACTGGAGCTTTTGCCTGGGTATGTTTTATGGATATGGATTTTGAATTTGGATTTATATCACCTTTGTGATGCATCATTGCGATGCACCATTGCTAAGGAAAAGCACCTGCTGCCCTGAGATATGTATGTCTTTCAAAGGATGTTGGTTCACCCTTCAGTTACATGAGTGCATTTTACTGAGAGATTGGTGGGAGGTACAGGGCTGCCAACGCTGTCGGGCTCTCGCTTTGGCTGGAGGTTTTCAGGTCTCTCCACAAGGAAAATGGTCCAATCTGTGTTGTCTGCCTTCTTCCTGTGAAGGACAATCAGGCAGAATTTTTTCATACAGAAGTACCTCTTTTATCACTGCCTGCTATGGACCCTGGCTTTCCCTGCAGCCTTTCCTTTTCCTCAGGCAATGAGTTCTTCTGCCCTGCACTTGGAGTTGCAGCTTTTATGCTTTCTTTTTGCTGATAATAGGGAAAGGAGAAAATGAGAAGAGAACATTTTGCTTGCTTGGACTCAGGAATCTGGTTGGTAGCACACAGAGGGAAGGAAAAGGAGCCTAAGACTATGCTTAAAGAAGGGCAAAAAGCTAAGGCAGATGGGAATAGCACCAGCAAAATCTTTGCAATGGTTTCAGATCACGACGTCCTAATTCAAGCTGAAATACGGCGGGAGATTTTAAACAGTGAGGGAGATTTCAGGGAGTACAGTGCAAAGAGCAGGTTACACAGGGGCAAGAAACCTTTGAGGGAAGCTGGGATTAAATCACAAGGAAGAGTTTTTAGGCATATGCAGAAGTTTTAGCCTGGTCAGCAGATACTCTACTAAGGTCTTATCTAGGCTGGAGTTTGGCCCAGGCTGCAGCTTGTAACCAAGATAAATTCTCCTGTGCAAATAGTGGTCTCTGCAGTTTGTGCCCTGGGTTGCACCAGATTACTGTGAAATCAGAGCCAATTTCCAATCTAGGAGAGGATCAGATTTGTGTAAATTAGAAAGTATATGCTTTTGCCCAAAGATGATGCTAGATGGACAATCGTAACTAAGTGCCCAGAGCAGAATTAGCCTCCAGGAACAGAATTAATCAAATGCCTCTGCAAATAAATTTGCTGGACTTCTACAATTGTAGGCAATATAGCAAGAGCTCTTTGAATTTACATTAAAACTACACTAATTCTTTATGCTAGTCAAATTTAATTGCGTATTGTACTTTATCATGCAAATAACTGTGTTTTCTTAATATGTACTGGGGGAGAGAGGGAGAAAATTACTTCAGAACTTCCAATTAAGCATAACAGATGAGAATCAATGACATCTTGGAAATAATTTCAGTGCAGATAAGACTGGGAACTTAATGTGTTCAGTAACTCTTAACTTTCCAAAATAAGCCATTAGATGTGCAAGCCACATAACACATCCCAGGAATCTGTAAGAAATCTATTGAGAGAAAAATATTCTCACTGAAGTTCTTGCTATTGATTTCCATTTTTCATTAAATGCATTAAAATTCTGCTGGCAGTGAGTGCTTCGTTATTGCAGAAATGGGCACTCTATATGGAAAGCCACAAATTTGGAGTCACTCTACATCTGCACTTGTGTAACGTGATGAACCTGGGCCTGCACCTCATGTGTACTGAGTGAAATCTGGTAGAAGTGGAATAGCTAAGAGCTAGTAGTAGCAGCTCAAAACACGTGTTCAGTCTACCCATGTATCAGCGTGCAGCTCTGCTTTTTCATTTTTATCTCCCACATGTGCTGGACAGAAAGAATTTGTCATTGATATATTCATTGGAGAGGAAAAATACTGGAATTATGACCTCTTTTGATTCAATTCCCTAACAGTATTGATTTTCAAATGGAATCTGAAGTGAGTTTCCGTTGATTGACATCAAGGGGGAACGAAAGTTGTCACAGTTCTGAAGAAGGAAACAAAGAAATTCATAACCTTATTCTGAAAGAGGTAATGATATATGGTAGCAGAGGTGAGACGTCTGGTGTACACATTCTAAAAGAGTTATTTATTCAGATTACTGAAGAAATCACCATACTTCATGGGTTTTTTCTAAATTTATGGAACATCATTTCTCATTGGTGCTTGTTATCTTGAGGAGAGCAGCAGAGCTCCAATTATCTAGAAGGTGCTCTGCCGGCAGCAGCAGAATGAATTTCTTTCCATTTCCTTCGCTGCAAATGTAAGTATTTACCTTTTTTTGTAGCCAATATATAAATTACTCTATGTGATAATGATCATAATAAGTAAAATTTACTATTTTTTATATATCACTGGAAAGGACTTGTGGAAAGGGGAGATATTCTATGATATTTTAGTAGCCCTAATGTGACAATACCATCTCACAATCCATTTTTCTGTTCTTTTTATTAATTGTAGATCTTAAAACTGGCTTAAATAGAAATCTTCCCCCATTCTTCATAGCAATTCACAAAAAAAAGAGGTTTCTTTATTCTTTCTGTTTCCATTTCTTGGAAACATTTTCTGAATTCAAAAGATATAGTGTTTAAGAAAATATTTTCAGTATAAGAAAGTCAAGAAATACAAGAAGCTATGTGTCAAATAAAAACAACCCTAAAAGTCAAAAGAAAATATTTTCTCCTCCAAATTTTAAAGAATCTACTCAAAAGCAATAAATTGAGGACCATCCCACAAATGTCCATCAGAAAGCAATTTTTATGAGAAATTAACTGGTCTAATGAGGTGTTTTCACAGAATCACAGAGCTGGAGGGGTTGGAAGGGCCCTCTGGAGATCATCTAGTCCAACACCTCTGCCAAAACAGGTTCACCTAGAGCAGTGAAAATGGTTTCAGTGGCAATGTTGTATTAGCTCTGGTCAGTGCAGCACTACTGAGGCAGGCCTGTGACTGTCAAAGCAGAACGAGAAGTTAAATCCACTAATGACCTGCACACTGAGGAGGCAAACACATGAAGTGCTGGCTTTAGCTTCTGCATAACACCTTTCAGGACTTTCATTTTGGGCAACAGGAAACCTGTTGAATTAAAACATATATCGCAAATGTTGGTCACGGGCTGTTCCCTGAAAATCTCTTCCCTGCTCACAAGAGCCTCCAGGACCCATCCTGGTTCAGACTGGAGTCTGCTCTGGGAAGGGCTCTGGGGAGCTGGGTGTGCTGCGTGCATATTTGTGCAATGCAGATATAGCTGTAATTACAGGCATCCATCATTAATGAGTTTCAGTGCTTTGATTTAAAGAATTTGTGCTGAAAAGGGGACAATCAAATTATTGTACGACAAAAAGAAGACAAAGGGAAAGCGTGAAGAGTAGGATTTATCTTTCCTAACTTCCACCATTTATAAGTTAGTCTAAGCTATTTGTTCAACATTTACATCTTAGTCTAAGATATTTGTGTAGCCTCCCTCTACAGTCAATGAAGAGATGGAGATATCTCCAGAGGTTATTCATCCTGTATCTTTTCCTATCAAGTGTCTTGGGATGGGATGACTCATATGCTGGATGTGCCTTTCTCTTTCTGCTGCATGAAGGAGTAGTCAGTGAACTCCTTGTTAGGTTTATCACAACAATTGTTATACTAAAATATTGTACTCTACTCTGGTTTATATCTAAATTATTAACAGAAGTAGGGCTAAATCGTTGAGGAAAACACAGCAGAAGCCTCAGACTAAGCAAATCAAACTTTTTCCTAGGCTTATTGTTTACTTATGAATTTGTGAATCTACAGATCTGTCTATTTGTCTGTCTTCTCTGTTCTGTGTAACCAAAAAGCTCTGGAGTAGCAGTGGGTGGGTGTACTGCCTTCATGTACCTCAGTGTCTTTGCACACTAAAACAATGTAATTGGGTCATCAACATCTGTGATTCTGTCTATTCACCTACCAATTTTTTGCAATGTCTTGAAAACAGCATGGCAATTTTTAAAGGGCTCTGAGACAAAGCAGGGTTGGCTTCACTTGATTGCCTCAGGGAATAGTTCGAAAATATGTTTTCTTTAGTGGAAAAACTAGTCTAAGACATTTTCACTCTCACCTGGCCTGGCCAACTATTCTTATTCTCATGCAGATTTTCCTGCCTCCTTTAGATGATGTTGTTTGTGCTGCATCAGAGATAAAATGGAGGGTTTTTTCTATATTTCAGTGAACACAGATATGGTGTTAATCTTAGGTGGTTGCACTGGCGGAACTGAGGGAGCGGAGTGGTGTGGGAGCAGTGTTCAGAAATCAGGGAGCAAAAGGAGGACTTGTTTTCATTGGCTTTGCTGCTGGTGGAAGATTAATGTTATCATATATACTGAGATGCATGTATGATCCTTATGACCTGTTACCATGCACAATAGGCCTTTCTAGGTGGGAAGGGACCTTTTATTTAAGATGCCATCAGTCAGCTCCCATTATACTTACCCTGTGGTTCCTAGAGATAGTATGTCTAGTTTTAGGGTGCCTACACACACAGACTACACACAGTCACCTGAGTGAAAATGAAATCACCTTCTGACACTTAAAATGAGTTAAAAAAAAATTTGAAAGATAGCTTTAACCTGGAGATTTGTGGTGGACAAGTACCTTTTATCCAAATATATCTCATTTCATACCATATCAGGCATCATCCATCTTTACGCAGTCAGCTGACATAAACACCACGATGTTTTATGGTTAATTTGACAGAAATACAATCACAGACTCACACTTGATCTGAATCCAGTCTGTTTCGCCAGGAGTCCTGAGGGTGTTAATAAACCAAGGCCTTCAGAACTGCCATTTGACCTCGGTGCTCTCTCAGAGGAATGAAGAATGAACTCCCAATTGACTCTACACAGAGCAAAATTAACCAGCCCATCCTGACCCCCACCACCGGGCCAGCTGCAACCAAACTCACTTCACTAGAAATGTCCATTTTAGCTATCAGTAGACTCATTAATTTGTCTGAATGATCAGCCAGATTACAGCCATAGCAGAAACAAAAATGAGCCTGACTTTTATATAGTGAAAGATCTCCACAAGGTTACAAGCTGTTGTTTTTTAACAGCCATGAACCTCTGTTATTTAACCTTTGAGATTTTTGGTGATGCTCCTTCTCCTGCTGCAAACCCTTAAACGAGTTCTCCCCAGTAAAAACCAGGGACCATTTTGGAAGCTGAGGTATTTCTTAAAGGGGAGAAATATGAGGAAGGAGAGAACTTCCATTATAACACCCGTCTGTGCTTCTTTAGTGCCTGGTATCCAAAATTCCCATTACGCTGGCAAGGCTCTGCAGCGCACAATATATTCTGGCTGCTCTCCCTTTTGTCCTTGACATGCCTCTTATATGTTGTGGGCCAGAGGGACCGATGAAGAGATAGCAACATCAGTTTTATGCCAGCTGCAGATTTCTCCATTCTAGGGCAATCCTCTGCTGCACATTAAAGTCTGCTTCAAGGTCCCTTTATGTTCCTCATGTGGGTGGACCTTGGCACAGGCTTGAATCTGACCCTCAGAGAGTTTTGCGTGATTTAAGTTCTGTGATTCATGTAGGCTTTAAAGGATGTTGTTTGGCTAAAATCCTGTGTGCAGTTTGAAAGTTCAGTCTGAATTTTGCCTTCATCTCCCTGTTTGGTCGTGACGGTGTCCGAAGTCTAATTTAACAAATCTTATTTTGCTTTCTTTATCTGACACTTGTTTAACTCCAGTGGTTTAACACTGAAGCCTAGACCACAGTGATCTAACTAAGGAGGGAAAGAAGATGATGTCACCGGCTGTGGTACCTTGTATATCAAGTGATTATACGACAAACTACCTCTGAAACGTTTCAGGGGTTGCTGCTGCAACTAGTAAAGATGACTGACATTTTCAGGCAGTACTTAGGGGATCTGTTCTTTTAATTAGAAATAGCCCGACACTTTAATTTATTAAAAACCATTCCATAAATCTCTTTATTTGCAGTAACTGATGGTTCTCTCCTATCTCACTCATCTGATGTGCAGTCTGCATTACAACCAAGGAAAATATAAAAGTCTTTTATCAGTCATCAAAAGGAATGTGTATCCTTGCATCACAGTGCAATGAAAAGAGTGAATATAAATTTAAGTGGTAGAGGAAATTCTAGTATTTTAATATGTTTTCAGTTATGTTGTAATTCCTCTGTTTGGTTTTAATGATGACTGCAGTATATTGCATCAGAAATGTATTTGCTGCTTCCTAAAGCAGCTGGACACATTTCATAGATTAAGAACTTTCTGGTTGAAGGAGCTAATCCTGAAAAATCCTTTTCACACAGCATTTTTCCTGATGTGAGGCACTAAACTATTTATTAGAGTGAGGCATTTCTGGAAGAATTCCTAAGAGATAGACTGAGCAAAATAGTGATGTCGAGATTATGAGGGCCTTGAATATACTCAAAAGAGATAGAATGTAAGAACAGACCTTGATCTTGATCTTGATCTTAATCTTGACATTGAGGTCTTGGATGTAGGAACAGCTGAAAGAAGTTATCACTAAAGTGCTTGCAGTAAAGGTAAAAGTGCCTAGAAAACCATAAAAGGGTTAAAAATATAAAAGAGGGAAAACCGATTCCCCTGAAGACAAATATGGAATAAGCTGTGTTTTCACAGCCAAATTTTCAATATCCCTTCCTTCATTGCGGCTGCAGTCATTCTAGGTACCGTTAATTGCTGAGGTCATTTTGTCCCATAACAATTTTGAAGTTTAGGTCATTTGGATAGTGAAGTACTCAAACCCGGACATAAATCAGGCACTTTACCATCACCAGCAACTTCTCGTGGACATAAACAGCTGACGTTACACCCAGGCTGATTGGGCTTCTACCATTACAGAAAAACAGTCTTTGTGTTTCGTTTTTTAATGGAAAATAAATCCTTATAAAATTGAGATTAACATGCAAGCTTCATCCAGAATGGGATTCTGAAAAAGTACCAGAAGACAGGAGAATTAGAGCCCATGCCTCTGGCACAACCAGGCCAGCTCACTTCATTTTCTATGCCTTCATTTCTCCATTTTTAAGTGGAGTTATGTAAGAATGGTTAAAATGGTTAAAATCGACCAAATATAGAGGCAGAAGGGAGACTGTCAGACCCTTCAATCGTATTATTAGTATTTTATATGTGGTTCTTGAAGAACTAACTGCCAGCTCTCAGCTCTGGTTTTGATAAAATGACCATATAGTGAATTCCTCTTATGTGGCACGGACCCTGTTACAACAGCCTTGAAGACACCATCATGTTCTCCTACTGAACAACCTTGAATACTTGAAGTACAAATAAAGATTTGTACTTCATCGCTTCTACAGTCTGGCAGCAGAGGCTTTGTTTTCATAAAAAGAGGGCTGGAGAAAGAAATCCAACTCCAAAGACCAAAAGAATGAAAGGACTTTTAAGCTATTCTAACCATATGTGAAGAAGAATTATAAGAAAACAAAGCTTTATCAAAGGTAAATGCTTAGTGAATAAAGTAATTACAGAAAATTAAGTTATAAGATAAAGCCAGGAATGCTTAGGAGACCCCTTTTTGAGAAGTTTTAGTTTCAGAAAGCTAAGGAGAAGGGTAAGCCACCATGTTAGGGGAGGAAAACGGGGAATACATTGCAGCTGTCTGTTTGCCAGTGCTCCAGAGCAGCTAAAAAAGAAATGTATCACAAAGTATGGTCTAGAATTGCTTTTGGTCATTGTTTTGGGTTTGTGGTTGTTTTTCCTATTTTATTTTTGTTGGGTTTTTTTTTGGAGGGCACGGACTTCTAGGACTGTAGAACTAAAGCCTTAGCTTTTTGTCTTTGGTTGAGGGAACTGGTTGTACTTCTTACCCATAAGCTTTTCTGCTGTTTGACTGAGCAAAGCTATGTGATCTCTCGTGTTGGTTTTCTAAAAATGAAAGATCAAGAGACAGCAGGGTGTACAAGCCACCCACTGCAGAACCTGCCAACTGGGATGAATACCAGCATCTTCAGAAATGTACCTCCCATCTAGCTGCAAGAGTCAGTACGAAGGTTTGCACTGCCAGTCCTCAATTCCATGGAGAAGTTTTGCTTGTTGGTCTAAACCATAAGTTTTTGCTTGTTGGTCTAAACCATCGCCCTTCTGGAAAACAGAAGGCTTTGAAGGACATATTAAACACATTAGAATAGACAGATAGATAGCGTATCTGTCCTGTCTCTGACAATGGCCAGCAGTAACGGGCAGCATAAGAGCAGAAAAAGTGCCATGACACATTCCCAGGTTCCAGTGACCTGTAAGTAAGGGGCTTCTGAGTCAGACGTGGTATCTTTGTTCTTAATGGCTGTTGATGGATGTTTCTTTCATTAATTTGTCAAGTTGACTCTGTGTTACCACATCTTGGGGCAGGGAGATACACAGTTTAAATAGCAGCAGTGTGAAAAAAATGCTTCATGTTGCTTATTTTTAACATATCATCTCTCAATTTCATTTGATTCTGCCATTTTTTTGAGATAACAAGAAACAATGAGTAACTGCCCCTTCTCCACTTAGCCATGTAATCTGTAACATTGTGGATTCCTATCACAGCTTCCTGGTTAGTTTCATTTCTCATAAAGAAGTGCTCCAAACCTTTGACCTTCTTTCTTCTCTCCAAACCTTTTCTAGTACCACTAAGTACTGTTTGAGATTAAGAGAACCAGTTCTACACCACATTTCAAAATGTATTCACAATATGGATTAATGGCACAAGAATTTTTTATTGCTTTGTTTTCTATTTCTTTCCCAGTGATTGCTACAATACACATTGGGGTTTTTTGTCCACTACTGAGAATTGTCCTGATGTTTGAAAAGATCGACTTATAACCAAAAGTTCTCTTTCCTGAATGGAAAAAGGTAGTTTAGAACCCATTGTCTTGGATTGGTTTTCCCCTTGTGCATCACTCCAGATTTATTACATAGAATTTCATCTGTCATCCTATTGCCTGCTTGATACCATGACATTTCTCCCCAGCTCTTTGCAATCAGCTTTCATTTTTATTACCCTGAATAATTTGGCATCATCATTAGTCTCCTTGCTCTCCATCCTTTTTCCTTTCTGTATATTCTGAATAAAACAGACACAGCAAAGATCCCTGTGATCTATGGCTTTCCTCCATTGTAAAGCCCAACCATTTATTCCTTCTTTTTGTTTCTTACCTGTTAACCTGTTGTTAACCTATAATACGATTTACCTCTCTCCTGAGGCAGCTTAATTTCTTTAAGAGCTCATGATACCGGCTGCCCCCAGATTTATCACAGAGTAAAGGAGGATGATACTTACCTACTTGATAAATTGCTTTCACATCTACAGATGAGAAATGCTAGATATTAATATTTGCTAGAAAATCTGAATTGTTTTGCCTTAGATAAAAGGTATTATGAGACATGGAACTGAGGGAGCAGAAGTTTGATGATTGCATGGTATCACGAGAAGAAGGCTGGCTGTTATACAAAAATCAGAGTTGTACCCATCTGAGCCTGAGGTTTTTTGAGTTTTAGAAGAGTTATTGCTTGACTAATTTCTCTGTGTGTAAAATGGGCTTCCAACTGTGACTGTGTCAGGGTTAAATAAATGTAGGTCTGGTAGCTTATCAAAAAAGGTGCCAAAGAAAGATGAATCTTTGCTAGGCTGTGAGTACAGGTCTTGACAGATTTGTGTATTAAGTCCCCAGAATCTTCAGTGATTCAGTCATCTGACTTTTCATTGAGGGATTTGATGTCTGTTATTCTTTTATTTTGCTAGGAAGTGACCCACTAACAACCTGGAGATAGAACAGCCAAAAAAAAAAAAAACAAAAAAAAAACAAAAGAGAGAGAGAGAGTGAAACAGTACAATCGTGAAGCAGAAAAAAAAGTTTTGGCATGTAAATTTGTCTCTGCTTTATTCCCAAATAAATTTGAGCGTTGCCTTCTCAAAGTTTTCCCATCTTGTTCTGTTTTTAATAATGGTTAAAAGACCTTTTCCCAAAGTAAATTTTTTAGATATGTAGCACAGCACTGTAATAAAAATTAAAAGTGGATCAAAATGTCACTATGAGAATTTTTGCCTAGCCCCATAATTAAGATTTTGGTTTGACCAAAGTTAGGATCCATACCAGCTGGTCCTGATGTAAGCTGGTATCATTCCACTGATTTTAAGAGGAGTCTTTCCAGGACATTAATGAGCAGAAATACATTTCATAACTTACCTCTGAAATGTTGCACAAATGACAGAGAGTCAGGATGGAGTGACAGAGTAAACAAAAGATAATCTGACTGCAGTAGCTGGCAGGACTGAAATCAAATGTGAGTAATAATTGAGTAGTGTATAGGAGATTTGGGAAAATCAGATTTTGCAGATCTTTTAATTATCCTTTATTATATTAGCTATTCTCAGGGAGATTGTTTAAAATGTGAATTCTATTTGGACAATGCCCTTGTGAAGAGAAGAAAAATGAGCATTAAGAATGAGCAAAAGAGTTTCGATACCTTGCTCTTGGAATCTAAATCATTCGAATCACTGTTGCAGCTTTTGAAGCTCCTTGGGTTTGGTTCTTTTTGGTGTTATGCACAGCTAAGAGTAGGGACACCCCATTGCTGTCACGCTGGCAATCTGCAGCCATCTCTCAAAAACTCCTGTCCTCTGCTTTTGTGCCATGGCCTCAGCAAACAAGGGTACGAAAACCACTGGCCTAGACCATGTATCAGCTTGAAAACAAAGCCTCTGAGTGCAAAGAAACCAAAAACTCTGAACAGTTTTTAAAACAAAACTCAAAGGACCTTCAAAAGTAGAGTGGGTGAGACCAAAATTGATGTCCAAAGATGCAAGGTAACAGGGACAATCTGTGTGGTTCCTGGCTGCCATAATAAATCTCCCTCTGATGTGCATGGACATTGGAGCCAAGCACAGGGAGGCAGGTGTTAATATCCAAGTCCATCTCTGACTTTGTTTACATTCCTTTGCAATTTAAAAGAGATTTGTCATTAATACGTAACATCAACTTCGTAAATGCATAGAGATACTGTCATCTTTGCCTCTCCTGACTGCATGGTCGTCATTCACAGTCACCACAAAAGTCTCCATAGATTTTTGCTCGGTCTAAGTTGTTGAGGAACAAAGTAGTGTTCATAATAGTGATTTATACCAGGGTTTTTTAATCTACTTGGCAACGTGGATCATTTATAAGTACAAATGTTTACAGCTGTATAAAATGTCTCTAAAAGCTGAGCATGTTTTGTCTCTTTTTTTGTCACTGCTTTAAAAATACACGTTTTCAGATTGAATCCTGACAAACAATATCTTGAAAATGATATTTTAAGGTGGTTACGTTTATCTGAATACCATCCAGCTGCCCAGATTGGCTCATCTTGTCTGGAATGAGGTGTAATTAAGCGCTGTGAATTGAATGTTAAATTCAATAAAAAGCTCTCAGTAAGTTAATGAAAAATCATTTTTATCAAGCAGGACAGAAGTCTGTAGATTCAAAATACATATATTCCTTTCCCATAAACTTGATATACAAAGAAAATCCTCTCTTCAATTATTGAAAAAGACTGAAAACAGATAAACTGGTTAATAAAAATTGGGAAACCCTGTGAAATTGCATTATGTTTTCCTGATATAAATAATAGATTCGTCCACTCAAATATTTGATAAATTTTTCATCATTAGAAACTTCTTTATAAGTAACTAGTAAGTATGAAAAGCTGTCCATGGATAAGTCACAGAAGAGGCCTGAGATAACAAGACCAGATCGTTCATTGGGTCTTTATATTTATTCAATGAGAAAAAAAGAAACAACCATAACAGATTTGCAAGCGGTTACAATTCTGTGACAGAAACTTGTGCATCCAGCTTATCATAAAGCATGAGTCATAAAGATCTCGTTGTGTGATTATGCAAATACACATTAATTACACAATTACAAGCATCTATGGTGATGAAATATGATTAATTATATGACTTGGTTCATTTGCTGAATGCAATACCATTAGCTGCTAGAGGTCCATAGATGTGTTTCTTTTTTTGATTCACTGACATTTTAATATTATGAGGGAATTATAAATTATTGTAACAACAGATGATAAAAGCAGATGGAATAAACTTAACTGAAGCCAAGATGATTTACACAGCTTTAAACTGAACAGTTTGTGTATTTATTCAGCTATAAATGTTTTGCTCCATGATCATGAGTTCTGTTTGGAAAGACAGTTTCCAAAAAAACAGTGACATATCTGGAAAAGACTCTTTAAACATGTGTCTTAAAAGGGTAAGCAGTACTGAACTGAAAGTAATCAGTTGAAGGTAATGTAGGGCTGCCTAAGACACAGCTGTACTGGCCCACTTGAGAAGTAAGGGACAGGCATTGCTGGCTGGAGACTTTGAGAGTATGATCTAGCTTGCTTGCCTTAGATGTCTGATGTGATAGTCACTACCAGAGACCCATATATCCTACCTGCCTCAAACACCCCTCTGAGGACATATCAAGGGCTTTCTGGGAGAGTTTATCTCTTTCTGGTGATTACAGGAGGAGCTTTGATATCTAGCTCAAAGGTAGTGCTTTGTGTAGAGGTGATTACCATTAGTAAAGATGAATCTTATTTATGTATGTCATGCAGGACTAGACCTCATGCCTGCAGGAGTACTGGGTAGGTACAATATCTTCCAGTCAAGTAAAAAGGAGTAGCTTGCTTTTCTCACTATAACATCTCCCATTGTGTTTTTGGTATGGGGCTCAATCCATGTCATAGCTGCTTGGAATCACCCTACGTGATCAGTCTGCCCTGAGCTCTGGGATTAATGTAGTGTGATTGCTACTTGTGCAGGATGACTGAGGCTTTCCACAGATACTTCTCAACTTCTTGGGCCCAGTGCATGGCTAACATATCTTGTGTGAATTCCTTCTCCAACATCTCCATACAATCACAGAATGGTGGAGCTTGGAAGCGACCTCTGGAAGTCACCTGGTCCTATTCCCCCTGTTCAAGCAGGGACACTTCGACCCAGTTGCCCAGGACCATGTGCAGATGTCTTTTTAGTATCTTCAAGGATGGAGACTCCACAGCCTCCCTGGGCAACCTCTGACAGTGTTTCTTCACCCTCACAGTAAAAGTGTTTCCTGATGTTCGGAGGGAACCTCCTGCGTTTCAGTTTGTGCCCATTGCCTCCGGTCCTGTCACTGGGCACCACTGAAAAGAGCCTGGCTCCATGTTCTTTGCACCCTCCCTTCAGGTGTTTTTATACTTTAATATACCTTTATTATTATATAATAAAGTATACACCCTGAGACTTGTCTTCTCCAGGCCAAACAGTCCCAGCTCTCTCAGACTTTCCTCACAGGGGACATGCTTCCGTCCCTTAATCATCTTCGTGGCCCTTCGTTGGACTCTCTCCAGTATGTCCATGTCTGTCTTGTACTGAGGATCACAGAACTGGACACAGTACTCCAGGTGTGGCCTCACCAGTGCTAAGTGAAGGGGAAGGATCATCTCCCTTGACCTGCTGGCCATCCTTTGTCTAATGCAGCTAAGGACACCGTTTGCCGCCTTTGCTGCAAGGGCACACTGCTGGCCACCAAGACCTCTTTTATGCCAAGTTGCTTTCCAGCTGTGTGGACCCCAGCATACATTGGTGCCCGGGGTTTTTCCTCCCCAGGTGCAGGACTTTGCCTGTTGAGGTATCTCTGGATGGCAGCACAACCCTCTGGAGAATCAGCCACCCCTCCCATACAGTCTCAATACTGTATTTTGCTTTTCACCAATACACATCTCTTCCATCTGGCACTGAAAATTCTTTTGACTGATGAGAACAAATTATGTTGCTATGCAAACTATGTCATCTTCAAACTCAGTCTTTCTCCATGTAGACCAGCAAAGTCTAATGAATTCTGCTAATCTATCCCTAGCCTTTGCATTTGTAATGAAACAGCTGCTGCAGAGCAGTCTTTCAACATCCAACTTGTGAGGGAATCTCCTCCTCATCCTCCTCCTCCTCCCCACTTTAAAAATCACTTCATAACGATAAATTGTAAGTCTTACTTCTAACCATAGCTGAAGGTATCACGGCAGAGGATCTGCAGTTTTTAAGTTAGCAACTAGTTATAAAATGCAGGAACGTTCACTAGTAGGTCTAGCAAACTTCAGATGAAAGCAGATGGAGAAAAGGTTGCCATAACCTAATCTTTCTGTTCTCTATTTTTTCGCTTCAAATTGAATATCTGATTATCTTTTCATAGACATAAAAGTAAGTTGCTTTCTAAGCACTAAGATGGAGCACCTCAAATACCAATTATAGATGTGAATATTCCAAGAAGCACTAAACTTGAGATGTATTTTTATACAACAATGAGAACATCTCAGACCTAAAATAAATCTGTTTTGCTTGCTCAAAATACAGATAATTGGAGACATTTAAGAAAATACAGGTATTAAAAAGTAAGTGTCTCCTTATGATTGAGTGGATTATTTTTAAAAAGAAAATAGCCTTCTAAAAGAATGCACCAATTAGAAAAGCCAGCTTGTGCAGATGTGCTTGAAGTCATCCTCATTTCTTCTTTAGAAATAACGTCTTTCAGAAAACCAGTTTATAATTGCATTCTTCTAGCATTTGCTATTGGCCTTAAGCTTCTTCCACTGAAATCATTGGTAAAATTCCACTAAACCTCATAAGAGACTAGTGTTAAAGCAACAGTAAGTGCTTTTGAATATGTCAATTAACAGTGTTTATCTTTCTTGGTGGCAGACTTCTGGAGCCTCAGACTTTCCTCTGAGGTCACTACTAATTAGAAGCTGATATCACTCTGAAAATTCGTGGAAGGTCTTCTCCACACTGCTGACAATGTTAAAATTATTGTACATTATTGTACATTAACACAATCCTTTCTCATTAACACCATCAGTAACAGAGCGCTGTGGCAATTACTCAACAAAAATATACATCCTCTTCTTTGTGAATTTCCCCTTGTGGCAGGAGATGTGACTTTCCACCAGCTGCTTCGTTGTTTTAGAGGGATTGACAAATGCATGTTTTCCACTGAAACAGACACTGAGTCTCTCAGGGAAGTCTTCACTTTGTGTCAAAACAATGGATGTGTTTTCATGGAGAAGTGGTAGCCTATTAAATATACTTACTACAAAGATCAAAGGCTTTCACTTAGAGAAAGAGGTCTGTAAAACCACGTGCGGAGGCTCTGGGCTAATACTAGGGACTGCCCAACTCCATGGCTCAGCTGCCAGCTGCTTTCCTAAATATCGCACAGCAGATCAGCCTTGCCTCTGTGGTGTCTTAGGGGCTGGGATCCAGGAAAACAACAGGGTGGTTGTTTTTCACATAGCTGTAATCTGTAGTTAAATCTTTTATAGCCGTTGATTTGCACAGCCAGACATGAGAAGTAGAGTAACTCAAGTTTCTACCTATTAACTAAAACCAGAGAAAGGAAGAGGTAACCTAGACATACTCATAGTCATTATTACACACTAGCCTTTACTAACAGCTTCACTGAGTAGCTTACTAATATATTTCTAGAACATAGTGACAGATAAATACTTAGAGAGGCATAACATAAGTATTTGATAAACCTTAACAATGAGTTGGTGCTGTATCATACAAAATAATGGTTTCTGCCTCAAATGAATTTCAGGATAAAAGGAAGATAAGGAGCCTGGTTTCCTGCCAAAGCCAAAGCCAGCCATCAAAGACCTGCTGGATGCCAGCTAGTCTCATACGCAGCTGGGGCCAGCGCGCATATTAAAGACCTGGCTATACATCCCTATCACAGCTGTGCGGATGCTTCTGGCTCTCCTGTTCGAAGTCCCCATAGAGCTGTGAGACACATGAAGCCAGGAGTTTCTAGGACTCCTCTGCCCGATGCCGGCCAAGCACTGCAGTCCCAGGGTGGGCTCCAGCAGGTGGAAGGGGTTGCATGGGGCCAAGAGGCGCTGGGGAGAGCTGCCCACAGGTCTGGGTAGACCTGCGCTCCTGAGCAGAGGCGGGATGCTCCTACTGCCGTTCAGCCTGGACCCTGCGGGGGGTTTGCAGCTGGGGGTGGGCAAGGATCCACCTCGCCTCACAAGGTGTTTCAAGCAATACCTCACTCTCTTGCAACTGTTTCTGGATGAGGTATAGGAGTCAGAGAAGGAATGGCTCTGTAGAAGGAGCAGCCAGAGGATCTGCCAGCATTTGGGGCACAATCTAGCAGGCAGGTTTAAGATTTTTTTCTAGACAGCATAGGGATTAGAAGCTCATATCATAGGCAAACCTTTAGGTCTGTGATGCCACCAAACTTGTAAACACCAGATAAGAGTAGAAAAGCAGCCCAGAAGAGGTAAAAACTTTCATTTCTACCTGATTTTCTCAGAGAAACGATGAACACTGCACTTCCAGTTCTCATGCCTGTCATCTTCTGACCCAGAAAAATTGGTTGGCTTCACACAGACAAGTTATAAACTTCCAGTTTGCCAAGCGGAAGACTGAAGTGTTGTGTTCTGACACATACAAATTTGAAAGCCAGATCTGCCAGTTGTTTTTATTTTCATCATAAAGTGTTTTCCCAATTAATAAAAACAGAAAACATAACCTCTGAGGATGAAACGAACATTTATAACATGATCATGGAAGAGTAAATATATATGTGTGTGTGTGTATTCATAAATACATAAACAAATATATATTTATATACAAGCTAAACAGAAGTCAACATTTCTCATGAAAACTCCTCTGTCAGTTCAAGAAGTAAATGAAAGTTCAGCTCTCCTCCTGATTTGAAGCAAGTGCTGTGAGCCAGGTTTGGTTCACATTTTCAAAATTTATAACACTGTGATGCTTGCCAAAAATCCTTAATTAGATCAGAGGAGCAGCAAAACTGTCAGATGCAATAGCAGAGTACAACGAAGGAATAAAATATTCTGGGGTTAATTGGATAAGTTCATTCAGCCAGTTTTGCCAGGCTACTTTTCTACAATGATTTGCAGACTGATAATGAGGATAGGGTTTTTCTCAGTAATAGTAAAGCTCATTCCTCAAATACATTTCATTTACAAGCCCCCAGAAATTGTTTATAACTAACATAAACCAACAATCAACATCCTCCTTCCCACAACACACATAAATTGTGAACTTCTCATGAACTCAATGGCTTAGACAGTGATTTGGGTATCTCACTTGTATGAGATTTTCATGGCATGTGCTGCTGGCTGAGTGCTGCCGCGAGGCTGAGGCACAGCAACATCTCCAGTTACACAAACTCTTTGAGCCTTCGCAGATCCAGAAGAAGGCTGCAATTCTTGGAAAGACAGAGTAAGAGAGGATAATGCTAAACTCAAAAACTAAGCTGTAAGCCATGTTTCGTTTGATATCCCCACTTATTCAGAGAGCTCAAATAAAATATGATGTGCAAGATGTTTTTCTTGACATAGCAGATTAACATAAAAGCATTTCTAAGAAACTAAAAAATAATATTTGTAATACAGGCTACATTTTTATGCAAGTCATTTTTGGTAAAATCTTAGTCTTTTTTCAGTTGATTGTCCACCTTTTAATAGGTGCTGTAGGGACATGTCTAGAGTGAGAGCAGGACATTCAGTCCCCAGGGTATTTGACCACAGGGAAGAAACAAACCACACAACTTTATGATGCAGGAGGCAAAAGCCAGCCTGCACATTATTTTAAAGAGGTCCATCCAAACCGTGAGCTGAGTACCAAAAATGCTGCACAGCTATTCTGTAAATGACTTGCCTTTTGTTAAGCCCCAGCACAGCTGGTCAGGATGAATTCTGCTAATGTGGTGCTTTACCAAATCATCTCCCAGTCACAGGAGAAGGTTATTTCTTTACAGAAGAATGAGCACTGAGATATTCCCTTTTGAAAGGAAAGAATAGAGAAGTCTTGCCATTTGATCTAAGTTTTATCCGCTGACACAATAGCTTGCACTCACAACCACTATCAGGAAGTTAACAAGTAATTTAAAATACACCCCATGTAGTTCACCTACTAATGTATTTTATAAAAAAATTTAGAGCCAAAAAGTGTTTTGAACACCTTAGTATGATTTCAGCAGTTATTTGGGAAGGCTTTATTCTGAAATAAAGAGTAGCGATCTTCTTCTTCCAGAGATCCAAACAGCCTTTCATTGTTCAAAATACTTTCCTGACAATTAGGGAACAGCACAAATGAGATCGAAGTCACATCTAGCCCTGCTAAACTCTACAGGCTGAAAAGTAAACTTGGAGAAGTTACTACTGCCTACATCGCAATGTAGGGATATGAGCAGCTGCTTCAGTAGGAGTTTAATGTGTGGCTGGAAATAAGCAGAAGGAATCCTTCTTACCATGTTTCTGTGTTCAAAAGGAGCTTCGAACTTTCCTTAACACTGTTGACAATACCGTGTCTGCACACTGCTCCAGGGTATCCTTTTCTTTTTGTGGTGTGCTAGGTGCTCTCAAGCTCTCCTCTTCTCTGCTGACACAACAGAGGACTTGTGATCTCCTTGTCCTTATCTTGACCCATAAACTTTTTCATCTTATTTTCTCCCCGTCTTGCTGAGGAGGGAGAGTGAGAGAGCAGCTTGGTGGGCACCTGGTAGCCAGCCAAAGTCAACTCGCCACACCTATGTGGCTATTGCTGCAGAGAAAATCCCTGCAGGAAGACAAAAGGACTGAAAATGACTAAATTGTTTTGTAAGTAGATACCAGACTGTGGTCACATACCATCTCATAACCAACCTCGTGCCTGAAACATGAAGAGACCTTCAGGACTGGAATACGTGCAGTGAGGTGGAATATCTGGAGAGAGGTGAAATTTGACAGCATGCAGCATCAGGTCATGCACCAAGGCTTAAGAGCAAGATTCCTGAAATAAAGGAGAGAGTTATCCTCTTGCAATAATGGAGGAGGTGAAAGACCAGCACTAGGCAGAGCCAGGGTCACAGTGAGCCATCACTAGCGGGGTTGTCATATAAAAGCAGTGATCCCAAAAAGCATTAAGTGAGGTCGTTCTACTGGGAGAGAGACTTATTACTGCCATTGCACAACAAGCACGGTCTTATCAGGAATGTGGAACACAACTCCCATTGCCTGTATTTAAGGGAAATTGAATTTGGTTGCAATACGCACAAAGGAGGGCTGCTATGATGACGGGGTGAATGGGCAGATCAGCTTGCAATACAAGGCTGAAAGGCCTCAGCAAAAGTGGAGTTTAAAACCAGGACATGTTTTTTTTTTCTGTACGTATATGTGGGAGATAAGCAAGAGGGGATTTGGAAGTGATGGAGGAAGGAGAAGAGAGGGAAGGAAAAAGATATTTAAAATACGGGTTAATGCTGGCAGGAGAACAAATGGATATGAACTACCCAGGAATGGAAATTTTTTAAAGTTTTCTGTTTCAGAAATAGTGAAGCAGCTTTTCAGTAGGAGTAAAAGGTGCAGGAAACATATGTGGTTTTAAGATGGTTCTTGATAAATTTATGAATGGGATTACCCATCCCACAGAAGACTACAGAATTGTATGGTTCATTGACTCCCAGGAGTCTCTCCAGTCCTATGCATTGAGCTGGTTTTATTAAATACACGATATAACCAGACTAAATGATTTGTGATGTGTTACTGAATTCTACACTATTAGTCTCCACAGGAGTTCTTCTTCAGTTTTATTTTAGTTAAAAAAAGGTCCCCCAAAAAGGGAGGGATTAAAAGGGTATACAAAGGTATATGACAAAAGATGGATAATCAGACATGAGAAAGATTAAAAGAAATGGGTATTCACAACTAAGGAGAAGTAGGTTGAAGAGAGACAAAGAATATACAAGTACTTAACAGAGCACTACAAAGAGCATAAGGATCAATTAGTTTCATTTGTCAATGAGGTTGATCAAGAAATACTAATAACTAGATTAAAATGCATCAGGGAAAAAATTATAACTGGAGGAGCAGTTACATAATGGAACAACCTGCCAGTGAAGGTTACAGCATTGCCATCACTGAAGATATTCAAAGCTATTTTAAGAATAATGAAATCCATCTGCCAATGATTCAGGCTGATGGACTGAGGTGACCCAAGAGGCATCTCTTCTACTGCAAATGATTCTATTCTTCTGCAAGCACGCCGATGCTTAGTAGGAGCTGCACTTCAATGAAATGTTTCAGCTCATTTCTAAGAAGAAATCATGTTATAATAAATATTAAGGGGAAAGATAGCTAACTGCTTTTCCCAATTAGTAGAAAATTAATAGTGTTTCAGTTATCTATATTCTGGAACGTTTCTATTCATTTTCAGCTAAATCTATTTGTGCTACAGTTCCTCCAAGAAACAATTATTTTCGAAAGCAAATCCAGACTTCTCTAATGTCTAGCATTAGAACAATTTATTATACATATCTATCTCATATATTACACATCTGTTTAAGAAACAGTAAAAAACCCCACTGGTTTCATGTAAGACTACATTCGTATATTCTATTGTTGTTTGCACGTTAAGTGTGTTAAAATGGGCCTTGCATATGTTTTCTATTTGTTGGAATTGGCACAGCACACGCTACTTCTGAATACATGGGCAATATTTCATTCCTAGTGACACAAAGTCCGGTTCAGATTATTCTCACTTGTGCTTTTCCTTGTTGTTCCTCTGTAACAGTCATGGCTCATCAGTCCCTCAGCAATGTGTCTATGTGGACAACACACACGGAATTCATGTCATTATTAGGGGAAGTATTAGAAAGAGGATGTATCCACTGAAAATATCAATTAAATGTCAAACTTAATAGGGAACATCTAATAAATCACTGGAAGAATTATGTTGGGTTTTTCCCGCCCATTTTACCAAAATTACACTACTACTGCTAAAAAAAAAAAAAATTAAAAAATTAAAAATAATAATGTACTTTGTTTAACTTCTATGGACAGAAAGTTTTGTAGAACTGACATCAAAGTGGCACAGAGAAACCTTCTCAAGATGATGACCTAGTTTCCTCAAAAGGAGATCAGATCTTTTAATCCCAGAGCGGTGCTGGGAAATTTGAAGAAAGAGAATCCATTTCTAGAGGTAAAGATGCTGGTTAAAAAGAACCTTTCTGCTGAAAGGAAAAAGTTAGGAGAGGAATAGGATGCTAAAAGCAGGTCCAGCTGAAGTTGCACATTGTGGGCTGCTGAGGTAGGTGATCTAAAGGATCAGGGTGTTATCAGTTATTTTGCGCAATTTAAATCTGCTGCATAATTTATATCCCTGTGTTATTAATGGGATATTTCTAGCAGAGATGGAGCAGCTCAGAGGGTGCGGTAAACTTTCCTGCTAAAAATGATATGATCTCTTTCCTTGCAATACATCAAGCCTAACTGCCATGCTCTCTGTAGGTCAGGAAATTATAAACAATATTAAGTTAAAGTTTAAGAAAAGATTGACTATGTTTCTCTTTAGTGAAGGATACTGTGTATTGAACAGCCAGTACCTTGTGTCAGTACCTTGTCGCAATCCCATATTAGAAAAACAAGATGAAGATCTACTGTTCTGCTTTCAAATCCCGAATATCTTGATTTCTTAAAATTTGCAGAATACATTATGCCTATTCCTATGCTAAATGTAGCAGTGGCACGAGATTTTTTTCTGTGTAAACAAACTGGCAGACTGAAAAAAATTAGAGCTTCAAAAGAGTTATCTTGAATTATGCATGCAAAATTTTTATAAATTATTTTTGAAGATGTATCGGTACTTAGCAAAGCTGCTTATAAGTACCATCTGAAATAGTGTGTTTAAGTGAACAATAATTGAACTGCGTATTTGAGGGCAGTTGCAACATCCACCTAAGGAAAAATGTATCATGTACTTAAGAAAAGTGTGTTCTTTTCCAGCATATCTTAATATAAATTATATTTGTTATTTGCCTGTCCCTTTTTTCCATCCAAGAAGTACTGTCGCCCTACTCCAGGGGAAATTTTGAAGCAGACATGTAATTTGATTTTCTGTCTCTTTCTTGCCAACACAAGGAGTAAGGTTTGCCTATAAACTTGTCCGCTATGAGTACCTGTATCCTAACTCTGCTAAATCTGCTCTGGTTTTCCAAAGCAGCAATGGACTGGGACTGGGTAGGCCAATGAGGAGGGAGGGAATAACACTGCATCTGTTCCTGCATAACCCTGCCATGCGGAGCTGTGTGTTGTATAGCTGGTGCTGTACCACCACATGAGTGCATATGGATGCACAGAGCTCAAAGGCATGCAATGGAGAACGGCAGAGGAAAAAGAGCCATGTGCTTTAGGAGGTGGATTTTCAATTTTGGACATGTATTTCTGTGATTGAGAGTACTTGATTTTGAGTACTTAGTTTGAGACCCACATACAAACTGTGAATTAAGTATGTGAAATCCCTCACTGAGTTATGGAGAAACAACTATATAGCTGGCATTCACTCATGTAAGACCAAAATATATTACAATGGCAGTATCCACATTAGTTACACTGGACTGGAAGAGGTCTGAAGCAAAACTACCATGGTAACGGAGATAAAACAGCCACTTCACTTTGCTTGTGAGCTCAGCTACAAACAGAGTGAGGTTTTTCTTTCTTTAATCAAAGAAGACCTCTCAAGAAAGAAAACTGGCAGGCTGTTGTTCCCTAGAATTAGTGTAAAAAATAATAAGCTCTTTGGGGCAGAGACTTCCAATTAGGATTTTATTCTTGATTTTCTTTCAAAAGGACAGTGATTCACCTCCCCAGATATAGAAAACTCTAGAAATAATGACAAGTTATTACAAACAATATGTCTCCAGAACCCCTCAATTTGATTTTTAAAAATTCCCTTGACAGAAACAATTATACTGAGAAAAGTTAAAATAATTAAGCCTTCAATTAAAACACTTGAACTTCAAGTCAGAAACAAGAATATTCTACCCTTCCGAGAGGCATTTGTAATTACTTTTTGCATTATGACTGCAAATTTGTTTTATGCCTGGGCCAGTGGTATATTGTGATCAGTAAATAATAGCATATAATGGGTGGAACAGCATGACTCAATGCTTTCCCTCATGGGTGTATCCAGGTTAAGTCCCAGCTGGATAACCCAAACATCGTCCTAGCTCCATGTGCCAAAGGCATTACCCCACTTAATACAACCTCCTTCTCAGGGGTGTGAACTTCACAGGAGGGGAAATGAGGTGAGGAGAGGACCACATTAGCAGCACTATCCATCTTCTTGTACCCAAGGTAGCTCAGTTACAGCTTGCTTGGATATCTTTCTCATATATCGCAGTGTACAGAAAAAACATCAGCATAAGACCGTAGACAGGAAAGGAATAAAAGCTGATGGAGTAGCACTAGAAATGACGAGGCAATCAGTACTGGCCAGCACGTCAGCAAGAATCAACAGATGAGTAAACCATCTATTAACAAATTGCTGGTGGGGGAATAAAAAATTCTTTTGTCTTTCAATAAGGAACAGAAGACGGCAGTGAGGGAGCTTTGCAGATGTGTACAACGAATTCTGCCAAAATGTGAGGCAGAATGGGAGAAAGAATATATTTAATGAGTGAGGTAACAGGGGCTGCTATCAAAGGTCTTGGAACAGCAACAAAAAAAGAGCACGTGTCTGTTATAGGAGAGAGAGAGGAGTACGTGGAAAGATATAAACAGGAGAGACAGAGATCAAGCAAGAGGCAAAGAAAATTATCTTTTCAACAGCATTTTGGATGAGAACGGGGCAGGATCAGGAGTCTTTGGCACCTGTTTTTTTCCTTTTTATGAGCTTTTTTAGAATGAGAGAGTCTGTTGCAAGGGGAAAAGCACATAAGAGAAAGAGAATGTAAAGAGGAAATCAAAACACAAGGAAAGGAATAGGTTTCTGGAGAAAGTGCAGGATTTGTAGGCGTGAATGAAAAACTGCATCTGTAAGACAGAGGGCGAGTGAGATTTGGAGTAAAGGAAGGAGGAAGAGGACGTGAGCTGATGGGAAGAACAAGGTTACATCCCATCTTGTAGGTTGCATCTTTTGATGAATCAGCATGATCCTAAACTGAGAATAAGTGAATATAGTGAGTAACTGAAATTCTATCACAGAAAATCAATCCTTTTTCTGATCATTACTACATATAATGTTGTAGAACTCGAGATGTAATCTGTAGTGGTATACATGGTATAGAACAATCAGCAGAAAGAGATTTTACCTACCAAAGAGGTCACAGAGTACAGGATTTTATACAACAGATATTTAAAGCAGACAAAGGAAAAGTAGTGTAGCAACAGTCAGGCTGATAAGGTGCTGACTGAAATAATACTGTCTTCAACAATGAACAGAATAAGAACCTCTCAGCATCAGGAAAATCCTAGTAAAGGCCATTTTTTCTGACAAGATTAATAGGACACAAAAAAGGATCAAAAAATACCAAAATGCTAAATAAATTTTCCTAACAGCCCTAGTGAATTTGGCAACCTTGAAAACATTACAATGAAAACTAAGCTGTATCTTTTATTTTCCAGATCTTGGTTGATTTTCTTGAAACATGTGACGCCAGCATCCTAAGAATAAGCAGCGCATGGTGGGGACTGGCCAGCACAGATGCACTTCTCTTTCTCTTGGCTTTGAGGGACAATATTACTTCCTTTCCTCAGTACTGGAAAAATACAGATTCTCCAGTCAGGGGACTTTGCAGTGAGAGCAGCAGCAGAGACACCTGCCATCTTTCTGAAGGCGTTTTTAGAGTTTTCAGCAAATAGGAGGAGTAAGACCAGGGCAGCACATAGAAGGTGTCAGGTTTAAACTGGGAGCCCTACATCTAGCTTCTGTAACAGACAGCTGTAGCACTCTTGCAAACCCTCCCTTTCCTTCAACAGAACAGAAAAACATTATTTTCAATGAAATAATTTACATCTGGCACATCTATATATTCTGTGCTGTTTTCCCCTCTTTCATACACACAGCTCTTCCTATTTTGCATCACAAGTGCCTTCTACATGGGCAGCCTACGCTGGGCTACTGTAAATAGTTGACTTGCAGAGATGAATGGTTATCATGGCACATAGTTGCACATCCAATACACATTCAGGGCTGCAGTTTGCTCATGACCTTATTGAATAGAAATGTAACCCTTTAGTTAGGTTTGGTGAGGTCTGTATCAAAATTACCGAGAGGGGCTTGGCAGAGGAACAGCAAGACCTGTTGAGACCACTGGTAAAATGGACAAGTGCTCTCTCTTCCTCTTCATCTGCTTCATCAAAGCAGTCACTTCAACAGGGGTCTCAGAAGTTTTTTTCTGTTAAGATGCGTAATGTTTTCCTGACATAAGGGAAAAATAATCTATTATATGATTCAGAAATAAGTTTAAAGATTTTTTCCTTCATGTCTCAGTAGAAAACCAAGAACATGATGACACTTTCAGCCTAATTATGAAACGTTTCATTTTTTCCTTACGCCACCTTGCAGAATCCTTAACACGAATTTCCTGTAATATTTTCCTGCTCATCTTCTAAGCCTTCAAATTAGGCATTTGTCCTTTAACTTTTCTAACTTCTTTTCCCTTTCAGCTTGTTAGGAAAGGAATCTAATTATTCTCCTAGACTTTAAATGACTAAAAGAAAGATTATCCACGAGGTAATTTTGATACATAAAGTGATTTTACTTTGACCCTGTGCAGTCAGTGCATTTACAACGCATACACTGAAGACTGGCACTACACACTGAAAGCTTTTGGGCGTAAAGATTGTTAATGGTGTCTAGTTATAGTGCACAAACGATGGGGGTTCTTCACTGGCAACGCTTAGTGGCACCAGTGTACATCTACTGGAATCCATCTCATTGTATCAAACAGCCTCATAACCCACCAGAGACGAGGGTGATTGCGGGAGACGCTGAGTTGCCATTAGAGAAATCTTCCCCTGGATACATCAGTTCCACTTAAAGCGATTATACCAACTATAAATAATAACAGTAATAATGCATTCTCCTCGGGTATAGTTTCCTTTTCAAACACAGAGAAAAAATGTATCCATAAGTGCTTAAAAAAATTATGGACTGCTTTAAATGTAAGTTCCTTTGAGTTTTTATTAATGCCCTATGTTCCCCCACTAAGAAATGCTCCATCTATCACAGGCCACACAGAAAAGTCTGGAAGCAAGAACTTGGAGCTGTGTTCCCAGGGTGGGCTCCAGCAGCCCCTGCCTCGCAGGGAGAGGGGAATGATGTTCATCCCCATCCGCATGGCCTCACCTGCTGCCAGCCCTGCATATAACATTTCATTTTATTTACAGGTACTTCTGGATCCCGGTGTATAGCAGCTGTAGTTGATTTAGCCAGTGCGTGACTCCAAAAAAGCCTAAACCACTTCTCAATTTGAAAACAGAGAAGAAACCATAAAGTCTCTATTAAGCCTAAGCTAGTTTTCAGTGTGTCAGAACTGATTTACTACAAGCTTTTCTAGGGCTGTTGTATCATTTATGGAAGGGTTACTGAAAGAATCCCCAAACGCTGAGAAAATGAAATATATGACAGCGTAATTTTTCAGCGTACCTGCATACACTGTGGGTCATATTCTGATCGGTGAGGTGAATTTGGAGCTAAATTCAATTCACTGATTTCACTGGCACAACTACCCACAGGTAATACAGCTGCAGAGATGATAAGAAATGTGACTAGTTTGTCAGCAACAGCCTCTAAAATGCTAAACACACGCACAAATAAACTTGTGTTTATAACAGCCTGCTCTGCATCAGCTTAACTCCTTCAAAGGCAGTGGTGCCGCGCTGGCTTGTTCTGGCCCAGGGAGATCTATGGCTACTTAGCATGCAAGCCCCAGAAGGGTGACGTCAAACACTCGAAATTAGAGGTCACCTTGGAACTGCGATTCTTCTGATAGTTTATTTCACTTGTTTTTATTCAAAGCTTCATTCTTACTCTTACTCTTACCCTTCTTACTCTTAAATCAAGATGTATGACTGAGGATCATCTTGTGTACTTGCCAGGTAGGATCATGTACAAGCACAAGGAAAAGCCCAAGAAGCCTTTATATGTGCTCTTATGTGCTTAAATGTGCACAGATAGGCCAAGTTCAGTCAGTGAGTTGTGACTCCCAGCCAGTTAAGCTGTACTACAAATGTGGAAACAGTTTTTATCTGCTGTGTTTAGTCACTGTTCTTTCATTTAAATAAACTTAAAGTGAGATCACTGATTGTTTTAATTGCTCCCTAAGAGTTACCGTCTACTATTTTTGCCTAGTAGAGAAAACACATATGTATTAAAATAAAACAAACTGTATACGGTATAGAATATCTTCAGGTATGTTATTTTGTTGGAAACAATTCAACTTTGGTTCCTATGGAAACACCAGCCTAAATATTTCAGTGGGATTGTTAAAGTCAGACTCTAGCTGAGTTTGTTGGACGAGCTTTGAAAAAGCTGTGGAATCTGGGGGGTTGGTTTGTTTCTAAATGGCACGTCCAGGCTGCCAGATTTCTTAGTCTCCTGATCTACTTTAAATAAGTGAGTTTGTATAGCCTTACACTTTCTGACAGTCTGCAGCTCTGATATACAAAGCCTGAAATGTGAAATAATCAACCAAAAGTTAATTTTTTACTTTACAAAAACAAAGCAATTAATAAAAATTTAAGAGCTTCTCAGAGTTCTATAAAAATTTTTAGTATAACATTATTCAAATAAAGGCAAGACTATATTCCGAGAAGTGTAGTCATACTTTTTGGATAACAGATCACAGACATACAAAGTACTCAGGTCCTGGATAATGCCAATCACTTGGCTATGAGCAATATAGCTGATGAGGATACCTGCAGTTTTAAAGTATGTTTTCAATGCCCGTTGTCCACTCTATAGTATATGTTTCTGGTTATTTTTTTAAATGTCACAGATTTCTTAACTGGACATGTGTCCAAACCTTCAAACCATGAGTCGCATGAGAAATGCTTATCTATCTGGAGTGAGCCATTACTCGCAGGGTCATAGGGCTGTGAAGGACCTCAGGAAGTCATCTTGTCTGTTCCTGGACCATCCTGCGGGATCTGCTACAGGTCAGTTCTTCCCAACACACGTGTCAAGTCTGTGCTTGAAGATTTTCCCTGAGAGAGACACCACAGTGTCCCTGGAAAGACCATTCTGCCGATCCACCTTTCTTACTCTTGGAAAATTTTCCAAAAATGTTTAACCTGAATGTCACGTGCTGCAATATAAACCTTCTCAATCATAGAGAAAGTTTAGGCTGGTGAAGATTAGTATTAGAAGAGCAAACCTGTTTACAAAATAGAATCATAGAATCATACAATGGTTAGAGTTGGAAGGGATCTTAAAGATTATCTAGTTCCAATCCCCCTGCCATGGGCAGGGACACCTTTCACCAGACCATGTTGTCCAACCTGGTCTTGAACATGTCCGGGGATGGGTCATTCACTTCTCTGGGCAACGTGTTCCAGTGCCTCACCGCTCTCAGGGTGAATAATTTCTTCCTAACATCTAATCTAAATCTACCCTCTTTCAGTTTAAAACTGTTCCCTCTCGTCTTATCCCCCCACTCCCTGATAAAGAGTCCCTCCCCATCTTTCCTGTAGGCCCCCTTTAGGTACCGGAAGGCCACAATAAGGTCCCCCCTTAGCCTTCCCTTCTTCAGGCTGAACAACCCCAGCTCTCTCAGCCTGTCTGCATAGGAGAGGTGCTCCAGCCCTCTGATCATCTTCATGGCCCTCCTCTGGACTCACTGCAACAGGTCCATGTTCTTCTTATGTTGGGAGCCCCAGAGATGGACACAATCTTCCAAGTAGGTTCTCACGGAAGTGGAGTAGAGGGGCAGAATCACCTCCCTCGCCCTGCTGACCACGCTTCTTTTGATGCAGCCCAGGATGCGGTTGGCTTTCTGGGCTGCAAGTACACATTGCTGACTCATGTTGAGCTTCTCATCAACCAACACCCCCAAGTCCTTTTCCTCAGGGCTACTCTCAATCCATTCTCCACCCAACCTGTATTTGTGCCTGGGACTGCCCTGACCCGCATGCACTTGGCCTGGTTGAACTTCATGAGGTTTGCACGGGCCCAACTCTCAAACCTGTCAAGGTCCCTCTGGATGGCATCCCTTCCCTCCAGTGTGTCGACCGCACCACACAGTTTGCTGTCATCAGCAAAATTGCTGAGGCAAGTTTAGGACTCAATCCCACTGTCCATGTCACCTACAAAGATGTTAAACAGCACCAGTCCCAGTATCGACCCCTGAGGAACGCCACTTGTTGACTTGCAACTCTTGAGTGCAGCCATCCAGTGAAGTAGGTACTGCTTATGCACTGCAACATCATTAGACCATTGTGAAATATTTCAGGCTACGGCTTAGTGCACGATAAATGACAGGTTACCCACAGCTAAGTATACATAGATGTATGATTGTTGAGGTTTTTTTGGTGATCTGATTATAAACTAATAAAAATAAACTCAAATGCCAATGAGAATCAGAGGAACAGCAATAGGTGAAGCAACACCAGTAGCCTAATCAGTGAAAACAGAGCATCCCAAATTAGCTACTGCAAAGCCATCTGAGGAAGCTGAGGAGACCACTGTCCAGGGAGTGAAACCCTCTGAGATGGGTCAAGAAGGTCTCTCTCCCCAGCCATGTCATGCAAGCTAAGGTGTGGTTGCCTGCAAGGATGCAGAATTTATTGTGGGAAGAGAATTTGGGGATTATACAAAACTTACTATGGGATATTTTAAGGTCGTTGTGGAATTGTTCAAGACTTCCTATGGGATGTTTAGAGGAAGGAACAAAGATGGGGAAAGGGAAGGGTTTAATAAGGGAGGATCAATAACGGAAAGAGAAAAGAGGATAAAAGGGGTCAATCATGTAAACAGGCTGCTGGTCAATTCACTTGCCTGACTGAGCCGTGTTCTTGGCCACAGCAGTCTATCCTATTTTCTCATTTAATTCTATTTCTATCTTCTGTGTGGGTGTACACCCTGTTCTTTGTGTGCATGTGTGTGGGAATGCCAGTGATTTTCAAGTCAGAGCAGCTGATAGGTCGGATGAGAGGTCTGAGTGCCAGCAAGTGGAGAGGCACCACAAACCTCGTGGGCTCAGGGACAGCAGCCAGGAGACACCAGGCGGTCAAGGTGCCAGTGCATGCCCAGACCAAGTGTCTACAAACCCACATGTTGTGTGTCTGTGTGTGAATTCGTGCAGTTAGCAGACTTCCGTCCTTGTCTGCTGGAGAGGACGGGCAGAATGGAGCCATCTACACTGCATGGGGTTGTGTGGGTACTCCTAAGGACTTGTCTCCTCCTCGCTATGTTGATTTGTGCAGCAGACTGTGTATGTAGTATGTGTGTGAGTGTGAGAGAGAGTGTGTGTGTGTGTGTGTGTGTTTATGTACACTCTCAGCCTTGACTCTATGACCTAGCAGCTGGGACAGAAGAGATCCCTTAGGTCCCAAGACCCACCAAATTTGTCTATCCCTAAAAAGTCTGCCCATCAAGACAGGCATCGATGTGCCATACATGCTTTTCAGTGGCCAGAGTTACACATATCTACAAAAAAAATATATGTATATTAAGCTGACCATTGGCTGGATACATAAACTAAAAACATCTTTCATTATTTTTCAGCAGTTTTAGCTGACTTGAAAATACTGAGGATCAGAAAATACATAGAAAAACTAAAACAAAAATTAATCTAATAGCTGTGTGTCACAATGTATAAGTCCAGGAAATTAAATCAGCCAGGGACAGATAGACAACCAAAAGCATGTGCAGTTATCCTCCAGCTGTCTGTCATCCACTAAGTCCCAGGCTTATTTATTCTTAATAGTTGTTTGCCTAAATTTGTCATTGATGGATGCCATGCACTTGTCATTTGAAAGAGCTGATAGCCTTGAAAATGTGTACATTGAGCATTTCCAGAGGAGAGGAATAGCTAAATTGCTCTAATGGATAAAAGTCCTAGGAGAAAATATAAAACCTCAGGAACAGACAAAAAATAAGAAAACCAGGTAAGGTATGACCAATTTTAGAATTCTTGTGGGTTTTCTTTTTTATCATTGTATCAGAATTAGTTCCTATCTAGTGTCCACTTTAAGAGGTATATATTTGTCAACAAGTTTAGAGAGAAGACTACCAAGAGGTGTGGTTGAATGTAATGTATTTGTCAAAACAAGACAATTACTCCACAAGAACTATCTAGATATCTCAGCCTCAGGAGGCCAGAGACTTTAGAAAGTACAAAGGAGGCTGCTAACTGTAAAATCAACCACTGAACTTCAGCTTGTACCTGAGATCTGTGTGTGGGTGTGCACACATGTCTGTGGGGGTGTCTCACAAGTGCTACTAATACTTCTTGTGCTTCTAAGGACTCTTAAATCAACAAAGCATGGAGAACTACCCTCACTTTGTTTTGGCAAAATCAAAAGCACACAAAGAGAAATGAATGTATGTATGAGAACAAATCCCCAGCAACTGAAGCAAAGTAATACTGTTGATATGTTTCTAGCACAGAACTTTGAAATGGAAGTGCCTCTGAATCAGAATCATATTCTTAAAATACGCCCTCATTAAGTAGCAGCTGAGAAAGCGCAGCACGGCTCCTGTCATCCTGGCTGAAGTGAAGGGTCCTTTCTTCAGTCCTTTTGGGTTATATTCTTGGTCTAACACACCTGGGCTTCAAGAAATTCATCCTCTTGAGGAACATTTGGAGTAATATTCTGTCTGCTTTGAAACCAATGGCAATTTTGCAATTGCCTTCAGTGGAGCTAGGAGTACGCCTAAATAGGACTCAGCTAAAACATGGGATTTGCTAATAGATGGGATAAGCATCTGAAAACTCTTTTCTTGGTAAGCCTTGGAAAGGGCAAAATGCAGAAAACAATATTTTGACTTTCAGGTGGCCTGCATTGTCTTCCGTATACCGCTCTAGAGTCTATGCTGCTTACTGAAATGCATGTAAAGGATTTATTGAGAAACTGAAAGGGAAAATGCAGTTTTCGGTATGCACAGGCATGACTAAAATTCTTCTTTTGTCTTGACCCAATGTGAAAAAACAGTATACAATGCCATGAGGTGTAACTAATATAAAATACTGCACCTGTGGAGGTGACCTTTGCATTGATAGCTACTGCTTCTCTGCTATTCTATATTAATTTTGTTAGACTTTAAACTAGCCATTGCTTACCATCACACGCTGAAATCTTCATGTATTTATATAACTTACTGTTAAAAAGGTATCCTGGTTTCATCTGAGATAGGGTTAATTTTGTTTCTAGTGGTTGCGGTGGTTTCGGATTTGGTATAAAAGGAATGTCAATAATGCATATTGTTTTAGTTGTTGCTAAGTGATGCTTACACTAGTCAAGGACTTTTTTCAGCTTCCCATTGAAGCTGAGAAGGAGCATGGACAGAACAAAGGAATGGCTAATGGAATATTCAGTACCATAGACGCCATGCTTGATATATAAATGGGGGTTGGCCAGGGAGGGGGGAATCCAACATCTCTGCTCGGGATGGGCTGGGCAACCAATTCACTGGGCCCTGAGAGTGACTTGTGTTTTGTATATTCTTTTACCATCATTATTATTGTTATTTTCCTTTTCCATTATTGTTCTGTTAAATTGTCTTTATCTCAACCCATGAGGGTTTTTTTCCTTTCCCCTCCTTTTCTCCCTCTTCTCCCTACCTTCTGGGGAGGAAGCAGGGGTGAGCAAGAGGCTGCGTGGTCCTAGCTACTGGCTTGGGTTAAACCATGACAAAAGGCAACATTAACCAATGAATCGACTAATTTCTTCACTAAAAATAAGGCTACATAATGGTATCTGAGAGTTTACTATATAGTAACCTAGCAACAATTTTCTTATTCATGTGGTGATCAATGTATATATATTAAAAAAATGGAAAATGTGTATGATAGATTGAGACAGTAAAAATTTCCACAAGTATGATACTGTGTCCTTGAGTATGGAATAGAAGAATGCAGTAGTTAATGAGATAAAGCTTTGTCAGAAAGACATCTGTGTGACTTTTCTCATATGTGTTTGTCTTCTGTCAACTGGTATTGTCTGAACATTTTTTAAGTTTACATATTTTCCTACATAAGCACACATACTTGCTACTCATCTGGTAATTTCTTTCTCTCTTAGACCTATATGGCCAGAGCCCAATAATTTATATATACTTTTAACCATTTTATTTATACAAACACATACAGTCACCCAAAATTATGTATTCCCAGTAAGTATGAAACTACCTTTAGTGTTATCTCTACGCCATGGTGTCCCTCAATATAGAATGAAAGGCAATTTATGCCAAACCCTGTGTCACCTCAAAATTACCTACAGCTTAGAGGGAGACCACATAAACACAGGATTTGCCATGACGTTTAATGTAAACTGTGATTGTCAGTGTATGTGTTTGTACACAAGTTTTCTAGCATGTAGACAGGGCTCATCACATCCTAACAGAAAGCAGGTAACATTACCTTCACAGTGGGCAAACAACTTGTATATAGTGGGGTTAAGTACTTGGCCAGTCACCACTTCAGTTCCTATACTATATGGCCATCACCAGATTTTTCTGCCTTGCAGAGTCTAAGCAATCTAAAACCAGTCAGTAATGCTTTGGGAGTAGTAATAAAACTTGATTTATTGATTAAGTGCCAGATTTTAAGAACTAAATACCAAACCTAGCAAATCCCAAAGGGGAAGTCATCTGAGTAGACCCCCAAGGAGAAAATGAGCATACATTGCTGCACTTGTCCACAACCTCAGTTGTCCTCGGTGAAAGCAGTGCCAGCAATAAGGATCTGGTTTAACAGCTAGTTCTCAGATTAAATATCTGCTCAAGAATTTTTCAGCTCCTTACCTGGGCAAAATCCTTTATGGTTGATCAGCAATGTGGGATTTTCTGCCAGGTATGAACCTCTTTCATTTATATGCAGGTGTATATACAGAAGTGAACTGTATTCTTAGTATTTGGACTGCTGTAAAAGTGTTTGGTCTTTTACCTTAGAAATTTTTGATGTTAAGGTGGCATGCCATTCACTGGGGAATAGTGATCTGTAAACAGAGATCTGGTATACTCCTACATGACCAGCAATTTAGTGTAAGATCAAGTATCCCTATGAATTAGCAGGCTGATCCTTCATTAAACTGCACCACTCAGCCTAAGATCCTGAAATACAGGGTACTGATTTGAAGGTGGTGTAGTTTAGTGCTAAGCATTAGCCAGACCACCCTGACATAGAGTGCAGAGGGAGAAATGATCTGAATCTTGAAGGTTTCCTACAAGTTTGTTATATTCCAGTAGGATGGAAAAGTCTGTAACTTATGTAAAAGTCTGATGAGTTGCTGAAGCAAAAACCTTTCACCTACAGGCAGTCTGTTTAACACCTACACTTATCCTGTAGAGTATTAGGGGACTCCTGTAGCTGTTGATTGAAGAGAAAAATGTGGAGCAATTTTTCCTTTGACGGAAAGCTTTCAACATCAGTAATTGTGAAATGTTGCTGTCCAAATCTGTAACAACTTGGCTTTGCTGGGGCTGCCAAGTGCTGCTAATATCTAGCTGTCTAAAAAGTAAAGGGGCAGAAATAGAAGAAGTACGCCTTCAAGATCTTGATCCTCCCTGCGTTGTCACTCAGCCTGCCTGATACAATTTGAAGGTGAGCTTTAAAGTATGCTAAAGGCAAGTCCTGATTTAATTCAGAGCCTAAGATCCCTCTAGGTACCATTCTTGGATTGACAGATGTGTCTTTCTGTCATTCCTGAGATTGTTTCTAATGTAAACCTCCTGCTGCAGTCCCCCAGTATAAGCGCTGACTGATTAATTTTTGTCTGATTCCTCATGAGAATGAGTAGGTCAGGCAGTGGGAAGGTGCTAGATGAGGGGATAAACATTTTCTGGATTTTAAGTAAAAACATCTACACAAATATTTGCCCTAATGCACTGTTTGTTAGTGTCAAAATAATGGTAAAAGTCAGGGAATTTACTGATTCTTCAACAACAATTCTGCTCTATCCTAACATTTAGCTTTTTAATATAAAATTATAAACACAACTTGCATTAAACCCAGCAAGCTAAAAGTAAATTGAATAAAAGCACATGAAAATGAGAGCACCCAATGTGTAATTGAGACTCTCAACAGATTAGCAAACATGGTATTTCATACTCCTGAAAAAAGCAGATCAGAAATCAGAAGAGACCAACAATTTGTCAAAACATAGGTAAGTTGTCTCTGTGGACCATTCCAGGGCACTCGTGTGAGCCAGAAAAGTAGGAAAATTTAATGTTTCACCATCAAAAACACTGGGGTTCACCAAGGGTAAACTTACTTACTTCCATTGGCACAGTTCAATTTTTTTACCACTTTTGTTGTATTCAAAGCTATAAGTGCAGCCCATGACTGAGATGGCAAGAATTTGGTTCTAAAAGATACATTTGAGAAATCTGACAGCACATTCACTGAACTCTTACTTAAAATACATACCAAATCCATGCTGACTGTTTTCTGAGGCTTGGGATTTTATTTTACAGGTAGACCAGCCATATTCATTTCAGGTAGTAAATAAGGTTGTTTTTGCTGACGTTTCAGTTGGGGGATCCCATAGAGAAATAACAGACTTTTCTGAAACATCAGCAGGTCCTAAAATTCTGTACATGACAGGATTTGCTGGTATATTTGGCAGCTATGTTCCTGATTCTGACCATTTCCATCCAACTGAGGTCCAGCACCTTGTCATGTGAATGGACCTGCTGAACCCCACTCAGCCTTGCAAAGACACTGTGACCTTTCAAATGTGATGTTATTTAGCACCAAAAGAAAGATTCAGAGTCATAAAAATCTGGTGTTGGCTTGGCAGATCATTCCAGTTAGGGAAATGAGAGTTTGTCTCAAAATCTCTACTAGGTAAAATAACGATGAATACACAAACGACCTTGCACAGACATCCTACTAGCATGCGCAAGTAATGACAGCCAGTCCATATTTTATTTTGTTGCTGAAAAGAAACATGTATTTCTCTCCCACTGAAGCAATCCACATTTCAAACAGACATTTAAGCAGCTAGATGTTTTCTTAGCAAAAATCAAATCTAGTTAACAGAACAACACCAATATTCATATGACAACCTGTCACTGTGTTACCCTTTACTAATGAATTTGCTTAGTTATCTTTTCAACAGAGACAATATAAGACCTGTAATTGGTAACCATGGTCTTGACAGTCCTTCAGCAACTTCTTTCAGCAAGTGTGCTACAGCTGACAAATTACATTTGTAATGTAACACATATACTCCTAAGTACAATAATGGACATTAAAAGCATGCTCCACAACGTATCTATTACATCTATTATATAAACTGCCACAATAAAGTACCACATGGGCTCACTTTCAGCTATTTGAAAAGCATTAAAAATTCATGTTATATGAACAGGAACATCCAATACTTAACTTCCGTAAGTGAATATTTAAGATGCGCCATGAATTACAGTGCCAACTAGCAGGGCTTTAAAGCACTTCGGATGTTAGTAAAATCACCATACTATAACGGACACCCAAACTAAGGCATTTATCAGCCTACTGATGCTCACTATTATAATATAGTTTTAACACTCAGGACTTCTGGGAGGCAATGTGTTCCAGTCTCATAACATGGGTTATGCAGTATTATACTTTTTCATGTGGAAGGGTCGATTTGTTTTGTTTTCATATTAGATGTTACAGCCACTATGGCATTCTTTCTGTCTTTGTATTTCCCCTGTGCCCTTCTTTTTTTTTTTGCTCATTTTCCTGCAGGTCTCACTATATTTGTTTTTCCAAAAGAAACTCTGCACAGTTTCCAAAATGTACAATCAATGATCTCCTGTGTGCAAGATTGGCAAACTCTCAGATGCCCCAGAGAATACAAAAGGAAGGATAATACAGGTACTGAAGGGCAGAGATCCTGGGTGTCTGTGCCAAAAGCTAACTCACTGTCTTAGCTCTGCTTTAGCATCGATCTTGACAGATTTGAGTTGTCCCTCCATCAATACACAATCTCTATACTGCAAGCTTTTACTTTAAAAAATTATAATTACTCAATGAAAACAAAACCCCAACCTCTTTGCAGCTATTTTTCTGTCCTCAAAATCCCATTACTTTATTTGCATTAATATCTCACAGAACCTTTTTTTTTTTGTTGTTTTCAAATCTGTGCTGAGAAGACTTGCTGAACTAAATTGTTCAATAATGCATCAATATGTTATTTTGTATTTATGATGTAGCTCTTCCGTATCCCCCCATAGTGCTGTGCTGAAGTATGGAGCCAAAACTGAGTTACGTGCCTGCAAAGCACCATGTGTGCTAATTGTGCTTTATATATTATTAATATGTAATGCATCCTGATACTAAGCTTCCAGGGCCCCAAGGCGTTCTGAGAGACTCAAAGAAAGAAGAGCGGAGATCCCACTTGTCCTTGGCATTTTCCACCTCCTTTTGTCAACTTTTGGTTGACGCTCATTGACAGAACTGGAGGGAAACACAGCTTCGTATGGCAGTCACTCTCCACCATGGTCACAGAGCTCCGCTCATTGAAGCAATGTGCACATGTGCATTGCAGTGTTATCTCACTTGAATTTTGGCATACAGTGACAACCTGTTTATGCTCTGCTGACATAGACGCTTTCTGCGGTGCTTTCTCTAGGAAGACCCTTTCCAATAAAACCTTGTTAAGCACCTGACAGAACCAATCTTCTTTTCATTTCAAGGCACTTGGACCTTTAGATGTAATTACATGTATAAATAGAATGACTCACACAATTTTGCTCCTGTTTGTAACTTACATTTCATTATTTTAATTTAGCTGACAGAGAGCTGACAATTGTAGTCTTCCCTGGAGATAGTGTAGTGAATCTAATTTACAGACATTCCTTGTAGTTGTTTGGTAACAGACTGCCTGGCCATGCAGTTGAGCACAGAGGTGAACCTACGTATATTAGGATGAACCCAGAACAAAGTAACAGATCTTATGTTATTTTTAATTGAAAGAGCAGAAATTTAAGAGAGTGTGGCAAACTGTATAGGCATGAGAGCCCATCTGGACGTGTTTGACAGGGCTCGTGTCGTGCTGACAACTTTCTACAGCTCAGTGGCGTCTGACGAATTTAAAAACCATTTTCTGGGCATATTGAAAGAAAATTGAAAGGGTCCAACCATGAAGCAGTCCCTGACTGCTGCTCAGCACTGCATCTTCTCTGCCGCTGCCCTGAATGCAGACAGTCCTGTGGGCTGCTCTGCTGCAGCGGGCGCGAGGGGACTGCTCCAGAAAGGAGTTCGCTGCCTGCTCCTTGTTAGGGGAGAGAGGAGAACCATAAAAGCTGCTGTCTTCCTGGTAAATACACACTGGGCATTTAACAGCTCACTTTGCTTCCCTTAAATTCATTACATTCCTTACACACGTTTCTTCCTTTTAATTCGTTATACAAATACGAAATTGAAAGCTTTGAAAGGACTAACATATTTCTATCAAATGGAAGCTTCAGGTTTGTGCTTTTCCATGGCTTCATTGGAGTTTACCCAAGTGAATACTCCCAGCTCAGATCTACAGTCCCAAATCTCACATGGAGAGTCATGTGCCTTTAGTATGCGGTATGGCTAAGTCAACTGCATGGCAAAGATAATACAGAAAATACCATCAAACACTGCAGCCTCAGACTTCTGAAAAGGAAAAAACATAAAAGTACAAACAGCCCATCTGGTAACAGCCTCATATTATGTTCCCTCTGGAAAGCAAATACAGCCGATGGGGAATTTTCCAGTAGATCCAAATAACTGCATGGCTCAAACAAACTACAGGGGAAAGAAGAGCGAGAGAAAGAGAGAGGGGGAGAAGTCATGGGGACCTAGAAAAATCACAGAAATTACAGTCTCAAAGCATCCAGTTCATTTTGAAGTCACTCTGATCCACTTCGATTAAGATGACTGGTGATCAGAAGATGTTTAAGACCATGTTGTTTATTTTCTGGACCTTTTGCTTTTAAGAACTATGATCTTTTAAGAGCTGCAGAAGATATTTTGAGCAGAGGTTATAAAAGTACTGATATGCAGTTCTTGAAAGTAAAAGAAAAACTTACTGAAGATCAGGGGATTCTTAAAAAATACAGGTGGATTTCCCTGTTGCATTCAGTTTTATCAATTAATACTGCACTGGACGTGAAGTGTTGTAAATTGATTAAAAAATAATAATATAAAAGACCTGACATATACGAGGAATTATTATATCAATTATGTGTTCCCTGGCCCTTCAGTCCATTTGATCCATTACTTCTTAATTAGTATTGTGCATGTCTACATTAATGTGATAGCCTGAAGCGGGAATGCTCTTCTGAATCAAATCTCTTGCCATTCCCATTTTTCCCATTTTGATTCACATCTCAGAGTGACCTGAGAGCACGAAAACTCCATTTCTTTGGTATAAGACTAAATAAAAAGCTGAACTCCACAAGCTCACCTGATGTGCTCCAACCACTGATGGGTAATCAGTCCACAGGACCAGAAGAGAGATAATCCAAATGACTACGTCAGGGCTGCCAGGTCCTTGGCACCATTTCTCATTATGAAACTGTTCATATTGCACTGAACTGCCTGCTAGAATGGACACAGTACAGAAAAACAATGTTCTTTTTCAGTCTTGCTAATCATCTTGCTATATTTGCAGCTTGACTAACAATGTAGCAAATCTGAAATGTAAAAGGCTTCTTAATCCTTGTTAAAATTCTTGTTAATTGCTGTTAAATGTCTTGTTAACAATGCAACCAAGTTCGAGGGTTTTCCTGACATGTTAGCAATAAACCCCTGGAGGAACACTTCCTGCAACAGCTCTCTAATTTTTGTAATGATAAAATAATCAAATAAGATTTCAAATGTGTGACTATCACAAATCATCAAATGGTTTACCCTACTGCTTCACTGTGAATATGTTGTAACCTCCCTTTTCCCTGATCAGGGAAAGAGCTGAGGAAGATACAGATCTAAACCAGCATTTCTTAGAACACCTTTTGTTAATTGAGTTCTCATGAAGGGAACGAATTTGTTGTTAACAGTCACTGCTTCCCGCACACAGTTCCTATGGGTGTTCACTCTAGTCATGCGGTGGGAGGAACAGCTGGAAGGACAACACCAGATGTTCACTCAGAAGTGGATGGCTGTACTGGCACACCAGTGACTCTAGGTAGTGATAGGAAAGTCCCTCATGGGGTCCCTGTTTTCATCTGACGTGTGTATAACTCCGTAGCCTCTGTCAGCAGATAGTAGCCACTGCCTTCTCAAACACGGCCCAAGTCACCAATGCCTGGCTGATGTTGGTGGGACATGGCCTCATGTGGCGTTGGCCAACTGGGGGAGTGTATCAGTTTTGGTGGGTTTGATGGGACCATTTACCACTTCTTGGGAGACTCACATGCTGCCCCTCAGCACATAATTTCCTCCCTTCAGATGCTTTTTTTTGGAAACCATTTCCCCATCCACACATGTAGTTACCTACAGTACATGTTCACACTCACTCGCAGAGAAGGGGCTTTTATATCAAATCTTGTAACTGCTTTGTGTCCAAGACTGAAATCTGGAAACAAATAAAAATTACTTTCCTCCGTTAATTTTCTGAAAAAGAACAGGCTTAAATACTTCTAATCTTCTATAAAGATCTCCCAGTTCATTTTGTCATTCCATTCCACCCTCACGTAGATAATAATGTCCAACTGAATAAAAAATTAAAATAGTTACAATGCATCTTTTTAACAACGTGTTTTAAAACAAAGGTAATGAACATGCTTTTTAACATAAAACTGAGTGTTATACTTACCTTGTGTTATTCCCAAAAGACAACCTATCTGTTTTTTTCTGCCCAGTTCTAGCAATGTAACAAATGTCACCTATGAGAAACTACAGCATTCTTGTCTGTGCTGACACAAAGAGGACTTCTAGCTTTGTTTCATCAACGTCTTCAAATAACCATCACAAGTCCTGTGTCTAAGCACTGGGAATTTAAATTAATCTGGGAACAATTGCTCTTTTCCCCATTTTATAGACAGGAAATTCCTAGTTAGATAAATAACATCAAAGACCACAGTGAAAGTCTACAGCACAACCAGAAATAAAAGACAGAAATTCAGCTTCACAGGCTAATACCTCAACAAAAACTGCTTACTCTCTTTGCCATGGTTGAGAATCAAAACCACGGCTGCTAAAGTCCAAAACTGGAGGAGGCTTTCAGCTCTCTTGCAGAGGGATTATCACTTCTTCCCTGACAGCCATTCCACCACACTGTCCTTTAGAGAAATACTCTGTAGCTTCTACCCTTCCTGCTTTGCTGTGTTAGCTCTAAATCATCATTCATATATGTCGTCACCAAACAATCTCAAATTCTTTCTAAGAGTTTTAATTTGGTTTATAATTTACTTAGAGGTGGAAGATACACAATTTAGACTTGCCCGTAAAACCAATTAATCAGTGCAAGTTCGGGGGAGATTTGGATAATGAGGAGAAAGCTGCTCTTAACTATGCCTTCCTCTCTTTTGGTTTTTATCTCGTACAGCTCTAACATGAGTCTGGCTGAATCCAGCCAGATTGTTCTGCATCTGAATAGGCGGGTGATTCAGCAACATTTCAACTGGAGGTCCATCAATTTATTCACACAGTTTTGGAGGCCTAAGCAGAAAGATCATTTGCCATGGCTGGAAAAAAGGCAAACATTACACATGCCTTCAGAAAGGGAAAGGAGGAAGATCGGGGAACTACGGGTCAGTTGCCTGGCTCAAAACTGGAAAAATGGCAGAAAGTTTGCAGTAAAAACACTTCTAAAAATTCTGTCTTTACGGAGCTAAAATAACAATATCTAAAAAAGAAAGGGACTAAAAACAGAATGAAGGGAAGAAATCTTGAAAAGAAATGAGATAGCAGAATGAAGCTACAGAAAAAGTAAGCTAAGGGGAACTTAATGCTAGAAAAGGAAAAATTTAGGAAAAGGAAAAATCTTGCATGTGCAAGAGAAGAAGAAGATAAAGAAAGAAAGAAAAAGAGGGAAGATGGTTGAATAGAAAAGCAGAGGGCATAACAATAATTCACTTGGCTTAAGTCACCCTTGGTAGAAAGGCTGCACTTGGCTCATCTTTATTCTGTAAAAAGTGTTTGCCAAAGTCCATAATGAAGTCTGGATACATAGAAAATCTGTTGTGAATTCTCTGCGTCCTTGCATATTTTAAAATCATTCTAAATATCACAGAAGAAAAATCATAAAGTAACACTCTTCTGTGTCTCATTACAATGGAGTGACAATTTATAACATTGATGTGAAAAAAAGATAAGCTTATTTTTTCTACATTGCAATCTTCATATGTAGTATCAATTTTAAAATTGTGCATAATAATCACAAGAGATCATTACCCAAAATAGCCTTTTGCAAAAAAGACAATAAAATAAAGCCATTTTAAACAGATTTCAAACCTTTGCATTTACAGTGCAGTAAAAAAAGTTGAAATTTCCAGATCATGTAGGAAAAACAGCTTGTATCACTGCAGTGCTTCTTCTGCATGATCCAAGACATCAAGTATTGTTATTACTAAAATAACATCACTCACATGTTACGTTTAACTAAAAACATACCATAATTCCTCATAATGCTAACCTGAATGTGTCTGTGGAACATGATACTTGGAGGCGGATGAGAGCTATTCCCTCAGTCACAGGGAATCCAAGGTACCAGGCCAGAGTCTGGTAAATCTGTATGCAATATTCTGTACTACAGTTTCCTTGTGCATGGCAGACAAAGCCCCCAGGTGTGAAAGACAGCTATGCAACACAATGCGCTGCTTAGGAATTGATTCTGCTTTGTACAGCCTGTATCCACGTACAGCAACGTAACTATCAACCAGGGCGAAGAGAAAGAACACAGAGGTCAGCGCCGTGACAGCTGTCATTCATCCTCTGTGTGAGATGCCCTTCTGGCCCCACCAGGCAACAGAGATTCAAGTAAGGGATTCAAATAACCCAGAAAATCTCCTCAAATTCTTAGTTGCCAACTTTGTCTAAAACACTAACTGTATTTATGCTGCAAAAGGAAAATAAAACTAAATTAAAATATTTAATTTTAATTACTGATTAACAATGAACAATTATTTTTAGAAACTGGACCACAGAGAGGTCCTGCTGACACTAGTGCCCAAGGCTGTGCTGACACCAGCCTGCCTTGTCTGCTGTTTCATGTTTTTTGTTCTCACCTGTCTTCAGCGTCTCTGTCCCTATGCTCTGTTATAAAATGCCAAAGCAACTACTGAAGTCATGGATCTTATGGTTTTTTTTACTTTTCTCTAGTTAGTAATAGGGTGACTCTGTTCCAACTGAAACCTCATTTCTTGAAACTTATTGGAACCTAAACTTGTAATCTCTCCTGTTCAGTAAAAAAGCACAGTGATCCTAGTTAAAGCAATAGCTATGGGAGCTATGGGAACAGAGAGGTGGCAACATTATTTTTGAGGAGCTGTTTTTCCAAATAGGAATGGCTGTTTAGAGACTGCAGGAGCACACCAGCCTATCAGCCCGTGAGACTCCTCTCTGCCTCCTTTCTTCTTGCTTGATAAGAGGAGAGCGACAGATTTTACCAGAGATCAGAGGCAACTGCCTGATCCCAGTGGGCTTTGGGGACCCGAGAGGTCCTGCTGAGGGACCTACCACTAGTTAAAAGCAAACAGCTCATCATACAGCAGGAAGAGATCTGAAAAAATGGAAATGAGGCACATAAATGTGAAGGAGGGATTTGGATGAGAGCAAAAGTGGCGAAGAAAGAATAGAAGACACAAAAAAAAAAAAGGAGAAAAAAGCAATAAAATACAGATGGAGGGATGAAATAACCACAACCCCAACCTGTGCAGGAAAACATCATAAACTTCCTGGGCTGCAGTCCCCTTTTAAACTTCCCCAAGGATCAGCAGGCAGTTTGAGCTGACAGGAAGATGCAGAGCACCCCCTGACATTTATGGGAAGGGTCCTCAGGTGAGGGGCAGCTTTGGCTGTGGCTACATCAGCACCATTAATTTGCTGGCCCTCGTATTTCAGCACATTAAGCCCAGATCCTTCTCTCCTCCTCTGCTGATAGGGATGCTTTTTCCTGGATCTTGTGTTCAGGTGACTGGTCTTCCACTGCTGACATTTAACATTGTTCAAGGCTAAGAGGCTGTGTGACCAGACCTCTTTATCAGCAAAAAAGTAAACACATTTGTAGTGTTACTAAATTTTATTCTGCTGCCTGAAATGAAAACTAGACTGAATGATAACAGGCTGAAATACCCTGGGACTCAAACAAATCAAAGACTACTTTAATGGGGACCATGAAAAGTCTTTTGAGAAAATACCAAGGGCAAAATACTACAGAATGGCAAACAGACTATCTTGAGGGAGTTACTTAGTGGCTTTTCCCCTTCAAAAAATACACTGGATCTTCTGGGGGGGAAAAAAAAAAAGGACAAATAAATATAATAAATAACTTTGCCCACAACTTCACTCAGTCCCACCAGTTTGTACAATATTTTTATAAGTCTCATCAGCTGGTGAGAGACAATCTGGAAGAGCACTAGGGAAGACTATATAAACTGTAGCATTACCTCTTGAATGTGGCTGTGGGAGCTCCCTACCTGCAGGTTGAATGGAAGGACGCATACAGAAAGCAAAGTTCCTTCTTGGGTAATGAGATCCACATCAGACAGCTTCTGCCACTGAATTACGTACACTCCACAAGATTTTTCAAGATAGCTTTTAGAAAAGTTGAGAGAACAGATACTTTGTCTTTTAGAGAAAACACTTCAAGGTAATAAGACTGATACTAGTTCTGTGCATGAAGCAATGCTGTCTGCCAGTCCCTTTCCTTTGGTGACACACCTACACCCATGAATATCCCTCTTTGCTGTGAGCTCCCTCACGAGGGCCTCTTCCCTCAATACTTTTACAAAAGATAGCATCTGAGGGATACTCTGTGCTACATTAAACACCACCTTTACGAAGAACTGCAGATGTCCGCATCTCTGCCTTATATTGTGCAATAGCCCCTTTTACTTGAAGACCAGAAACAGATGCATCCATCCCCTGCGCTCGCCACCCACCACCACCTCTTTGTGAGCTTCTGCTCGGTTCCCTCCCAAAGCCTGTTCTGCTTCTGCTCATGATCATTAATGCAGCAGCTGTCCCTGGATTGCCTGCCTTCTGTTACTTCTGTTGCTGAGGTGAATATGTGATTTCTGCTTCTGAACAGAGTCAGCTCAGATTCAGTAATGGGTACTATGTCTGGTCCTCCCACACCATCAGTATTTTCCAGCGCAGTCTTGTGTTATCTGCAAGCGAGTTGGAGCAGCAGCCAAATGGCCGGGTGCTGCCCATGCACAGTCCCCACCACCAAGAGCTTAGTGCAATCCATCTGGTGTGTGCCACTGTCATTCCTTACATCTGACATGTCTGACATGTCTCTGGTCACAGTGCAGGCATTAAGAGATGCAAAGGTCTGGATTTCCCAGATCAAACAAACAGGATCCACTGGCGTGGACGCAGTTGCGGTGTAGCGCCTACCATCTCCTTGCTCCATGGCTGCTGTCACTGCAATAGAGATGTCACTGACTTCATGTGAGAAGGTAGCTCCGCACCAAGTTAGGAAGATTTAACAGATCTGCATGAGCTTGTTATGAATGATGGATGTAGTCCATTATTAGCAAAGGGTGGTAAGTTCTACTTGGAGTATTTTGACATCTTAGAGATGAGTCATGGGAATTCCTTATTTTGCATTATCAAGAGTCCATTCCAAATACAGAAAATAACTAATATAAGAATAGCTATTTTCAGCTCCAAAGCTACCATCTGCTGAATTCTTGTTACAACCCAGAGAAGCTGGTAAGCATCTAACACCCTTGTGTTACAGGAAGGTAAAGCTGAAAAGCATCAATTTGCGTGAGTGTCGAGCTAGAACTAAAACTCAGCTCCCAGCCCCCCAACCAGTTGTTCATATCACACTTGTCTCCTAAGAGAGAAAATCCTAGAGTGGTCAAATATTAAGTTCAAGTCATTGTTCAAACAGAACCTGATCCAGTCAGCATATCAACAGTATTACTTCTGTGGACAATTCGTTGTGCAATCAATGGAGCTGCTTGCAGAATGTGGGTGTCCACAGCTTCTCTCTGTGAATAGATGGAAGGCTAGAGAAAATTATGTTTTCTTTAAAAGAGGAAAGAGAAACTGTCAGACGATTTTCCAACTTCGGTATTGTGAGCTGTTGCTAAATTAACAAAACATCCAGTACGTGACCAAATTATCAAATGGCTTAAATACAATTATAGTGCATTTTAAATATCAGTTCTAATTATATTTTCCTTTGACAAAGTAATTACACTTCAAGAAACCTCAATCAGAACAATTTTTCACTGCCAAATCTGAGAACAGAAGGTGAAAAAGGTGCATTTAGATGATTTTATAAATGACTAGCTTAACTTTTATATAATAAAAAACCATAATAGTAGAACAGCTTAAAAATAGACTAGAGAACTCACATTTTAATCTTATTTCAAGTCATTCAATGATTTGTAATTTAATGAGCCTTAATACAAAGCTTATATTTAGTTTTCTTTCCCTCCATTAACTTGATTTCTTGATATTTAAAGTTGCTGGGCTGCCATAGAGAGACTATATATTTTTAGTCCAAAATTCACACAAGAGTAAAATTAAACACAGCCGTTTCCTGTCCCACCCCGCTCCAGCAAGATCCTCTGAACGTCTGTTAGAGAAGAATGTAAAATACCCTTGTGAGGACTGAGAGGTTATTTGGTTTGTAAGAATATCAGTTTAAGGGCTGTTGAGCACAAAAGACTGGGACAAGAGACTGGAAGAGAAGCAATACATTAAAAACCCAGACACAGACCCAACCCCAAAGGAGCAGGATTAAGTAGAGACTATACCAAAGACCAGGGCTCTCACATTGGTTATTGATGGGACATTGCAGGAACCACTTTGAAGCTTTGAGGAGCTTCAAGCAGAACTTTGTAACTGATAAGAAGGTGGAAACAAGATTACCAGGGGTCTTAAGGGCAAGAGCAAACTTTTTATGGGATATTTGAGGAAAATTGTGGGAATGCAACAAACTTATTATGGGATGTTTAAGGGAAGGGGAAAGGCAGGCATCAGAAGAGACTGGGGAGGACGAATAATAGGAAAAAGGAGAGGAGGGCAGATAAAAGTGGCCGGGTCTTGTGCCTGGCCACTGCAGTCTGCCATTGTTACACTCCATTCCTAAAAATTCACCCTGCCTGAGAGTGCTCTCCAGTCTGTGCAAATCTACGCTATAGAACTTCAAGATGGAGTAGTTGATGAGTAGAAGACATCTGGGGCACAGACAGCAGGGGTCTGAGAATGGGCTAATGGAGGCACCGTAGGTTTGAATCAGCCACTGGGCAATCCAGGGGCCTGAGAGGTGGCTACTGGGGACACCATAGGTCTACCAGAGAGACCCCTATGCTTTTGTGCACGTTTGTGCATGTGTGGGTGTGAGATCTGCTAGCAGCTTTTGATCCCAACTAAACAGCAAGTAAGGAGCATTTGTATTTCTCATGTTTATGTCAGGTGGCCACTGCAGCCTGGGAAACGACGCTGAGCCCTGAAGCCTCCTGGATTCAGCTTCCCTCCAGCAACGCTCCCTCTGTGGTGTTGTGGATGAACAGAACTGCCTCATCAAGGCAATGCTGAAAGAGAAAACATCTGCTCTGTTCCTGCCACATGGACCCAGTGCTCTTGCCTGAGGCAGAAAGGGATGCACAGAAAAACTCACAAATTTCCACCAGGATGACTTTGATGAATTGCTTCTTCTGGACTGACAACAGTGGGATATCATCAGTATGACTAGAGCAAGAAATGCTGTTCTTCAACTGTTTTCTCCTCTCCTCACAATGAAAAACATGGGACGGGTTATACACTTAATGACACCTATAGAGTCTTTTGTGAGAGAAAGTTTCCTCTGAAGGTAATGCTGCATGACCTGCCTCTCCAGAGCAGCATGGTGACCTGGATGCAGTATCTTCTTAAGCCCCATTTCAGTCTCAAAAAGCACCAACAAGGTCTGAAAAAGTTTCATGTAGCACTTGACATACCACTTTAGCTACTTACCTCCCCATGGTGCCTTTGAGAAAACCACAGGCCCAAGATAGCTTGCAGAAAAGCTTGGTGGAGATACAGGTAAATAGTGGGTTTTTTACAAGTTTATCTGCACAGCCAGACTAGTAGCAGATTGAGAGGGTGAAGATAATTAGCAATTTTGGGATGTTGACAATAAGCAGTTTGAGACAAAAATATTTGCTTTGAGGCTCTGACTTGCAGTTTTGGCACCATTTCTGTTCCAGTCTCCCTTTCAGATGCTAGAGATTGCCCAAGTTCTGGCTGACTGCTGTTTTATCTCCTTTTTTTCCCTTCTGTAATTAAAGTATGTTACATGCTTTTGGAATCAGATAATTTTGTTCAAGGTCTTTTTTTTTTTCCCTTGTATTCTGCTAATGAGCATCACAGCCATTAAATTTGAAATTAGTTTGGTGGTTTTCAAATCCCACCCACCCTCGACTGCAAGGTTCAGGGCCACTGCAAGCTCTTAGCAACTTCTCGCATTCATCCAAGCAGATCATACTTATTTTCTTAAGGGAAGTACCCCTGGAGCAAAACTGCATTGCGATTATAATTGCTACCCTGTCTCTTTTTGCTGTATTGGAGACCGTTTTTTGAGGGGAATCACTTTCTTATCCTTTTTCATTGCTACACGTCTTTTCAGTGTCCTCCCACAGTAATGCCAGAAGTTGGGTCAGTTGTTTCTGTGTACACCAAGTGTTTTGGAGGTCAGGGCTGGGACCTGAGAGGCTGTGAAAGCTGCAGGGCTGAGCCCCAGGAGGGCAGCTCCCGAGTGCTCCGGACACGTAGGACCTGTGAGTGACAATCTGCCCGTTACAAACAGGTCATTGGGAAGTAACTGCAGAAACAGCCTCCATCATCCTTGCTGTTGTATATGCCCAGACCAGAAATAAAGGCCTGCCTCATAACAGTGTTACAGAGAATAGTAATTATGCCTGAGACTATGTAACTGGACTAATCAGGCTGTGTTTTGACTCATTACTCACTGGATTCAAATCCCACTTCTCATGTGAATACTGGAATACAGTGTCTGGTTTTAATTCATAGCCAGGTTCTGAATATAAACAATGCCCAGAAATCATTTCTTAAAGGCTTTTTTGTAGTAGTGATTGTGATTAGAACAGAGAAAAAACAAATTCAGGCACATTGGTATTCAGATCCAAGCAAAAGGCATTAGTGTAGTCCTTAAAGCCATTGGCCTGATTTATGGCCTGAATTTTTATATTCCTCCAGGGTTTCAGTGATGACATACTTGCCGCATGCTGTCTGTTTCACACAGTTCTTGGTCTTTCTCAGTATTATTCTGTAAAAGTCAGCATTTATGCAAAAGAAAACTGAGGGAAGATTAGAAAGGCCAGAATGGTGCTAGGCCCAGCATACAAATCATGCAGCAGAAATGTCTTACGTGTTGTCGCCAGTGGCACAGCTGTCCCTTCTGCTCTCCACCCCCACTCATGAAACATCTTCGTTTTCCCCTTGAATACTAGGATGCTTCACAAAAAAGTACATGAGCGTAGGATTGAGCCTGGGGTTGGTAGCAGCAGGGCTTCAGTGTTGATTATGAGCCGTTCTGATATTTTCCACTGATTACCATTCGGGTTTCTCTCCTACACAACATCTAAAACGATTCCTCATGTTTCTGTTGTCCTCTCTCCTAATATAAGAGAAAAGGGCATTCCTTAATACTGAAAAGCAGATAAGGAACACTTTCCCCAGGCAAAGTAGGACTAGCCTGTGGCCAGCTTCTTTCACAATATTCTGCTACGTCAACATCTTTCCTAGATCCTCCAAATGATTATGCATTCATACTGATAAGGAAAATACCCAGAGGTACCATAATGCCAAAAGCTTTGTTAGGAATGTGTCTCCTCACTCTTCCTTCAAGGTACAAACAGCTTCTCACTCAAGGAGACAAAAAAGAAAATTTCAGTATACTCAAAATATTAAATAACTTCCAACTTTGGATTTTTTGAATACAGCTGGTATCTCCTGTTACTGGAGGCAAAATACTGAGCTATAGATAAGTGCTTGAATAACAAGGTTATTGTTTCTTTATTAGTGTCATAAAAGATGTCCACTTGTGACTAAGGTGGAGCTGTACTTGACAGCAGACCACTCAGCCTTTTCATAAATGGATGCCAGCTTTTATGGCAATCATGAAAAACAGACAAGGGTGATACTAGCAATTTTTATCTCATTTTCCCTGTTTTTTGTTTGTTTCCCAGTGTTTCTCTGTACGTCTTATTAACAATAAACAACTCAACAATTTCACAGGTTACCTTACTCAAAGCAAGAACTTATTTTAAACTTGACTTATCTATTCCCCAACAAACCATCTGCCGGAAACAGAAATTTTACAGCTTTAAAAATACATTAATAGGAAGCTGGAGGCAAGAGTTAATGACAGTCATTTCTACCTTTCCCTAAGTATTGACTGTACATGCAGGGACTCAAAGCAATTCTTGTTTCTAACAGTATGCATCCTTCATTACAAGATGAGGAATGAGGCAAGTTTCCTTTCTTTTCCAGGAAGACAGGCTTTTACGGACTTAACATTGCAAAGGAATCAAAGGGTAAAATAATAGTACTACCATTCTTTCCTTTACCATTTCACACCAGGTTGCACGCACACCAAATATGCAGCTGCATTGTCACAACATCATTCCAAAAGAAATATAGAAGACATTGAGGACCTTCAGCCATTACTGTCACACAAATTGTGGATCAATGCCAGGCTGACTCAATACTCGTGTCCAACTTCAGCATTTTCCCTGTGAAAAGCCCCAGATGTTAACTCTTGAACACTTCTGAAATCTTGAGCATAAACATATTTTTTTATAACTAAGTTTTTCATTATGAGTCACTGAAAGCATTGAAGATATTTTTATTCCATTTTATTTACTTACTTATTGTTAAATTTGCAGACATTAACAAAAGCTATTTTACTCTGCTAATTTAACATATGACAAATGAAGAGACATGTACTACGCTTAAATGGTTTTTCCTCTTTAAGGCTTTGTAAAAAAATAAATGTTTACCCTGTTTTTAAGGTCTGACTGGCAGTTCCAAAGCTGCAGGTTTCCTGATGAAACAGTGAAGTTCACAGAACTGGATGGCAACTCCCCCTACACCATGCATTTAAATAATTTAAGTATTTAAATGAGCTGTTGTTTAAGTCTGGTTCTTTGAGTACATATAAATTGTAGGCTACCCTGCACAGTGGCCAAACTAAATGTTCATTACTGGATGCAGTTGAAAAAGAAGCAAGGAAGGGTGATAAATCACCACCATGGCAAGGAAAACAACTCTTTAAGCTGAAGACACCAGCTTTCCAAGCCTTCTGCATAAGGAGCGCACAGTCTTATGACTCTCAAGTATTTTGTTGTGCATAGCCTGTGAAACTGTAACTCACTTAAGATAAGCCTTGACAAAGAACTGAAGTAGGCATCACTGTGACAAGCAGGCACTGATGCTGTCAGAGAATATAGGGACATTTTAGACACTGTAAGAGTGTTCAGTGCCTAAAACCCACTTTTCTGGGCCAGCTCTGAATCCTTTGCACTGTGGAGCTCAAGGATACCAGTAAATGTAAATGAGTCTTATCTCATGCTGTGCCTTACCCACAAGACTAACTGCAGGGAAGTTAACAGAAAGATTAATTCATGGTTTAATGAGAATTAAATATGAGTCATTTCGTCTTGCTCTACACAGTTTATGCTTGCCATCACCAGAAGAGTCCCACCGAACTGGAACCTCTCTGGCTTCCTCTGCACACACTGCACGTCTGCACGGAGGTGCTCCGTATGTACGCAGGAAATGTCCAACACCTTAGAGCCCATCAGACTTACCGTCCAGCTGTGGACTGACTTCACATGGTGTGGGCATGGAGTTTCAGACACATCCACCTCATCGTGCAGCTGAGCTTCACTGAAGCTAGTTGCTCTTAACTGCCGCACATGGGGCAGCCCAACCAAAGCAAGCAGCCTGGCAAAAGCTGTAGCTTGTATTGAGTAAGACAGAGGTACTTTTCATGGCTTCACTAGCTTTGTTCTTCTCAGCCTCAGTTCTTCTCAGTTCCTCAAGCTTGTGAGCAACTCTGGACACAGCTCATGGCTACAATTTGTAGGCTGAGAGAGGAATTTCCCAATAGCTCAAATCCTGGAGCTGACAAGCCTGCTCTATAAATAAGAGAAGTGGCAGTTTTTCATCCTGAGCTTAAATTAGGTTTGAACATTCTGGAAAACCTCCTGTGAAACTGCAATACTGATAGGAAGTACACACATTTACTCCTTGTCTAACCTATCTCAAATTAACCTCCCCTTGCCCATCTAACTTCCTTCCATTTGGGGGAAATTTTGTGATATTCTGATTCAGACCTAGAAAAAAGGTTTAGAAAGTTCATACAAAGCTTTTTCTCCAGCTCAAATGCTGAGTTAATTATGGAGGCATCTATGCTCCCCTGCTAAGGCTTGAACAACATAGTCCCAGGGTGGTCATATGCCTGCTGACAGCATGTGCCCCACACCTACCTCACACAGACATCTGCCTTTCCCACCCCTCCCACCTGCTTTTCATATGGAAATGAACCCATCAGACTCTCAAAAAGCATCAGCCAACTCAGGCGTCATTAAAAAAAAAAACAAATATGAGAGTGTAACTCCCCCCTCATGCCCACTAGGCAGGCTGGTGCTTACTGTCTTGTTCACCGTTGATGTAAAAGTGTCAGATCCAAATCCTTCCTCCTCCAACACCTCACAAGAAATCTCAGTATAAACCCAAACTTCCAGCATGAATATCTTCATTGTTAGATTACATTTAGTAATTGACAATTGTATTGTATACATGAGTATACAATTATTCATTGCCTTTTGGAGCAGAATTTTAATGTCTGCCGCCTGTACTTCTGGCATATTCTTGTACATCTCAGGTACCATACATCTGCAAAACAGTGTCTACAGAAAGTATGTGTCCCCAGACAAGTATTGACAGTTCATTAAAATATATTTGATTGCCCTAATGGCATCTGCCAGAGGCCTTCTGACGCCTCAGTGCAGAAAACAAAAAAAAAAAAAAAGGAAAAAAAAAAAAGGTTTTAGCTTCTATTGGCACATTTCTAAGCATATGCAGTTTAATTTTTTTTTTTTACTTTTCCTTTTTTTTAGGTTGAGGTATACTTTCAAATGAAGGGATCCACTTTTGCTACTACTGGAGATCAATGAGAGCACCACCATATCTTTTTTTTTTCCTCTGGCTAAGATAAAGCAACTTACTAAGCACTTTCTTCCTTAACCTTAAGGTGAACTTTCTAAAAACATCAGAAAGGTTTCTTGTGTGTTCTTCCGTATTCTGTTGAGAGTTTTCATATTCAAGAAAGATGTTTTAAAAGTTTTCTCATCGCCTATTTATCTCCCTTTCCAGTTAACACACCCTCAAATGAAAGCAAGTATTTTATATGTTCTTAAACTGATAATGGGCATTTTATTTCCTGGTAGTATTAAAAATTGCATCTGTTCCAGCTTATTTACTAGTAAATTTAATTCATATATTCCCCTGGGGAGGTTAGGTCACCTCAGCAAACATGAATTTTACCTCTTCACCTTCTACTGTTTGTGGATTTTCTTTCAGAAGTAATATCTCAGCTGCTGGCACTATATCCATATCCAGCTTGAAATTAATAAATATCCCATTTCCTTTCATGCTGGCAGTTCTTTAAGCTTTTGCTGCAATATTGACAATGATTCTTATGATATATTTTCTGAGGTAATATTGTTGCTGTTATCCTCTGAGCAGCCTGTGCATGAAAACCCTAGCAAAGCAAATCAACACAATTAGTTCTTGCATGTTTGTTACAAATACTAGTCACTGCCTGGGGTTGAGTGCTTTGATAGATGTGCTGAGTTTTTGTGGTCTCAGCCTTCGAATTGAGTCTACCTTCCTGTCCTAGATCTTTTTTAAGGTTTTGATTATCATACATGTAGCAGCAAACAGTCTCCAGCCTCTATAAGGTTCGAACTGTAGTGGGTTATTCACTTTTCTGGGTAACTTGTTTCCATTTTTTTCACATTTATATTTATTAAGACATGGAGTTTGGATCAAAATATACTAATCTTAACATTTATGAGTTGATTTATAGGTAAATGTTTGCAGAAGAAGGACCCTTCTCATCATCCAACACGTGCTCTTGCATGTTCTTGCCGGTCTTATTAATGAGAGTGTAGTGAATCTCCACCCTTGGAGGTGTTCAAAAGTCAGTTGTATAGGTCCATCTGCAGCCTGATTAACTTTAAAGGTGGTCCTGCATTAAGCAGAAGCTTTGACTAGATGGCCTCCAGGGGTCCCTTTCAAATTAATTATTCTATGAATATGTAGCATTAGCATGTTACCCTTGTAATATTGATTTTATTATTGTAATTTGCTCTCTCTCGGGAAGTTTTGCTGTAAAATGAGCTGTGAATCTTGTGCTTATGAAATTACCAGATGAATAGGGATTACCTAACCTTCACAGCAAAGGAAGAGGTTGTGTAAGCTTCCCAGCAGTTTTTTCAACTTCAGTTTGTAAATACCTTATTCTTGTTTTTTCCTGTCCAGGGAAGGCCTGCTGTACTAACTGCATGATAGATCAGTGCTCTGAACATAAGATATCCTAAGCCATACCTGTTGCTTGCAATCCTCGCTCTTTAGCAATCCTCGCTCTTTAGGTGGTGAGATTTAAGTTCCCGAGATGCTTACAGCAGAAAGTTGAAAAGGTAAAACTTATAAAGGTATAAAAGATAAGTTTTTTCAATTGAGACAGGAAGACAAAACTAATTCTCAAAGACCAAAGCACAAGGACAGTCGAAACTTATTTAAAATCACATGTGTAAAGGGAGGTACATGTGTTGTTGAGGGACATTTTTTCCTGAAGCCCGTGTGTTTCTCTGTAGCCACCCCTCGGTCCAGAAGCTCACAGCCTATGTGAGCTGTCCTGCTCAGCCAAACCAGCCAGCACCTTTCCTTCAGCAGTGCTCTCCTCCCACCCTCTTCCCACAGAGGCTTTCTGACTCTGCATGCTGGTGGTTTGGGATGTTCACGACTTTCCTAGCAGAAGACTTTTCCAAAAAGGCAGGAAGTATGAGGGTTCCTTCTCTGATTGACACAGACCAAGATGCAGCTGGTGATGACAGACCCACACATTGCTCACCCATTGACGGGAAAGATTACAGCAAAGTCTAGTTAGAAAACAATCACAGAATGCAACCGCAGCAGCTTCTGTCATACACCAATACATCACAGCACCTAACACACTTCACCACCATCTTCTAGTCCATCTTTCTTCAGCGTGATTTAATCCTCCTCCACATGGAATTCAGAGTTCTGAGTGTTTCTGCTGTAGATGAATAGATGGGCACTAGGAGCCAGCTACTGCTTGGGGAATAAAGCAGACACTAAGTTTGAACTGACTGCAGCAGTATAAAACATAGACTGCTGCCACCATTTCTACTCTCCCCTATAACCTCAATGGATAAGGTTAGTAAATATGATTTCCTGGGGTGATGAGTTCGATCCTATCAATAGATTTCAGCCATTGGAAGTGTAACTTGTTTAACTGTCCAGCTTAGGAAAGGGTGATGTATAGGTAACCTCACTTCACATATGTATCAGGGAAAAGACAATAAAAGTGTGAGCAAATTATTTTAGCAGAGTGTTTATGCAACCAGGAAATCACGTGAAATATAAGACAAATCCTGAAAAAGCAAAGCCATAAAGGTGGAGAAACCTTTGCATAATGTGGCAGTCCTAAGGCTCAGCAAGTGGAAATCTCCTACTGAAACTTATATAAAATAAGGAGCTTTGGATGAAGTCAGAAAAACCCAAGCTGCTGTTACTGCACAGGATGGACCATTTCCTACATCTGGTTGGCACAGGCAAAGGGATGTAGAGTTATTTAAATGAGGATCAAAATTTAATCAATAAGGCATCATCACTCTGTGTCTTTATGGTTTTAAAGTTTTTGGATCACAAAAAATCATAACATCCATAAATTTTATTGTATTTGAAGGTCTTCACTCAATACTTATTCATCTACTGGAGCTCACTTACATTTTTTAAAATAAACCATCTAATTGGAGAAAGAAAGTCAGATGTTATTTTTGCAGTGACTTAAGTGAGGAAGTAGATCCTATGATTAGCAAAAAGAAAATAGCCAAAACAAGCAGTTCACAAGAAGATTACCTGGTAAATAAACGGCTAGAAAGAGCAGATGTAGCTGGAGAGGGACCTGTAAACAAATACAGGGCTAAATCTGCAGTGACCTAATCAACTTCACGACCTTGATACATCCTACAATCCTAGCAAAGATGACCTTACAATATTTCTAGGTGACAGGTACCAGATATGACCAAACCGCTTTACTTCTTGTGATCTACAATGGTGAAGTGACACACAATAATTAAGTCACTTCAGGATTTATCACAAGCTTGTGATTCCATCTTTGCAAGAGATCAAATGTTACATCAGACATTAGAGGACTATGCTGTAAATCTTTTGCAAAACTGGAGCACATGTTCAGCACGTTAAGCAAGATCTGAAGTTACGCTTTTTGAAACTTCTAAAATGGCACGTCAGGTTCCTCCTTTTCTTTGCTATTCCCAGTGCTGTACATAACAAGAAGTTTTAACTCTGATATAGTTTAGAAAGGACTGGGCAAGTCAGTATATTTGTTAAGGAGAGTTGATGAGTACATTGCTTGCATGATAGCCACCAGCTGAACCTTTCTTCATGCTGCGTTAACTTTCTACCTCTAATTGTTTCGCATGATCTTTTTTTTTTTTTTTTTAACATGCAGCTCTATGGAAATGCCAAATTGCTTAAATGTGTGGTTACTTATTTTGTGGCCAATTAAGGATAAGCAGTACTTTGGGCCGCAGGATAGTTGAGTTAAATTGTCTTACTCAAACCACCCACTGAAAATATAACCGTTAGTTGAACATATTGCTAATTCTACTTTATCTCCCTCTGTTACAGGTTCCTTTACATCCTACCCTCATCACATACCTCATATTTGACTTTGTTTCCTTAGTATACAGAAAACATTCTAGTTTTAAGGAGGGAGGGAAGGAGTAGCACAAGAAGAACTGAAGAAATACATTATGTAAAACCGCAAGGGATTACTTCAATCACAAGTAATTTCTTCAATCATTTTAATCAAGCAACAAGAACTCACATTGCAATAACTCTCCACATTTTTTAATAATTGTCCCTCCTGAACTGATGTTAGTCCCCCTCTTTTAGGAAAGAGAACTGTGACCTCTTACTTCTCCTTGGCAAAGAGTGTGAAATATGTTAATTCCTGATGACGAGTCTTTTCGATAAATGTAAAACCAATGATGTCACAGTGTGCGTGTACTCACTGCAGGAAATTCCAGCCTCTCAGAGAACCAAAAGTCCAGCTGGACCCTGCAGTATGTCCCATGTCCTAGCATGAAACTTCTTCTCCAATCCAAAATTCATGAGAGCCTCAGGTTTCTTTTCACTTGCACTTGCTCTCACCAGCTTCCCATCCAAGTGTTGTTCTATATTTTTCAGCTCCAATCTCCAGAACGTTATTTGAAGTCCTTTAGTATCCTGCCATCCATGGGCTTGCTGACCTAGAGAACCCTGTAATTAACAGGCAAGGACAGAATTTAAAAAATATAAAAACTTTAAGGTCTACTATCCTGTGACAAAGATGCAGTTTTGTCCCAACTAATTAACACTGACACTGGGTGTGCTACACAGTAGCTAAATTGCAAGCTGTTTTGTTTGTGTTAATTGCTCTGTTGGCATTATTTATCTGTCCTGCATTAATTTAAGCAAGAACAGTTTTTGTTCTTTGGATTTCAGTGAAAACTGTATTAAATATAGCTACTTTCATTTCCTTTGCCACTTTTCCTTGATGTTGCAAAAAGACCAATTTGAAAAGAAAGAAGAACACAGTAAATTTTGGCTCAGTGGGAGATGCACTCACAGTTGGATCCCTTCTTTTTATATTTCTCATAAATGCACAAGTATGTTGCCTCCTGCATTTTCCTAATGACAGAAATTTAAAGTCCTAGACAACAATCAACACTACAGGAGCAAAACTAGTGCAGTTTTATTGCCACAGAAATAAAATCAAAAGCTGGACCTGAAGCTGTACATTTTTCAACTTATTCTTAATTTCAGCTTTTACCACTTTTGCTTATCATCCATCAAAAAAACAGAGCTCTCAAGTTATTACTGAGTATATCAGATCATTTTAATTAAGCATGAATAATAAATAGCGAGAGTGGTGCTTTTCTTAGTGAACACGGTATCCGTATGAGCAGCATGTTGACAGAGGACACTGAACCTCAGGCAGGTTGCAGAATCTGCTCAAACCCCCACATGGAATAAGTGGCAAAAAAGGGCACGGGTGACATTACCAGGCTGTTCTGCAGAACAAGAGTCAATTTGGAGAAAGATTGTGAGGACTAGAGAAATCCGCACAAACAGAATGCAAATACACTTCACGACTTCCACTGGCTGCAGTAAATTTTCTGACATTTTATGAGATGACAGTGTTGAGTGTCCTGTTAATGCATGGACCTCCAGTGGGGCAAAATTAAGACAGATATAAAATCCACATCCAAATTAACAAGGCCCCAGTCTGTTCAGCCATTTCTAGATGAAGGAGAGGAAGAAACAGCACTAAGATTATGATTTTGGAGCAGGCTTTTTCGAAAGATCAGGACAGGGTGGTGTTGTCCAAATGGGATGAAATGGCATTAGGGATTTAGTGAGGAAACCAGTGAAGATTTTTTTAATGAAGATAAATAATGTGAGATAGAAATCTGCTGAAGAATTTTATGTTTGCCATATAAAAGATCTTAATAGTAAATAAGGATGAGGATATGTGCAGCTATATGACAGAAACAGGATTTTTTTAAGGAATTAAGAAGGTGGTGGACGCACTCAAAGCAACATTCTCCACTCAAACTTCCCTTGGTTCAAACATTCCTACAAGAATCATTAATGCAATGGGGAGGTAACAGGTATCCCTCAACTAAAGAAAATTACAGGGAAATCATCACAGAAATACAGCCTCAGCACAGAGAAATACCATTATTTTCAGACTCTAGCAACCTCTGCTCAAAAGAAATATAGCTAGAATCAGACCTAATTTACACTAGTGAAAATCCATGTTGAAGCCAGTAATTTATTTTAACTAATTATTCTGAATGGGGGTTAGAATCCACTCCAGACCTTATAATTCTTCCTCATGCCTGAAAAAAATAATGTAGTATAATGGAATTAGATATCACAAGACTGGGACCTTGTAATTCTTTGAGAGACTAGGTAATGAAAAAATGTCTGTAAGAAAAGAAATTTCCAGCTTCTAGTCTGGACTGTGACCAGCAGCTGGATAGCCATCACCGACTCCGTGCTCTCTCTGGTACACAAAGTCTCTCCACTGGAAGGTGGTACGAATCCATGCATTCAGAAGACAGTAGTAGTTCAAGCCCTTCTTATTAAGTATGAAAGATATCAAAACATGTGAGACAAGACTTTTTTTAATATAAACGAGGGAAAAATATGCACAGCAATGCTGTTCAAGTATCAGTTTGCAGTTCTTCCCAAAAGATAAACCAAGGTATGTAGAGGGAATCCCATTATATTCCCTTATAAATGAGGGGGAAGGAAACAACAGAGTTACATTCTTCCTCCACACACTTTTCTGCCCTCCCTACTATTAGTGCTGAATCTGCTCAGAGTACCACGCAGACCAATGTATTACTATTGACAACATGTTAAGGTTTGACTTCCTGAACAAGAAAATCACTACTTCAATCTGTGTTATTCATAGTGAGAAACACTGTATTGTTATTGCTTTGGCTGCTTTTGTAATTTTTTACATTCCCAGCAGCAGCAGAACAGGATGTATTAGCACTAGGCAGTATGAATGATTCACCATTTTTTATGTGTTATTACAAAACCTGAATTTTGACATCCTTTACCCGGAGAGTTTTGTCATTATTCTTCATATTTTTAGAGCTTCAGACATTTTCTTGTGATAAAAATAAAGGAAACACATTAGTACTTTTCGAAATTTACATTGCTGCACATGCAGTTTTTTTAAATAACTGATAATAATATAACAGAGACGCAACAGGTTCTGATAAAGTCTTACAATCATACCTTTTGCTCTGTCCAGGCTCAGGGACCTAAAGTGCTTTCAAATTGCAAGAAACCGTTTATTCGCACCCACACACACCTTCATACAGAGCACTATAGAAATCTTTACAGGCTTTGCAGCTCAGCGGAGCAGCTTTTCACAGCTCGCAGCAGCACTACATGGTAGTTATAAGCACTGAAGAATATATACAGTGAAGCTGCAGGGGGATTTAGGGACGCAAAATATAAAGTAAGATATTATAAGCTAAACTGTTAGCAATGCCTGCAGTTAAGGTTATCTGGCACTTTCTTTTATCAGGCTTTGGATTCAGTTGCTTATAATTCTAATTTAGCCATCGAGTTGGAGGTTTTCTGTCCCAGATGCCTGTCTCTAGTTAAAGTTCCAGCTCAATTTTTTTCCGCTGCTCCCAGAACAAGGGCATTGCCGGTAGGGTGACAGCAATGGGCTTCAGGTGGTTTGAGAAGTCACCACTCCAACGGGTTTCAGTTCCCACTGCAGCAGGCAAAGAGCACTGGTAAGGCTCACACAGACATGATAAGGCAATAAAACCTTCAGCTTCACAGACCTACCACAAGAGTATTTCCACCAGTGCCGTGAGCATACAGAAAAAAATATAATTCTTGGGCCATATGTTATCCTCGGCTAAGGTCTGAATGAAGCGTTTGAAAATTAGCATGGCAGGGGTGGGGAATGGCGTATTAGAAAGAATAATGTTCCTGTGAGAACTCAAAGCTTAACCAAAGCTACAAGGCTTCAGGATAAACCTTATTTGCCATAAAATTATGAAGGCCATGGGTAAAGGGTGGAGACAATCTCCAAAGGGATCCACCTGGGGAAGGAAGTGCTGAGGGTTCAGAGTGTTGAGTTATGGGCTGCCCTCCGGGACCCCTGAGACAGCTTCCGCACATTTCAGTGAAGAGGAAACCAAGACCACAGGGCATGGAAAAATCCGTATGGGAATAGGGAAGAACCGGGAATGCAACAGAAAGAAAAAAAGGCAATTTGTTAGGAGTGGAAGAGATGGCTGCTCTTTGAGGTAGAGCAAACAAAACAGAGAAGGTCTGGAGCTAGGGGACTGGAGGCCAGGAGAGACAGTAGGGGATGGGTTGCGGCAGGGCGGTGATGGGGGCCAGGGCAGGAGTCTGCAGAGTGGTGGGACGAGGGGGCAGAGCAGGACACGCTGGGAGGAGCAGGGAGCAAGGAAAGGCTGGGGACACGGGCACGGGACACACCTCCAAAAGCCTGAACCAGAGGCAGTTGTTCTGAATTTCTGCATTGCTCTTCTGTACTGTTTTTCCCAGCCGTGCTGGAAAAACAGAAAGTCTGTCATATCACACCATATGGGCCTATCTTGAGGGCCAGTCATCTGAAATCCATCACATAAGTGTGAGCTGAGCAAGTGACTGGGAGCTGCATTGCATGGTTCTGCTGTGTGAGGGTCTGCTATCAGCAAGGCACTCAGAATATTAATGGATTTTACAACTGCTAGAGGACAAATGAGGATGCATTTACATTGGCACACCTTAGGAATAAGTCCCTATAGTGTTGTACAATTGAATTTCTATGTTTTGAGGTTGGTGGGGTTTTTTTTTTTTGTTTTAGTTAGTTTAGTTGGTTAGGCATTAAAAACTTAACACTCTTGGAAAGAAAGCAAAAAAGAAATATTCAATAGTTATCTGTACATGGAATGAACAAGGGCTCCTGTGGGAGGAAGGAGCATGTAGTTCAAGGCAGTAACATGCTGCATAAATCTGAAGCAGGTGAATTTATTTTGCAAAGAAAACCTTCAACCTAGTATTTCTCAACTTTCCCAAGTTTGACTTGCGCTTTAGTATCTCCTTGCTGGATAATGGAATAAGGGAATTATGCAAACCATGGTGCACAGGCCATTGGGGTCACCTCATCACCTCTCTTACCAAAGTAGCCTTGGATATTTAATTACTGCAGGGTGAAGCTACAAGCTCATTTTCAGAGTCAGTGCACCACAGTTTTAGGCATCTTTGGGGAATGCTCCCCTTCTTCCACAAAGTTATCATAGGGTGCCAGGAGCAGTCACTCCTGAGACACAGGAACTAAGTGGTCTGCAAAACCAGTCACCTCATCTCCAGCCTGGCAGGTCTCATTTAAAAAGTGCCAATCTAAATGCTGGAGCAGACATAGAGTGGCTGCTGCAAAACGTGACAGGACCCAAAGAGGCTGTCTAGTGTCACAGGACACCACAGAGCAGAAAGCTATTTTTGGAACTAATCTTTCTTGTGCAGCAAATATGTAATTTTCATTTCTTCAACTGCTTTCATAAGCAATTTCTCACCAGGACAGGATTTGATCTGTCAAATAATATACTATGTCTACTTATCCAGGTCCCATTTTTGTTGTTTTTCAGACCAAAGAACCTCAGGGGATCTTCTGAGCCAGTGTAAATTCTTGTTTCATTATGGAACTCATTTCATTGATGGTTGAAAAGTGAAGACTACTTCGGATTTGGCATTTGGGGCATTCTTTGACATCTATGAACTGAAGAGCTCAGAGAAGGCACCAAGCAGAAAATAACTCAATACGACAACAACAACAAAAAAACCCTAATACCACAAAAAGCAGGGATTTTTTTTGTCTTGAAAATTATCATTTGGACTTTTTCCATGCCCACAGGCAAAATTTAGGAATACAGTCAAACACATGCGCACGGCTCCTATTGAAGTTGCTAAGAGTTTCATATGCTTAGTGAAGGGTAAATAATTTTCTGTGAGCCTCTGAATGTTTCATTTGCTGAATCTATATGACCAGTATGTGCAGACATTATTGCATTTTATTTCCCTTCAAATGCAAGTAGATTTAAAGAATGAAAATGATGACAGAAGTTCAGCAACGGCAGCCTTATTTTGAATTCTCGCAACCCAAACATGACTGCTACAAAAACTGAATCACGAACTGATGCTTTTATAAATTGTGAGTTATGACCTTTTAGTATTTGAAAATGAATGAATAAGTTAGTAATATTTGAAAATGTGGCTACTGTACATGTCCAGTAATTTTCTTTTTGATTTTTTAAATTCTCATTCCAGTATTAGCATCATGATCACTCCAGCCATGCTAGGAATCAGTATCATCCAATGTGGGTCTTGAGTGTTAGTCTTTGGAGCATGTTCTTACCATGACAATGGTTTAATGATTGCTTAATATATAAAAAATGTCTTGAACATTTTATAGTATCATCATGCCATCTAGAGGTGGGATATCACTGAGTCTCCCACTTATCTTCATGTCAGAGAAAAGCAACATAGAGGTACAGTGGGATGGAGGCCTTTAAAGATACCTTTTCACTAGGGTAGAGATAGTGCCATGTGGCATATGGCATTGCTGGGGAGTGTATCTGGTCATTCAGGTCCCATATGGGGGTAGCAGTGGGAAGTAACACTCCTAGACAGTGGACCTTTGGGAGCTCTGCTTCTGCATAAATTCTGGCTTCAACACAATAATACTGACTTCATTCTCACTCTTCATATGCCAAATGAAGCTGCTCAGCTCACCAGAATCAGGCTCCCCAGCTGTATCTTGTTTGGAACAGGGAACACCCTGCAGCCAGTCCTGTGCTACACATACATATAGGGCCAAGGAGAGGAAAGGGAAGTCTGTTCTGGGAGCCTCAGTGCAAAGGCACATGACAAAGGAATGATAAATATGCTTGCAATTATGGAGAAACACTCTAATTTCAGTGAACCAACTCACACTTCTTCAGTAACAGCCCCCATTACAGAGAGGGATCAGGAAGGACAAAAAACTCAGCAACATGAAATACACAGTTTTCAAAGAGCTGTCCATCTGGGACATGGAGTGTGGACCTCCTACATCCAAATTGTCCACCTCACCAGCTGCAGAAGTACTACAGTCCCATTTCCTACAGCTTTGTGACTGGTACCAAGAGATGCATGAACTCTGCCTGAGCTCACTTGCAGGGCTCATATCTCCATGTACTTGCCTTTGCTCTCCCCTGTACAGACCCTCATCCCAGTTAGTGCCTAAGCCGATGGCAGAGACACTAACAGGGTCTTTCTCCATTACCTAGCTTCTTTCTCTCATTAAACACATGGAAACTTAATATTTAACACTGCTCTATCAAATTTGGTTGCAATTAGGCCATGGGTTCCCGCATTATTAGTAAAGGAGAGGAAATGCTATTGCCTGAGACTCATTAGGAAATAAGTTAGACATTAAAAAACCCATCGTTCATTCACAAAAGAAAAATAAGCGCTGGACAATCTGTTGTTTTTTTACCCAGCTTCACTAGGAACTGTGCTGCATCTGGCACTCCTTATTCACCTGCCTATGAAGTCCTACAGAAGAACACACTGTAAGGATCAATGCTGCTTGAAGCAGTAAGATGAGTCAGGTCCATTTCAAAAAGGAAAAATTAAAAGAAACAGCCAGCCTTGCATTCACCACACGCTCCCCATCTGCCTTGGTCCCTTGATTTCCCAAAACTTTTCCTACTTCCCTGAAGTAACAGGTCCCTGAACAGGAATCAAATATTTCTTGCAGGATCACAGAACCACAGGATAATTCAGGCTGGAAGGGGCGCAGGAAGTCTTTGGTCCAACCTCCTGCTCAAGCAAGGACAAGTGTGAACAGCTTTCTCAGGACATTGTCTAGTCAGGTCTTGAAAACATGCAAGGACAGAGACAGCACAACCTCGATGGTCCAACTGTTACACAGCTCGACTGTCCCCATGGGGAACAAGTTTCTCCTTGTATCCAGTCTGGATCACTGTTGTTCAACTTACGCTCTTTGTCTCTCGCCCTCCTGTCATGTATCTCTGTGAAGAGGTTGGCCCTGTGTTTTGATAACCTCCTTCTCAGTAGTGAGGGGCTTTTGTCCCCCCCAGAGTTATCTTGTCTCCAGGCTGAACAAGCACTGGTCCCTCCACCTCTCCCCACAGGACAAGGTCTCCAGCCCTGACCACTCTGGGGGCCCTTTGTGCCCAGAGTCAACATCTTTCTTCAATTGGAGACGCAAAACTGGCTGGAGTAATCCAGATGTGGTCTAATGAGTGCTGAGCAGAGTGGAGTGACCACTTGTGTGGATGTTGCTGTTCATGTAGCCCAGGACAATGTTGGCCCTCGCTGCTGCCAGGGCTCATGGGGGGTGTCTCTGGGCCTTGGCTGCAGAGCTGGCTCCAGTCAGTCATCCCCAGCCTATGCCAATGCAAGTTCACACTAAGCTATTCTTTGCATCTCCTTGCTATTTTTAAGATGTATAAAATACTTCCTGTTTTGAAGGCCCATAACTTCTACCTCTCTACGTATCTTTCAGAAGAGAGCTTCTTAAGGCCGTGTCCTTTGAAATGACACATCTACCCTATCAGTTGCTGTAATTTTGCCCTTCACACCTATCCATAACCCTTCCACCTCTGTTATCAGTTATCTGTTATCATTTTAAAGAGGGTCTTGTTTAGCTCATTAACAAACCTCAGTATTTGTTATATATTTGTTACAATTTTTTAGCATTTTTTACAGTACTTGCTTTTATTATCTCATGATTTCTGTTTAACTTAATAGCAGGAGATATATGTGTTTCAAACAGATGTGCAAACTCTTAATAAGAAGAGCAAAAATAAGGAAGAAAGGAAAGAAATACTCACGTGGAGGCTGCTGTTGGAAACTGGCAAGAGAGCCACGATTATGTTTAGTTATGATTCTCAACTTCTTTTACCTTCAGGTGATTCTTGTCCTGATTTTAAGGATACAAGAACAGTAAATTAAATAAGGGTATTGCATACCAAAACTACTGAGAAAAATAAAAATATGTGTTCCCCATAGCAAAAATCTATCGCTTGGTTTACTTTATGCCTCCTATTACATATAAAACCTATGGCTGAATTTGCTTTACTGTCTACTTTTTATATTCCTACATCTAAAAGTACAGAACAAGCAAACGTCAGCATTGAAAAATAATATGGAAAAGAAAGTCTCAGCTCAGTGCCCTTGCAAAATAGCATCAAAGGCATTCTGGAAACAACCCTCATCACTAGAAATATATGTCAAAAGTAGTAATTAGTACTGTAATTACCCTACAGGCTTGGCATCTGGCTTATACAAACATTTAAGCCCCAAGAAAACAGGTCAGCATGACTTCAGTTGACACTTACAAATACAAGAGATTGGAAGAGCCAATCAAAACTCAGAAAAATACCATGCTAACTACATCTGCTTTCACTTGGACAGCACTACATGGGGCACTGATGTTTTCACCAAGCCCTCAAAACCATCTGTGTAGGTTAATCCAACAATTCCTCCAATGTAAAATTCATAAGCTGTTTTGGAAGCAGGAGTTACTCCATTGCCAGCCATGCCTTTTAACAAAACCAATCGTTTCCACTGTGCTTCGTGCTGTATTCAATATTGTGGGAGCACTAAACCCTCACCTTCACATCGGTGGCAACGGGGGTGGTTGCATGGCCACCATGGGCCCCACCGAGGAGGCTCTCTGGACACTGGCAGACACGCCTATGCCATAGTAGACATCATGGCAGACATCCTGTAACTGAAAACTCAACCACTGAAGCTACTATCTGCAGCTGTGTCTCAGCCTCTTTGAGACACAGTGGTCCCTCCCAGCAGACGTGTGTTAACAGGAATCAATGACTGCAGCATCATAGTTTGCAGCCATTTGTTTTGTCTGTTGCATAGTTGGCGTAGCAGGCATAGATGGACTCTGATTTGGGTTTACATGGAACATGGAGATCAGTCATTCCCGTCAGCAGGGTAGAGTGACCGTGGCCCTGGCAGCCCCAGCTGCCCTTCCCCATGTCGCCTCTTGGGAGGTGGGGGACCCGATCTGATGCCAGAACAGTTCAGCCTTCTTCCAGTCTCTGAAATTTCCAGCCTCTTAGAACTGCAAAACCAGACACTTTAGAGGAGTAATAGCAATAATAATTTTATCTCTATTCACATAAGTAAATATACTATTCTTATTCACAAACATTTCTGAAAGAACTTGGAAATCTGCTGTAAAATATTGTAGGTTGAGACTGTCTGCTTTAAAAATAAAAGTTCAGACTTTAATCTGTATGTATTTATTTCAGAATGGTTAATTTACTCCCTTTCAAGATTGTCAGATGCTCGGTTTGCAATATGGAGGTGAAATTTTCCGAAGGCACAAGACTGCTGAGTTTGTTTTGTTTCCTGACAATCCGATGTTTCTTTTGAGGAACACTGAGAAGTCATGAATGCTAAGACCTTAAAATTGTCAGTAAAATTTGGGAGAGTTCTGATATATTTATTTGGAGATATATATATATATATAAAATTGAGAGATATGATACATATACATATGAATCATGATATATTTATTAGATAAACAATACATTTATTAGAATGCGAATGCATACTTCTCAAGACAGTTTGTGGTCCTTTTGGTCCATAACAATGGAAACTCATTTAATTTCAATTTTTACAGGATGGGCAGTTACAGTGTTCAGTTTCCTATTTCATGAGTTAATGCTAAGCTTCCCAGCAAGTGCCTGCCTTGTGAGTTAATCTTGCACTCATTATCTACACCAGCAAAAATACACCCTTGTGACAGAAAGAAATGGCACCTTAACAGAAAATAGAAAAGAAAAGCAGCTGCCCACTGTGATGAGAGAAAACAACCTGAGCGCGATATTCCTTGAGGACCTGTTTGAATTGATACATAACGACAACCACCATCAAAACAAAGATAATGTCACAGAGCTCAATAAAATAGGAATACTGAGAGGGTGTAGTAATATTTGCAGTAATAAAACCGTGTTTCTGACAAAAGCCTAAATAAAGAACACACTAATACAATCAAGGAAACAATTAACGGGACTGGATTTCCTTCTAAGCAATCCCCCGCTTTTTTGCTATAATGATGATCAGTCAGTTGAAGGAAAAAACCAATTACGCTAGACCTTACAGGGCGCAGCAAAGGATTTATAAAGAATAATTTGCATTCACAGAGCAAGAAAGCTAGTGAGAAACCCAGAGTGTTTCCACACGTAGCACCAAACTCTCTTTTCAGCTAATGTGCTAATCTTTTATTCTTTGTGATTCATCTCCCCATCCATGTCGTTCACATTAACCATCGCCCAAAGAAACTTGTAAGTGCAGAGGTCCGACAGAAACACAGCCCAGAGACTCCTGGGTCTGCGACCCCGGCTCCCTGCTGCTTTTCCAGACCTGACCTGCCGTCCCAGACAGGAGGGCACTGTGGTACAGTACTGATTAAAGGCAGGCTCTTCTATTTTTTTTTAAAAAAAAAAAAAAAAAAAAGAAAAGGGCAATAACAAGCTCCTCGGTACCTACATACTTTCACTGAAGTGACTACAGTGAATGTTTCCCCTGCACCACTGGCACCCCACGATACTGCTGCTGGGCGTGAGAACGGCCCCAGAGCAAGGGCAGGACAGTGGCAGCATCAGGTGGTGCTCAGCCCCCCTCCGGCTGCCCTCACCTCACCATGCTCACAAAGTTCATCTGCACTTACAAAGGTGAACTGAGACCTACGTGCTCGTCAAAACGTCACCCCTCGAGACGTGAGTGTTTTCTTTGACTCATTCCTGATTTTCTGCATACTGCCCTCCTCCCCCTCAGCCTTTATCACGAGCTCCATCCTCCAGCTCTGCTGGCAAAGGGAGAGTCAATAGCGTGTGTAAAGTTAACCGCCGGGAGCTCTCTCACCAGCTCTCAGAAAAGAATCAATATAAATACAGTGTTTGGCTTCTCCATTTATTGCTGATACGGTAGAATATTAAAGTCCAACTTTTATTCATTGAGACTGCTATTCAAAACTTACATTTGTATTATCTGTTGCTATGCATACAAGAAATATAAATTATCCGTATGAGTAGAGTAGCCCCTGAAAACATGTTGCACTTAACTGAGCTATTGCATTTTTCTGGAAACACACCTTTTACTCCTTTCTCCTGTCTTATCTACGTTGTAATCCTTTAATCTTTGTCAGCACAATGCTTTCTGTAAGAGTTACATCTATAAAAATAACAGAATAACTCTTTGTAGAATGTGACATGAGTGAAACAGTAATACCAGAGAATGCAAAGTAACACAAGAGCTCAAGAAATGTTGCCATATTTTCATGTCAGTCGCTGATAAATTCATGAATCCTTACGCCTGTAATGCATCAGGTCTGTCACTGTCTGCAACCCTGACCCATGACTGAGACCCAGAAAGAAAGAATAACTTTGTATGTTATGTGTGTTAAATGTGAGGCGTGAGTATTTGCATACTAAGTTAAAAGACTGAACTTTCTGGAACGATCCCCCTTATCTGTATATTTGGCCAAGTTTTCCAAAGACCCCTTCATGTCACATATCTTTCCTTGCAAACCTGCCCATACCTGTCCCCCTGGGAAGTGCAGAGTGATGCCTCTTGTAAAACAAGCTCTTCTACCAGCAGCAAAGTGCACCTACCTTCAGATGTGTCCTGTATTCTTTGCAGTCACCAGCTAGCCACCAAACTAGAACTCTTTGCTCTCTTATGGCTTTCCCTTTCAGGTGCTGGTGTGACTTCTTCCCCTTTTGGTCTTTGGGCATCAGTCTGAACAACAATATGGTAACATCTGAGGTGTTTATTTTCTCCACAATGATTTATGAGCTTCCCCTTCAAAGTCCTGTGCCTACACAGTAGTGATTTTTAACTTTTTTTTCCTTTTTTTTCCCCCCACATAGATGGAAGCGCAGGAAGAAGAGGAAGCCCTTCCTATCTGTGAGGTTAAGGCCAGAGTTTGAATCTTTCAAGAATTTAGCGTATTTCAATTTCAGTTTTGGCTCCAGGTTCCTCCCAGCCGTACAGTCAAAAGCACAAGAGGGTAAGCATTTCCAAAGCAATGTATTGATTTGTTTTCTCCTCAGAAACCTGGAGGAGTGGAGGTGGACTATCAACAGTTAGACCAAGGGATGGCCATCAGTAATGATTTTGCACTATTTCATGCTAGGAAAACCATAGCCACTTTTGAACTACTGGAGGTCCCAGAGGGGTAGCTGCAGGTTATACTGACAGAAATGGGTCTCAACCACCCAGAAGGTCTTTCAAGGTGTAAGTGTCATTTCTGGTGCATATGCCATTAGTGGAGAGTGAACTGGTAGCAGGGCTGGACTGTAAAGGACCTGAGGGCTGTATCATGATGTACAGGATTCCATAAACATGAGATCTGATACACGTGCCCTGGGCAGGCTTAGGTTTACCTGGATTACTGCACAGGTAAGTGTGGTCAGAAGAATTCCCACCTTCCATCAAACCTGTACCACTTGCCTTACACATCTGAGTACACTGACTGGAAGCTGCCCATACCCCACCTCCTCTCCAGGCTGGGCTACATCTGCTCCTGCAGCAGTCATATCCTCAGGGACAACTGCTCAGAGCCTGCTTAAAACAAAGTCTGAGCAGAACACCTGGGTTGCCTCCTGTCAAACCTCCTGAGTTTCAGTACTCATTGTAGGAATGTGTCCTCGCCAGTGGACATATCCCATACTATGTGGTGATAATGACAAATTCCCCTTTTGGAGCTGGTCACTGTAGAAAAAAAGCAGAACTGCTCTGTCAGTGCCTCACCACCCTGTGTGTGGAGAAGGCACGGGGATTTGTCTGTAGAGGGAAGCCTGTGCAGCCCTGCAGAAAAGGACTTGGGGGTACTGGTGGATGAAAAGCTGGACATGAGCCAACAATGTGCACTTGCAGCCTAGAAGCCCAATCTCATCTTGGTCTGTATCAAAAGAACAGTGCCCAGCAGATCCAGAGAGGTGATTCTCCTCCTCTGCTCTGCTCTCGTGAGACCCCACCTGGGGTACTGGGTCCAGCTCTGGAACCCTCAGCTCAAGAAGGACATGGACCTGTTGGAGTGGGTCCAGAGGAGGGCCACAAAGATGACCCGAGGGCTGGAGCACCTCTCCTATGAGGACAGGCTGAGAGAGCTGGGGTTGTTCAGCCTGGAGAAGAGAAGGCTCTGGGGAGACCTTATAGTGGCCTTCCAGTACCTGAAGGGGGCCTATAAGAATGCTGGGGAGGGGCTGTTTGCAAGGGCATGTAGCGATAGGACGAGGGGCAATGGTTTTAAACTAGAGCAGGGTAGGTTTAGATTAGACATTAGGAAGAAGTTCTTTACAATGAGGGTGGTGAAATACTGGAACAGGTTGCCCCGAGAGGTGGTGGAGGCCCCATCCCTGGAGACATTCAAGGCCAGGCTTGATGGGGCTCTAAGCAATCTGATCTAGTTGAAGATGTCCCTGCTTACTGCAGGGGGGTTGGACTAGGTGACCATTAAAGGTCCCTTCCAACCCAACACATTCTATGATTCTATGACTGCCATTTTACTGACCACATCCACGGTGCCAGAGCTACGTGGCTCCTGGCTGGGCTAGGCAGGCACCAGCTGAGGACCTCGCAGCACCACAGGAACCTTCAGCAGCTTCATGCAGGTCCTCCTTGGAGCTCCTGACTTTTTAGAGGGCTAATTTCCCAACATTTATGCCGTGCAAACCTTACACAAAGAACTACTGTGCACTCAGAAAAGAGGCTGTTCTTAACATAGAAGGATGAAATTCCGACTTTTTTGTGCACTAGACTGCTGAACAAGAGATATCACATGAGTAGGTGAAATGGCTGGTTTTTCCTTTGATATCACATAAATAAAATAAACAAGTAGATTCTTTGTTCATTCCAAAGACATCTTTTATTTCAGATTTACTGCCGTGTCACTACAGAGACAAATTTTCTTATGATGTTCTCCAGCACAAGGTTGAATAATTGAATTGTCAGCCAACAAACTAGTTGAGATTTTTAAAAAATATTTATAACTGTCAAGCACAGAAGTGTTGTAGTGTCTTCAGTAGACATTTGTTCCCTCTTTAAGGCTTTCAGATCATTCAAATAGAGTCAGTCATTATTATTGTAAAGGATGTTTCTAATATGTTATTATATTATCTCTACAGAAATTGAACATTCATCAGTCCAGGCAAGATTGTCATGGCTAGCAACAGCTTTTGGAACCACAGATATTTGTGTATTATGTATTGCTATCAATCACAGCAGAGATATCAGCATTTTTCTTCTCAAAAGAAAACAGGTACACACACATCCTTTATTATTCTCTTCTCTTTTGATGCTTCTTCTCGCATACAGGAGCCACTACTTTTATATCTTAACATCTGGTAGTATTAAGTATTAGAAACCACTCTAACCTGTCTAGGCCAGAAATTAGAGCCAAATTTCCCAGACATCAGACAATAATGTACTGAAGCAGCTTCCTTAAGTGGAGAATTGCGGACAGAAACCCAAAGCCAGGTAGTGATGGAGACTGAAAAGTTTACAAAGGGATTTGGTAAGTACTGCTGAGTGCAACAATGCACGGCAGGACACTGAGATGCAGGAGACCTTCTCCAATTATATAATTATTTTGCATATAGCTAAATATCCTGTTGCAATAGCATCATCCTCAAGGTTGTGCCTCCCCTGCACGGTGCTCCTGCATGGAGGAAGGCTGATGGTGTGGACGTGCCACTCTGCATGCAGACCTCAGATGAAATCAAAGGCACCCATTGCCTCCAGAGCAGCCCCGGTGCTGCTGTGCTGGTGTGCACACCCAGCCACCACCCTGTGTCCCAGTGCCCAGCCATGGTGCCAGCAGAGGTGGCAGCAGGGCCACCTGCCTGCCCCTTGCTCCCTGGGCAGCCCCACTGGCCGCAAACTGCTCTTTGTAGCAGCTGGATGTTCTCTGGAAATAGCCTTAATTAGTAACATCAGCACTGATAATCAATAATGACAGCTCAAGTAATATCCAGCTATAACAGTGCCATAAACGGAAATCAAACGCTTTCATATTAGGTCAATTAAGCTGTAGGTAATAAGAGTCTTTTAAGCCATCAGAGTGGCATTTTAAATAGATTACTGAAACTCAAAATAGTCTTTATTTGATGTGGGCTTTATCTTCTGACACAGGGTATTTTCAAGCCTTTGCACTCCCTGCAAAAGCGCTGCCCGACCTACTTGCTATCAAGACGAGCAGCACTACCCAAGTCAGCAGTAAACAGGAGGCTTAAGAGCAGCATCAGGTACAGCAGGTTGCGGGACTGGGCAAACAGGAGAATGAACAGCAGCCTTCGAGCAAAGAGTTTCAGGACCGATAATGGAATAACATAAACAAATAGGAAATCATCTACATTTTAAAACTGAGTAAACAAGTGGCCAACTTTCTAAAATAAATATCTAGTCCTTTTTTCTAGTGAATTAATCATGAGGCTTTCTATTGAATTTTTTCATGCCAAATCTATGGGTTACACCTAAACGTATTATACAAGGAAATCTTTTCTATATTGATCACTTTTTTTTTTTCTAGAAGAGCAGGTTTTATTGCTCTTGAGCAGATAAGAGATGCAGTTTCACCCCTAGACAGTAAAACTAGAATATCAACATAATCCTTCTTAATGCTTTCTTTGCTACTTTAGCTGTGTAATCGTTTCCAAAAATATCTGTGTGACTAGGGATCCAAGTGAGCTCAACAACAGCTCCAATCGATTTCAATTGTTCACACAGCTGTATGACTTAAGAATATATCCTTTATACTTATTTGGATTGCTAACAGAGCCCCAGTAAAATCCTGTAGGATTCTATCTGTTTGTGTGAAACCTCCTCCTGAGTAATATCAACCTGCCAGTTTAAAGCTGGGATAATACAATTACCTAGAGCTAGATCTTGCAGCCCTACTTACACCCATGAGCACGTAAAAAACTCAAGAAGCATTGAGTAACTCACAGGAAAAAAAGATCCAACCAGTGTGATGAGGGGATACATAAATTAGTGTTTCCAAATTTACACAGCTGAAGTTGATGGGAACTTTCATGGGAGCATAACTAGGCCTCTAGGCAATTTGCATCCTTGGCCAAAATTAAAAGATGAATAGGCCACCAGCACAATATTAATGTTAATATATCATATCCATGTAATTAAAATTAAAGACAATACTCACACAGTAATTTTTAGAATATTACAACGCACAGATATAGGGAAGAAGTAATTTTCACTGACAGGTTACTGATTCATGTAATTTTAACTACACCAATATATACCAAAGTATTAAGTACTGGTGACACTATCACTAAGTCATGAGAGTTAACAGGTATAATTAAAACACTTGGAGCCAAAAAGTTTAGCTTCCTATTTCGCATGCAAAATGCAAATTATTTTTTCATTTAGAGTGTTTCTTGATGTATATTGTGTTGGTTTGCACATCTGACCTTTCACAAGACCTCCTTCTGAGAAGAAAATGAGGTCTTCCCACCTGCAATGCTAGCAAGTACCATTAGGCTCACAGAGCAATATAAGGCTAGATTGAAAGTATTTTGCTAAGCCATGCCAAAATACCAGCGCTTAAACACTTTCTATAAGAAATTGCATAGAAGATGCAAAGAAAATGTGGCTATTAGCAACACATTGCTTCAACTATGAAGGAGATATCAAAAACATTTATTGTTATCAGGTTTGATTGGCTTGATTGGGGTCAAGTATTTTTCACACCCAAAAAACACTGGTACAAGGCTTTAAGAGCACCATGGCTGTTGTCTTAGATATTTCTGAGGTGGTCTGTCTTGATTCAGGGGAAAAGAATAAGCTCCTACAAGTGTGCTACGCTCCTCAGGCCATAGCAGACTCCCCCATTGCTTTTCAGCTACCAAAGGCTAAGATCAAGGTGATCTTTTAACTGTTTCTTCAGTTTATTCACATGACTCTCTTTTTAAGTACCTCATCCTGTTTTGCCAGGTGATCCAGTGCTGATGACTTCCTTTCAAAGAGTTTTCCACGAAGTGTTTGATAGCAGAGTTATCTACAACATGAAATGATATATTAACAGCGCAAAACCTCTGTAAGGGAAGAAAATTCTGCTGTATGGTGCATTTTTTCTACCTTTACAGAAAATATCTCTTCTGACAGTTCTTGGGTTTCTTCCTATAGATCTAACATAGCGTTACTTACACCTATACAAACTTTCTCAAGATGTATTTCGTAATGTTTTTCGGTGGGTCTGCAGGACCATATACTAGTTTCACAGTCAGTCTACAGTGCCTCGTTTGTATTTATATTTACATCTATGTTCACAATGTGCTTTCTTTTGAAGACTATTGTTTTTACTTCAGTGGCACTGCTATCTGCACATCTGCAGTTCCACTGCTGGCCTATATTTCTATATCTGCTTTCTGCCTGTTTACAATAGAACAATAATTCTGGACAGATGGAGAGAGACCCACTCAACCTGGCATGCTTTCTCCTAGCTTGTAATATGTTTTGTATGATGTAAAGTCCCACTCCAGTTGAGTATATTTTTATGACCAATTTTTAGGTAGATGATTGAGATTTTTGTTCTGAGATGGCAGACTATATATATCATAAAATAGGCTTCAGATGCCACAATTGTTATAAAATGACCAACATACCATGCATCTCCCTTTTGTGCATCCATTTGCAATTATTCAGATATACACTTCTGAGTTTATAATGGATCATTGCAAAATTAATTATTTAATAATATATAATACAACGCTTTTTTTTATCTCCAATTCAATTGCGCATACTTAAAAGGTATGTCACTTCTGTGTCCTATATCTCAGTACACTTCAGATGAATACTTTTTGTGATGATCAACATGAACAACTTTTTGTGAAGATCACACATTCAACAACGCCTCCCTATTGAACTTTTGCTATTGTAACTGGATAATTTCCACTTACATTATTTAACTTTCCACTCTCGTTTTTCCCAATTACTGCTAAAATAGGCAGGAAAAAATCCTTTAGAGAAAAAGATCTTTCAATACTATTTCCCAGTGGCATTTGTGAAATAAGTCCACATAACACAATTCCATATCACCATGACATAAGTGGGCATCAGTTAAGTGTACACCTGAGTATAGGACTAAAATGTAATAATAAATCAGGTATTTCCAAAAAACTGTTACCGTTTTAATTTCAAATGACAACAGATTTGTCAATACAGAATAGAAACTACATTCTACAAGACCAAAGCAGTAAACTTTTTGTGGCTATCAGAAAGTTACAGGGTAAGTGACCACATGGTATGTAAAGGATTGGAGTACCAAACCCTTTGTCTTTTTTTGAAGAAGCATGCGTGCTGCCCTAATCATTTAATTCCTTTTTCCCCTATAATTTTATAGTCCTGGACCTTATAAACAAATCTCATTTTATATGAGAAAGAGAACATAAAAATCTACATGGGAACTGCATATTCTTCTACTTAGTACAAAAAAAAATATTCACTATATGCAGTTCTGATGATTTGAGGTGGAATTTAAGAAACTGATTAAATCCAACCTCTCTCCATTAACCATCATGGTAGATGTAATTTAATATTTAATGGTTTTCTTCTGTTTTAGAGATGTTTTGAGAATTTCTTTTTTGCTAGTGTCAGAGGAAACAGAAATAAATCCTATAAACTGGCTATAATAAACCAGCAGGAGTTTCCACTATGCCTGCAACATTTATCTGGGATAGTTTCTTTCCTTACTGGCAGATGTTTTATGATTCATGTCATTTATTACACCAGAGTTTTACTGTGTAGTGCTATTGCTTGTTGCAGAAAAGGCCACAATATGCATCTGGAGGGAAGAAATCCGCCTGAGGATTCCCTGACAGCGCTCTTAGCTCAAAGCACCAAAGCAAAGAGCAGGGTTTTCATTGCCATGAGGGAAGTTTGGCAGTCTGCTCCTCCACCCAGCACACATCCAGACAACCAGGGGATGCACAAACATATCCTGTGTCCAGGCAACACTCCCGCCTCCGTCTTGTCTACCCCTGCTCTCACCCAACCCCCTGAAAAGGAAGCTGCATTTAAGACAGCACAAACTCTGGGAAGGAATATGAACTTTTGGAGACAATTGAAAAAACAGTGCTGTACCTTGCTTTCTTTTGTGTTTGATTCAAACAATGCTTCTGGACAGGAGCCAATGAAAAGTCAGCGTTGACAGAGGAGAATGGTTTGTGGTCCACCACAGCGTGTTCCCTCTTCACCATTTGAAATTTGACCTTCTCCTTCCCCAGGCAGGCACTGAACAAGCCTGAGGCCAAACTGGGACACAAAACTCCAGCCTGGAAAGAATGGTCTCCCATAAAGCAGGTGGTTAGAAAACCTCCTTGTGCCCTTATTTCCAGGATAACTGTATTCACTCATTTTATGCATCAGTCAGATCGGGCTCCTCAGAAATGATAAACCATGGCTCTCAGTAGGAGTTAGGCATGAAAATGAAGTTACTATTATGCGAGTTCTTTTTAACATTTCCCTTACACCTAGGAGATTGTATATTGCCATCCTGTCAGAAGATGTCTTGGTTGACTGCAGTGTGCTGTACAACTGGGGAACTAGAGTTATCAGTTCTTAGAGGATACAAACTAATCCAGAACATAGGAATCCATCTCCTCACCTGACCGGGAACACCAGGAGTCTTCTCCTTTGGGTCTCACCTGGTAAGGCTGAAGAGACCCTTGGCCAAGTCGTCTTTGCTGCCTAGGAGCAGTAGCTTAGGAATGAGGCTCCACAGGGCAGAGCCCTACAGCCCAGAAAGTGTGGCATTGCCACTGCTAGTAAAAAGTCCACAACCTTTGTATTAGGTCTGCAAAGCCTTGGAGCTAGGTCATGTCAAGATGGCTTTGTTTGGATTGTCTTGGTCTGCCTGGAGCTTTGCTTTAGCTAGCTGAGCTGCAACAACAATTATTTATTGGTGAATATTACGTAATTTGTTTAAGTTTTAGCTTAGCTTTGTAAGGTTGAGTATTGTAATGCCTATTGTTTTAATACTTTTGAGATTTCTGTATATAATAGATAGTAAAGGAGCAGTAGTTATTTTGTGTAGAGGCAGCTATGATCTAGAATAAAACTACTGCAGAGGATTATACAAGTAACGGATTATAGTAGAGATTTTGTAAGTGTGGACAGGATGAAACCAGAGGCTCCTGGGCTATAAACTAATCACTAATGATCAATTACTGGTCATTAAGCCTTTGGGAGGCCAGTAAAACTGGCTTTAGAGATAACAAAGAGAACAAAGAACAAATATTCAACATACGTAATTAAAACATACTATATATAGTATATTTAGATATAAAGTGGAATTCTGGACCAATGAAGTAAGAGCAACGTGTAGTACGTGCTAAGAAACATATAAAAATAGCCCCAGGCAGATCCTGGAGTAAGGTGGAAGAAATCCTCAGCAACATCATAATTCTTCCAGTGAAGAACTCGGGACGCTAATAACTCACCATAACCCTCTCCCCGGCTTCTTGAGGACCGACGGAAGGGTAAGCAAAACACCAGAGAAAGGAGTAGAGACGAGAAAATTGGCGTGTACAAACTTCAATTGCATCATGACTGGCAGTGAGCTATAATAACTGGAAAATTTGGAGTGTTGGTTTTATCAAAATGAGACTAAATAATAACACATTGATTAGACTGCAAATACATTAAATAATTTTTGGATTGATATGCAAGGTTTGTTTTTTTAGCCTACATAAATTGCATGGTGTGGGGTTTTTTGCTGTATTTTGTACCCATAAAGCTTAGTTGTAATTGTGGATGCAACACAAAAACACATTAAGAAGGTTGATATTCCCAGGAGCATATGATCTACATCATGACAAAAAATACCAAGTGCATGAGACAGAAGTTGAAGTATGAGTAGTACTAAACCAAGCATATTATCTACAGGAGAGAGAGATTTCAGAGAGAGACAGTTCACTTGTGCCTATTGCTTGGAAGAATAAATAAAGCCTCCTTGGTTTTGAGAAGATGAACAATTTTTATTCTGACAGCTCTGTTTTCCCATTAGTAGCTTCCCATGGCATTGCCATCAGATTGTTGACAGAAATGTGGTTTTGTAAGTATTAATTTCTAGAGGGGGTGGCTCTGTCCCTTAGGCCATAATTTTTGTCACAATAGAAGCAGATTTTCACATTGCTAAAATTAGTCTTTCCGTTGACTTTGCTAGCAGAAATATGACAAATGCTTCTGAAAATTCTTATTAAGCAAATTTCATGGAGATATTTATTTTAACTTCCTGACATTCTTAAAAAAATGCAAAACAGACTACTCCTCTGAGGTATATGCATACATTTAAATAACTCCTCACAAAAATAACAGGATGTAGATGAGAATGGTCAAGATGACAATAGCTTTACTGTAATACAAGCCGATGTTTCTAGTTCTATTACTAGCACCTCATATAGTCTACCTGAACCTTCTGCCTGTTTGCTTTTTGATCTTTCTAAATAATATAGTGGACTGGGAGGATGGAGGACAGAAGGCCCAACAGAACTGGGTAGTAATTGTCCTCTTTTTCATATGCAGTCTCTTAGGACTGCTGTCAGCATATTTTTGGAGCACACCTGCCTGTGAAGTATCACTTGTGAAACCTGAAAGTCTGCATCTTTACATTTTCTGGGAGACCTCTCATTCCCTCTTCCTCAAATGAGCTGTAAACACTACTTTCACAAAAAATAATCTTAACGTAGCTGGGATAACATCCGAAAAAGAAACCAGAGAAAAGCCTCGCTGCTAGTAATAAGTATACTTTAAGGAAAGTTGAAAGAACAAAGAGGGAAGCTAGAAGAAAGAGAGAAGGAGCAGAGAGAGCACGGTCATGCTGTGAGATTAGTAAGAGGAAAGTGTGAAGGGAAGAGACTTTGAGGACAGAACATTTGTTGTTCTGTCAAGATCAAAACCAAGACCTTTTGGAAGAATTGTCATTTAATAACAGCTCACAATCATTTCTGAAGAACTCATACTCACCCTCCCGAGTGGGTTAGGTGTTATTACTCTCACTGTGTCTGCAAAAAACTGAAGACAGGTCAGAGGGCTTCATGCTCTCAATCCAGGTGAGGACAGCTGAGCACCAGCCTTTCGGCCAGCCAAGGTCCTAGCTCTGGGCTTTGAGAGAGGAGAGAGATGGTAGGATACTTACCTGGGTCTGCTCACCCTTGGATCAATCCCAGCTTTACACTTGTTCTCCAGGTGACAGCATTAGCACTGGCTAAAGCTGCTGTATACACAACCCACTCTCCACATAGCATTGGCAAGTGCAACCTTGTTTCCTTAAAGAACTGATTTATGACCTTCCTTACACTAATCTGAGCCACTCAAGTCCTGCTAAGTAAATGAGAGTAGTCAGCCGGACAACTATCCAAGTGAAACCAGCACCTTACATTCTTCTTCTGTCTTCCAGTTGGTGGCCAAGCATAGCGATGATGGCCAGTAATATCATAAGCACTCAAAAGCCCTGAATAAAACTACTGAGGAGTCTCAGACACCTGAAAACATCACAGACATTCAGGTCCTCTCTGTCATTGCCACGCTGGCACCAGAAGTCATTTACTCACTTAAGTAGCCTATTCATCTTCATGTCCCCTTCTTATTGCTCTCTGTCATAATGCAGTACAAATCCTTTTTCGTTGATTAATTGTAATATCATAAATGTATCACCGGACAAGAAGTTATACACTTCTTAAGGTAGCATAGCTACAAAGATTTTAGAATAATTTCTCCTAGGCTAAATGTTAACTTTTATTTCTGTCTGTGGCCGCTGGTTATTGCTCACATGATAATGAAATTCCTGTTCTAAAAAGGAAAACAAACAAGGAGGGAAACAAAAATATATTCTGTATGTCTAACTAGCCTAGAAGAAAAACGATGCTTTTCAAGCTCTTCCTGTGCTGGATGATACTGAGAAATATCTATTAAGAAGTCTGTATCTGGAAAATTTATTTTTGCAAGTTGTCAGGAAGGATTAAAGCAGGACACAAATACCACGCGCATGCAGTCAGAGCTAGCTTGACAGGGGACTTAGGATCTGCAGAGCTCAGAGGAAGAGATTTAAACTAATGTGGTAGTATTCATTGGAATAAATGAAGAGCATGGCCGTGAAGAGATAGTATGGCTCAACTGATATGTAGTAATTCCTTCGGCTGCTGTGACTTGGTTATATGCTTGAGCATTTTGGCAGTAGTGGTGATTTTGTCAGCAATTGACCTCAGCAAATAGTCTGGCTACGCCAGTGGTGTGAATACCTAGCTGCTGGAGTGAGGGGCTCAAAATGCTTTTGAGGCTTTTGCATTCTTTCCAAGTCCAGCAAATTGACTGGTTATCTCTCTACGTTTTCTATGCTGTTATTAACAGGGTTAATATTTCTCCTTGCGGCCTCATTTTTTAATTAGCTAGACAATAGCTGTAAAGACACTACATAAATAGGATGCAATAGTCTGGAATGATTATGGGCAGAAGTTCAAAAGCTTATTTTCTCTCACAAGCAATCCTAAATTTTAGAATATGCTTGCATCCCAAATGTGGGAAAAAGACAAAATGCTTTTTTCAAAATTGAAATTAAAAAAATAGTTTTACTTGAAGAGTCTATAACACGTTGCATGTATATAAGCACCCAGAAGATATATTCAGCTTTCCAGAATACGTCAAACACCTCTTGCTAACCTCCTCTAAATATGACAGTTCAGCTTTATGGAATGAAAACAAGTCCAGTCAGAAGTACTAAGCAGGGGGAAAATCATTATCCCTGACTTATGGATGTTCGTAAATAGACTTTTAAGAAAATGCATTAGATGTACTGGAATGACTTATTGGACACACATGGCTTGTAGACCATGAGGATCTATTCAAAGTAACCTAGGCAGATTTCAGCTCAAAGGCATTACAGTCTATAAATAAATATTTCTTATATTAACCTCTCATTTCCTCGTCCCATTTTGAAATTGGGACATGAACACACAATCTAAAATATGGCACCCACTCCTGTGAAGTTTAAAGCATGGTGTCTCTAGTTGTTGAGGACACTCTACAGAAATAAAGCACCCCCAGTATGACACCATCACATTTGTACAATATCATACCTCCCCATATCCCATGGAAAAATACACCCTTCCAACTCCAGAAAGGATCAGTCAGAAGCTCAGAATCTAGGCTTTGCTTTGGGCCACTGATTGAAACATTTCAATGTGTTTTGAAGCCTTTTTTTTTTTTCCCACTGTACCGGGATGTTCTTCCCAGAATGCTTCAGCTGCAAGTATTTTGCTTTCCATCTCACACAAAATCACAGTATAGTTTAACTGTGAAATGCTAGGAAGTTAAAATCCTCCATATTGCTCCACATCAGACAGTAACTATATGTAAGATGTCAGAGGATGTTTTAGCCTCCTGGTAGGCACTGTTGTCAGCAGAGTATGTTCCTAGAAATTAAGTGAGCAATAGTGCCACGTTTGTTGTAATTTAAGGAAAGACTAATTAAAAATGAAGCAACAAGCCTGAATGCAGCAGGAACCCAGAGCAGCCTTCACAAATGCGTGCACATGAGGTGTCTCTTGTCCCAGGGCAGCTTTATCTGCTGAAACAGCAAGGAAGGCTGATACCAAATTGTATTATCATCTCAGAAATAGAAGTGTCACTCTGTGAATAGATGACAAACAGCACCTGAACAAAATTACCTCTATTTAGCATACAAAACATGAGATTTTAGCTGTACGTGTCTTCAATGCCTTTAATCCCCACTTAAAAGCCAAAATGGCTGGTGGCCAAAAAATAGAAAATAACACTAAAAATGGACAGTTCACACAGTTGCATTTTCCCATCTCCTACTGACACTATTGTAAGTAAGAGGTCCCTTTAGGATCTTCTTTACTGATCTTTTCATGTGCATTGAAGACTAATGAGACACAATGAAAACCTGAGACATCTCACACACACATATGTGAACGTAGTTCCTTTGCAGATACTAACTTTATAGGCAAAACTAAGAGAGCTTTGGCCAAGCCGGGAGCAGCAAATGGAAAAATGCTTCAGTCATTATTGACTTTAAGCCTCCCATGTGTCAGTCTCACAAGAAAAATGATTCCCCTCTTCTCACTCTCCTCATTTCTCAAACACTTTCTCAGAAGATGATCAAAAAGAAGCATTTTTTTGGTTATGTGGACAGGCTGGATGAGGTTAGTGATTTATAGAGGAAGAAAGAAGCTAGAAATAGCTATCTCCTCCAAAACCTCACCTGTTCCCTAGCTTTGAACACCTGTATGTATATTTTTGGGTTGTGTTTTCACTTGGTGAGCACCTTATGAAATGCTGTTTATCTTGGTCTGCAACTTCAAGCGACCTGTGCTCCTCGCCTGCTCGCATGCCCAGCATTTCCCTCACAGTCTTACAGATAAATCACAGCGCAAGAGAGAAAACTAAAGCTGTCAAAAGTTCTAGAGCTTACACTCAGCAACCGTCTGGATATTCCCACTCTGTAGAAATTGATGGCAAACATTTAGAGTCAACAGCTTCAGCCTGAGCACATGAAGATAGCAAACCATGACATGAAATAGTGTCAAGCAAAGTACAAGAAAGTTTGTTGACTTTATTTGAAAGGGAAATATGATCTACTTTGCCTCTTAAACCCCATCTTTTTTTTTTTTTTGAACAAGTTTCATAGCATAGCTTCAGGGCAAAGGAGCATGAAGTTACTCTGAATTGTTTCCAGTCAGTGATGATGCCATTGTATGGAAACCCCACAGTGAAGCGTACAAGAATTGTATGGTTCCGGGAAAGCTGAAGTCAAGCCAGCTACCCCTAAACACTAAGAACCAAATTTTTCAATCCCAACAAACTATGCTTTGAGCAGAAATGCCATGATAGGGGCCAGAGTATACAGGACAAAGCTTATTTTTAAATCATGCCACGGTGTGCCCTGTTTTCAGGTAGAAATCCATCCAGTTCTGGCATCATTGAGATTGATCTCTAATGCATAAATCCTGAAAGATGTGTTGACTTCCATTCTGAATACCATTGCAATTTTGGACCACAGAATAAGCACCTAGAACAAGATCTGGTTTATTATGTTCCCCAATCTGTGAAGGCTGCACATAACAAAGAAAGGCTTTACAATGCTATAGCCAGGAATTTTGCTTCAGATGCTAAAACTTTAAGGCGCAATCCCAAGACTATACCTTCCCTGCCAAGAAAAACATAAAACCGCATATATTTCAAACAGTGATATAACAGAGAGTTACAAATTTTTATCACCAACCTTGAGATTGCATTTATCAGTAAATTTCCATCTGCCTTTGAGATGCCCTGTGGTCTCCCTGTGGGGCATGCTGGCTCCCCTAGGGCACCAGGACTGTTTCTCCCAGGGGCAATAATCCTAGTTGTGTGTCCTGGGACTCCGTGGTCTCAGTGTGTGTTTGTTGTCTGATGGAGATTTTGCAGCACAAAGTGACAGGCTCTGTGCCTCTTTTCTTCTCTTTCCCTTCTGGGTTTTTTTTAGGAGGTTGTCATCTCTTCTTCCACAATATCTCTGAGCCTGGGGAAACAACCTCCTACAAACAACATGCAGCTTTGTAACACCACTGCTCTTTTTTTTTTCCTAAAAAAAGGAGAACAGGCAAGTGATGATAGGAGACAACAAATGGGGAAAAAAAAAGAGAAAGGGTGAGGTTTGAGGGTTGAGAGCTCAAAAACGTATCACGAGGACCCCAGAGAGGAACACAGAGCAGAGCACACCACTCCCAGCAGGCTGCTGGGCATTGTTGCCCCAAGCAGGGTTGGCTCTTGGCCATCTAGGAGTGGAGGCAAGCCCCACAGTCAGAGCATCCCCTCTCCTGCACTCCATCCTTCTGGTGGCAGAGATGGACAGAGTGGCCAGAGCCAGGAGGATTTCAGCAAGCAGGTCCTGTGATTTACTGGGGCTTTGGATGGGTGAGGCAAAAACGGAGACGTGAGGGGAGAAGCAAGGCCAGAATCTATAAGAAGTACTGGAGGAGCCAGAGGAGGGACTGCAGGGAGTTGCCACTTGCACATTGAGGTGGAGGCTGTGCAGAAGGGGTAGCATGGAGCTCCTACCTCTTGGTGGCTGCAGGACTCCTGGTTGCTTCCCATCCCAGATCTGATAGAGGTCCTGGGAGAAGACCAGCATCCCAGAGAACTCTCTCAAAGGCAGATTTCTGCAGGGGAGGGTAGAGGGTTGCAGTTGCAGCAAAGCCCCTGGCAGTGATGGAGGAAAGAGCCTATTGTTATTCCCCATGCCAGACTGCCTGCTCCGGGGAGAGCACCTGCAGGAACTGGAGGAGGGAGGTTTGGACCCAGCTGTGTGTGTGGCCCTGCCCTTCCTCCTCCAGGGCCAGAAGGACCTGGACGCCAACCCTGGACTTGTGCAACCTGGCAAGATGCAGCCCCGCGCACCCCTCCCGAGCCTGGCCAGGGTTGCAGCAGGGGTGGAGGCTGCTGCAGGCGGACCACGGCAGGGACAGGACTAACAGGCTGACCACCAGCGCCCTTCCCTGAAGGGCAAGGACAGAGCAGCCCTGCCTGCCCCTGTGACTGCTCTGACACCCTGGCCCAGGGCTCATTCCACACTGGGGCTGGTTCTCCTGCCTCAGCATCGCACAGCTCATGAAGCACCAGCAGCTCCCAGGGCTTCAGAGGACACCTACCTGGGCTCAATTCACCCCTGTCTGTATTCCTGCATGGCATTTTGATTCCTTTTTCCATTGCTTTACTGGACAGTGCAAGAGGGACTGGACAAAATATCTCTAAAAGCATAATTCCCTGCTTAAGCTTGTTATTGCTGAATGGTTGCCTATTGTCAAGTATGCTAGGTCAACGAAAATAAAAGTGACACACACTACAGCTTTCTGGATTCTTATTGTCTGGGGCAAATAGTAAGATAATGCATAGTAAAGGAGGATCTCAGGAAAAGGAGACTAATAGTTTGGAACAGAAACGCACAGGAAGCGCAAATAAGCACATCCTCTCACGATTCAGGTTTTTTCCCATTTTTCTGTAAACTCTTCTACTAGATACAGCCTTCGCCATGGCCACACTACATAGGATGCGCCTTATTCTCTTTCTAAACACAATTGCTCAGCTGAGGCTCATGTACAACATGTCCCTGACCTTTTACTTATACATTTGAATCCTGAAATTATCCGCACATGCGCTTTGGAAGATCTTTCCCAGTAGTACTGTCAAGTTCACCACTCTCATGTTTTCAGGCTAAATTTAATCTTGCATTCATGATAGGAATTGTTTTCTGAAGCATCTCAGCCTCAGTAACTATTGTTGCAATAAGAGTGATGTACAAATATCTCTCTGGATTTGGCTCCATTGTCAAATGCTCCGGAAATTCTGCTTGCAATTTCAAGGTTGTATCAAAGCTGCAAGTCACACTCCATAACTGAAAAAATAATGAAAAATAACCATTGGCCAGGCTCTGTTTGGTAATTCCTTATGATTTATAATCAGTTTCAAATAGCACTGGCCTTCAGTAAATAAAAATGTATGGTTTTGTTTATTTCCATGACTAAGATTAAATCTTTTTTTTTTTTTTATATGAGTATATTCATACCTAAGTTTTGTTAACTCATAAACTACTGTGATCATTTGGGTTTTCCACACTGTTTAAAAGGACTACAGCAACATATGCTCCGAAATCCTCCACGGATTATTTACTCTCAGGTCTGAAGTGTCTAATTAATGCCTCCTATTTCACAATTTTTTCAATAATTACATCCAAGATCATCGGGACGGCACTCTCAAGAAGCTGTATTAGGTACACATTTCTCTTTACAATTCAGCACCCAAATATTGTTGAAGAACACAAATCGCTGAATATTTTCTAGTGATTTACTTGGGGTTTGTGTTAACTTTTCTTGAAGTATGTTATTATTTGTGCTACATGGCATTTACAGTGTTGTTTGTCCAGCTTCAGCCCAGAAGCAGTTTCTTTCCACGGCTGCTCCGAGCCAGTGTTTTTCATCAGATCTAAATGTCATCTGTATAAATCTTACTAACCTGAGAGGCATGAAAAATTTATCACATTTTTCCTCAGGTGCCAAACGCAGCCTAAATAGACATCTGAGAAAACAGTGCAGCTCACAAAGGTTTCATGGAAGTTCAAAAAACCTTTTCTTTTGTTTTTCCTAATATGAACACCCACCAGGAGCCCCGTGATGTACTAAGGACAGAGAAGTATTTGTCACTGACCATACCTCCCCTTGGTAGTCTAACAAACATGTTTTGTTTCTTCAGGTCTATCTATGGACAATCAAAGGGTTTCATCCATCTTTTCTATAAATACAAGAACTACTCTGTTAGTTCCTCCAGTCATCCAAAAGCAATGAGTGTATCCAGCTCCTTCTTAAAGCGTGACCTTACAATATGAAGGGCTCGCACAGGTGCAAGAATTGTTGGACAGTTTTCCTACATTTCCTGCATTATTAATATTCATGAGCTATCCTTCCACTGGGAAATGGCTTCAAATACTTTCTCAGCTTTTTTGTTCTTACACAGGATCTAAGTGCTTAGATCACCTTGATGCTCTGAGGGGCATAGCGCTGGCCTTTATTTTCCATCTATTATGAATCTGTACATTTATTTCTCGTATATCTTCTGTAGGGTTAGCCTTGTGATTTTAAGCTCTGCGAGGCAAACATCCTCCTTTTCACTCCCTGTAGGTTTTAGTTTAAGTGTAATAACACTATTTTTTGCAGCATGCTAGTTGATGGGTCAGCTGAAAAGCAGCTGATAATGAATACTACCCTGTTTAACCCCAGATATCTCCACTGACTTGGTGCCCTTTGCTGCTGTAAGAAATTCTAAGCCAGGTCATTTACTTTGCCCATGCCATGCGCACCTTGCTGACTCTTGCAAGCTCTTCCAAAGTGATATCACCTTTTTCAGCCCCTGGATCTTCTCCAGCGGTTCAGGCATCACACTGGCTTGTGCTCTTTGTCACAGGGCACAAGTGACACGGTCTGTTCCTGCCCTAAATCTCAGACATGATCTGATCTTTTCTCTAGAACTAAAGCTCTAAGATACAGTTTCTTCAGCCCTAGCGCAGTCAGATTGTTCTGAATGAAACCTTTCTTGTCCTTTCTTATTTCTAAAGCTTACTTCTATGCTTGATGTTCTCTATGCCTTTTCCTTTTTATAGTGTGTTTTCCTAGTTAGTTTCCAGTAAGTCTTCCAAAAACAAGCAGATATAAAAAGTATATTTTTTTCACATCTTCCTCTTTACTGGCAGACATTGCCTGCAGATCTAGAGTGCAATATTATTTAAATCCCCTTCAATTCATTTTCCAAACTTCTTATAAAATCTCAGTGCTAGTGGGACTCTCTTAGCCCCTTTCTCTGATCTGGAGTACGATCCAGTTCAGTGATCTCTTGATGCTCAAGGCATCTGTTTTGAATCATGTCCCATTCCAAACAGATGTGTAACATCAAGAGCTTTGCATCCTCCCAGAGGCTTATCCCTTAAGACTCATTTCTCAATACGTATCCACCGCAGGCTCTGGCTCCACAGGATCGCTGTAGCTGCCAAGAATATCTAGAGAATCTCAGTGATCAGGTACTTTCAACCATCCCCATGCCAAATTCCTTTCATCCCGATGGGACATTCTTACTGTCCCTACCCACACCTGGAATGGCACAGGGAAGCCGTGACACAAAAAAAGCAGCTCTCCTTCCTGGAAAATAGTTTTGCCTTCTGCAACTCTCAAGGTAGTCTTCCAAGAGTTGGGAAACACAGCCAAACCTTAGCTCTGGCCGATAGCCAAGGGGCAAGTCGGCGCCAGCATGACAAAAGCAACCACAGCTTCACCTCAGCTGTAAATACAAGGGCTGGGACTTTCCCTGAGTCTTTGATGGGAAGTTCTTTCACCCCGCACAGACAGACAAGGCTTGCAACATCCCCTCCTCTCACTCTCCCCGTGCACTCACCCTGGCTTCCACTAGATAAATGCCAGCAAGGCTGTCAGGGTTTCTGCACTCTGCTCTGGGCAATAGGACCTCTCTGCAGCTCTTGAAGTCTCTCCTGCTCCATCACAAACAGCATCTCACCAGCTGGGAAAGCACTGGCTTGCCCGTGGGGACTGCAGAAGGTTGAGTGCACAGGTGAGTTTGACACAGACAAGCCACAGGTTTTCTCACTTCTGCAGGTGGGAACGGGAAACAGAACGGCTAAACTGTCAACCTGACACATTTGGGTGGGCTTGAACTTAAATTTCTAAGTCTCCTAATAAAATTTTACCCCAGGCTTTCTCCTTGCTAGACAAAAAAAATAAAGAGCTAGGGCATGCCTCCTGGTTCTGTATTGACATTATACAACCTATTAGTCACTAAGGGCTGATGTAAGGAAGCACTGAGACATAGGGAAGGATTTCTATCTGTAAAGTCAGGACAAACTAGAACTTTGTATTAGTCAGTTGGTATTCAGAGAGCTTACATAGATAAGTTTATTTAATCTTCCAGAGGTGTTTGTTATGGTCAAAGAAGTGTAGAAAGCTTCTGCAAATAAGGATTGGTCAGTGGGTTTTAAATGGTGAAGCTAGAAAGCAGATTTTCTTTCCTAAGCCAGAGCCAAAGTTCTGGCTTGAACTTTAGTAGCAAGTGCAGGTACTTCAAGTGTGTTTGATTGACCCAAAATCATAAGTTATCACTAATAACAGTCGGAACTAATGATTCTTTTCACTTCTGGATTCCTATGTGGATTTCATGTTTTCCCTTCCCATTCAGGCAGCATACCAATTTTAATCCTGTTTAATATTTTATAAGCAAGGGGCTTCAATGCTGCAGAAAGAAATGGATTTTTCTTAAATATTGTCTTATACCAGCTCCACATTATTAATTCAGAGAACATTTGCAGCTGTCAGAACTGTTCTTCAGCTTTGATATGGGAAAATTTCATATCTCCTCTAAATCTGCAAACACAAACTGTCACTCAGACTATGGGCCAATTTTTTCAAGACTGTTGAGACTTTATAAAATGATGCAATTAGTGGAAGATGTAAATTCTTTTTTAGATGTGGCCTTCCTGAAGCTCCTAGATTTGTTAATAACAATGATTTAGACTAGCATGAAGTAGTACTGTAATGACACACCAAAATATTCCAATAGTCATCGAGAAATCAATCATTTCTGTACTTTCTTCCTCCCCATTGGAATTTTCTTATACAAGCATATTAAGCACTTTTCATATTTGTACAATTTTAGGCAGATGGCATGTTTTTAAATGACTTCTCTTAGTTACAGGCAGAAAAGATAACCGGTTAAGGGGTCTACTTTGTGTTGAGAAATTATTAATGAAGTGTTTTGCCTGCATGAGTGTTTTATTTCAGAGCAGGAGCTTACTTGAGAACTGCATCTGCTGTCCCCCGCCGTGTTCCACATCGCAGAGCAGGCTGGGGACATACAGCCTTGGTTGCTCTTGGGTGAAACAAAACAATCCCACCGCTAATGGCAATTAAGCTCACAGGACCCGACCGGAGCTAGTCCAAAGTAAAAACCGCAGCAACGTGCCTAGCATGGCTTCCAGGTGCTCAGAACCACCTTTTCCTCCCTACACACACAGTCCCTCAAAAATACAGACAGCAACTGAGGCTTTCAGGGACAGTAATTAAAATCTGCATATTTTAAGGCCTCCCTCACTGCTTCTCAGTCTATTTTTATTTAAACCTGTTTATTTGGTAACTTCAAGATTCGAGCCAACCGTTTCTCCCATTCTATTCTTAGTTACAGTGCTAGCAGAGTGGAACTGCAACATTTTAAACATTTTATTTTCTGTGGGACATTTTATAGATGTTGATGTTTTTTGACTTCATTTTTATTCTATTTAGATTTAAATCTCTTCTATTTAGATTTAAATATATTGACTTTGGGTTTTGGAAGCTGGTTTTGGGGAAGAAAAGTTAGGGACAGGTATTTGAATGTCACCTTTACAGATGCTTATTGCAGTTCAAATATGGGGGGGATTGTCCCTGCATGCTCTAAAACAAAAAATTGGGGTGTTTTTTCCTCTTTTGTCATCACTGTTTAGACCCACATACTCTATTCTTTTGGGAAATTTCTCCAACACGTATGAGAAGTGAGAGCACAGCTAATGAAATAGTCAGTAAATTCACTTACTGGATGTCGTAGACGGGGCTGTGAGAAATGGGTGCACTCTCAAATGTCCTCCTGGAGCATTTTCTGTGCTGCTGCCTTGGTTTGGGCAGGGTGCTCCGACTGGGCTGCGGCGGGCAGTGGGTGGCAGCTCCGGCAAGAGCTGGTTATATCGGTGCTTCTTGGAAACGGAGGAGGAGCGGGAATAGTTGCCAGCAAAGCATTAATTAGAGGACTGGCAAAGCTGCCTCCCAACCTCGCAGTGACTACAGAGTACAGCCCTGGAGACACAATTGCAAAGGTGGCTTCAAGCTATTTCTTTTACTTTACTAAACTGTCGAGGTGACCCTCTCCTGGTGGGAATACTGGAGGAATGGTCTAACTTTGTTGGTGGCAGTGTGCTGGAGGCGCAGGTTCAGGCTACCCGGCTCAGGACTACTCTCCTCATGCTTGGCTGAGCTGCTTTGTGTATCCCACTGGCAAAGTGCTGCAGATCACCCATCACCCTGGTTCAGTGACAAGGCTAGGTCTAAACCTGCAATGGGAGATGCAGGTCCCGTGAATCGCTTAGGAAACTGTAAGGTTAAGATTAAATCAGGAGTGAGGACAGGTTCTCAGCTCTGGATGATTTCCCTCCGTGTGCTTTTCCCAAGTGGAGCAGCCTCACCAGGACAAATCTGAATGTGCAGAAAAAACATTGCCATAAACAGCATGATATCCCATAAAAATGAGAATATTAATAAACTTCGTTTGAATTCTACAACCTGAACCACACCAGAGCTTCATATAACTTGTCACTTCAAAGGTGCTTAATTACAATAATCTGCTACAAACTGCTTGATCAATGGTGGAAGTGGCTCAGCCATCCACCTCAGACAAGTTACAGCACCTGAGGACTGGGATCAAAGTGTTTTACTGCTGCCTGTCATCAATGCATTAGTGATACCAACTATGTGAGCAAGTTTCTGTAGGCCTGTAGATAAACAAGCCTTAAGTGCTAAGAAATTTAGTGGAGAGGTTGGTTGCCAAAGAGCAAAACACTTTCTGGCATCATTAGAGCACAGGAATGTTTGACAAAGGATTTCTCTGGGGTGGTCCCATGCTACGAGGGCTGTGAGAGCAGGAAATATGTAAAAAGACATGAGTACTCACAACAAGTGGGTAATTATGCAATAATCGTAATAGCATAAAATGGTAATGCAATACAGACAATGGGCTTATTCAGAAAACCCAGTTCCCCATTTTGTATTGCATTTCCTTGCTGGAGCCGCAAGAGAGGATCACCCTGCAGGAGGGAATTATTTTGTCCAATTAGGCAATTACAAAAGCAGCATGGCATTTTGTTTCATACCTCCTGGCACCCTCTTCTTTCCTCTTCCGCTAAGTTTAGTAAGAGCACATCAGCTTCTCATTTGTCTCTGCTCCATATCATGTCCCAGATATCCACCTTTTCCTTCACTCCAATTCCATAGACAGGCCCTGGCACTCTCCTTTCCTGCTTATTGCATGGTCTTGACGTGCAGAACCAAGAGCGTAACTTCTACCTTGACCCCAAATATTTCTCAGGGGTAGAAACAAGAGATACCCAGTGGCCTTGACTGAGACCCAGGAGCAAGTAGAAGACAGAAACCAGGGTGACTCCTCTCTGAATGTAGCAGCCTCTGCATAAGAGGGCTCAGGCAGTAGAGATTTATAAGAGATCCTGTGGAAGGTTCCCTCTGTCCCTGTGCAGAGGACCACGGCACAGGAGAAGGCTGGCTGCACTGCAAGCATCTCAGTGGCAATGCGGTGCTCCAAGAAGAGTAGCTCCCTGGCAGAGAAGTTTCATTTGTACCAAGTCCTAGGCTAGGAGACAAGGGAACGACCCACTGCTGTGCACGCCTGTCCCAGGGAATTACCAGCAGCAGCTCCAGCATCTGCAAAACCTGAGCTGAAGAAAAGGGAGCTTTGATCAAAAAACCAACCAACCAACCAAACAAACAAACAAACCTAGCTAGATTTTTCCAGTTTCTCAGTATAGGATGCTGCCCTCAGAAGTTCTGCAAATTTTTGACGAAGCTCTCTGTATTTTTTTATTTTATTTTAAAGGCATGTTTTCAAATTCAGGCTTCTCAGCAGTTAATTTTCAAAGCCTGTAGCTTAAGGTTGTTGCTTAAAGACTCCTGAAATTGTTGCCTCAGTAAGAAGGGGAATTTCTTCAATCTTGAGAAAGAACTAGCTTTTAAAAGATTGTCTGGTAAGAATTTTTCCTTGATGAAAAATGCAACAGCATTTAAAACTGTCTCTTTTTTTTTTTTTTGTGACGAACATAATTTCTTATTTCTGAAAATATCAGTGTTCATTTTGTCCTGAAGGCAGGCAGATGCCACTTGACTGCAGTCAAGTAGGAGAGGAAAATGTTCAAGTCCATGCAAACGAAAGGAAGGAAACCAAAAGGAGCAAGTAAATACATTTAATGTGCTTCACACTAAGTAAATAAGGGAGCTGATAAAGTTACCTGCTGTTAAATTGCAAGTCTTTACACAGTTTTTTATAATAGCATTTTAGTGTATGGGCTTGTGTAAGCAAGAACAAGGATTAATGAACTTTCTGTAAAATCTGCTTGGCCCTGTTCCAGACATGTTGCAAATCCACATATATTTTTTTTGGCAAGAAAACTTCATATTTATGCTCCTTTTTCTTAAATCTTTCATCATACTCTCCCTCCCACTCCTCAGATTTCTAAGAGCGTAAGACAGCCAAGAACAACGTCACTGCGCCGCAGCAGCCACCTCGCCTTTGATTTTATCACGGGTGTCATGAAGCAACTGGGCTTCATTTTCTTCCTGCTTGTGCCAGCCTGGCCCAAAAGCAAATCAACAATTCCATTAGCGTAAATGGGAAAAGAGTCAGGCTTGTCACACACTCCTAGAGCTCATAATAAATTCGTGGCTTGAACTTTTACATTTTTAGCGCTCTGAAGGTTGAGTTTTAGTTGGTTGCTAGTGTAATGCCAGCTAATTCTAGTCTCTGTACTGATGGGCTATCAGTAAAAATGTCCCAAATTACACCCCCTGCCTCGTCCTCCATGCCTTTCGACAAATGACAACGACATAGCGTCACAACTGAAGAGCCATTTCTCACTTGTTTCCTTCTCTTTTGGTGGTACAGATATGCATGTGGGTGTGCGTACATCATGGCTTTTCTAGGGTGTCCATTATCTTAGCCTGATTTCTGTAGGAAGTGAGATTTCTCTGATCATGCAGAGGTATGTGAGTGCACGTACGTTTATGTGTGTTCCTCAATCATTTTTTTAGTGATGATTTCAAACAAATATACCAGGCGGAGAGAGGGCTCTGTTTTCATTATGTTGCATGAAAAAAAGGCAGCCGAAGACCCCACAGATGAGTCCTGAAAAATGAAAGACTATACTGTGACTATATACATTTAAAAGACCTAAAAATCCACATAAGAAGAAATGTTATAGGAGCCATCTCTTGTGATTGGAAACAGCTTCAATCAGCACTTGTAATCAGCCAAGAAACACAAATCCCTAGGAAGCCAGGCTTCATTATTTCTAGTGTTATTTCTTTGTGAGACAGAGCTATTTGTTAATGTCTCTAAATGGCAGATAAAAGATGCTCAGAAGAAGAGCTTCACAGTGAGGGGAGGACTCAGCAGGAATCCAGGAGGTGCTTCTCCATGCGCGGTGGATCTGAAAACGTGTCTTTTCAGGGTCTCAGGACATCTCCTGGGCCAACTGGGATAAATCCGGTGCTCCCTGTGCTGTAGGCAGCTCTGTCTCTCCTTCTCACCCTTCCTCACCTTCAGGTGTTTTATGAAATATTTTCATTCTCCTTGCAGTTGACTAGGCTGGATTAAAGCTTAATACCTACACACCACACAACAGTACAGCAGCCCTGAAAAGACTGAGGGAATTACTCAAGTTATAGCTGGGTCTTACATGTTTATGGGAGCAGTTGGAGGTGGTGAGATTTCCAGTTCTCTCAGTACTTTGCTATGATTTAGACAACATTAAGCACATTTATTTAGGCCTATACTTCATCTATTTGAAGAGCCTCCAGGCAGCTTTAGTGTTCTCCTGATAAAAAGTGAAGATGTAGGAAATGCAATGTCCTCTGTAGGAGGATTTATTGTCTCAAACAATTATTTTCTATCAGCTTTGTCAAAACTTGGAGCCCAGGATTTTCTGCTGAGAAGAACAGCAGCTATTCATTTGCTTGAAAAAAATTTCATGAATAATTTGTTGTAATATGTGTGTTAGGAGCTATTCTGCTATTTCCTTTATGTGTTTAAGTACTGGATTAATCATGGGAGAGTAGTTTAGCCACATGCCTTTCAGTTTTAGGTGTATCAAGCAACAGAAAATGCAATTTATAATTTAGGGCAGATTTGGTTCTACAACTGCCAGCTTATAACAAACAGTATTCGTTACAGAGTGTGTTCTTTCTCTCTCTGTGGGAATGGTAAAATGAAATTTTAAGTAAATGAGATTGCCTCAGAGTAGTGTACATGGCTTTCTGAGGAGCCTTTTTAAATCGCATTTCACCTGTTTTCCAAGCTACACCAGGATTACCGAAAATTATGCATGTGTGCAATACTTTATAAAGATACTTCCAAAGCTGCAGTACTATATATGCAAGAAATGAAGTATTAATCGCTCTCTTTTTCTACTATATTTAATGGGCTACTATATATCATTTTAGTGTCTTAGGGCATTTTTATCTAATATACACCTTTTGATCACAGTTTGCAAGACAAAGAGGGATTCTCATTTACCAAAAAAAAAAAACTAAAAAAAAAAAAAAAGGAAAAAAAGAAACCAGCCAGGGATGGCTTCTGCTTGTCAGTACCTGCAATAAACAGCTAAGACGATAATGAGAATTAACTCTATTCCTGAAAGAAATTGTTTAATTTTTAAGAACTTGACAGCATGGGAAACTAAAGATTACCAACCAGAAAAGTTTAATACCAAACAAAATTATGCACTTATTTACTTGGTTGGTTGAAGTTCACCATGCCCCTCCACAGGTATTCAAGGATTTGAAGGAAACAATTAAAAAAGAGACTTGATATAAAAAATAATTTAAAAAAAAAGACAAAAAAAAGCCACTTCCACTGCCTTTGATACTCTTGGTTACAACCTGTTCTTCATTGCCACCAGCACGAGTACATGCCATTAGCACGGTGTCAAAGCGCCGTGGTTACCATAAGGGCAGCCCACCCATGACGGAGAAAGATGTAGGTTGATCAGGTAGGGAAGGATCTGGTGTACACAGAGGCTTTGGGGAAGCAAACCTGATTGGACCTGTTCAGTCTGTTCAAAGAGGTATGAGGAAGGTCTGCAGGACACGGGACACCTCCAAAGGGCTTATTTTCAGCAGTTCAGTCATAAATGCCAACTCAAGATCAGCTCACAGATGCCCAGCAGGATTAAGATGTGTAATCACGTCAACTCTGACAGCGTGCTGGCCTTTCTCTCTGTCATGGTGGTGAGAATATGGTTAATATGGTTTCAAAGTGTCTTGGAAGAGACACGCTCTGAACCTCTGTTGGTGAAATGAGTTGCAACACACTCAGCCCTACCTGTGTGGTTCCAACTATGTAAACAGGTTCTTGTAGGGAACTGCGCATTTTCAGGTGCTTCCTGAGCAAAGATATACAGAGCTTTGGCTGAAAAAGACCTTTAGCAGAGGCTCGAGGACTTATATATGTGGATGCTGTGTGAGAAAGTTCAGCTGATCCTTGCTGTAATGATGAGAGATTTGGGGAAAAAAAGAAAACAGAAACAGACAAATCCTCTGTGTTAAAAGAGCAGTGGAGTTAAGGTGAGATGTAAGAGGTCATGTCAGCAGCTTAAAATGAGGTCTACAGGAGGGCATAGTCTGAACCCAAACCGCTTATCCCAGATGTGCCAGTTTCACTACAGTACAAGCAGAGTTAAACACCAAAGGTTAGGGGACCTGAAGGAAGAATTAACTTCTTCATGCAGCAGGATACTATTAGAGTTCAGCTGTGCAATGGGCTATATTTAATAAGCTCCAAAATGTAAACCCAAGTGCCTCCCCACCATTATAGAGAAATAACCCTTTTGAAATCTGGAGAAACAAGCTTTTTCTGGAAAGGTGAACCTAGAAAACAGACTGTTCATACTGATATTCTACTACATGAATCACTGGAATATGCAGTCAATACTGTTGTCATGACTCATGTATAGCTGTATATGAATTCATGCAGATGAATCTACCCCCAGCATGCTATATAATTGGCCAGATGTATTATGTTAGGACCTTTATTTGCCTTCAGAATGTTGCACTAAAACAATGGCAAGCTGCTCCAGAAAGGCCGTTCTCATGCCTAGCACTGTTTATTACTTGCATAGTGTAACAGAGTCCCTGCTGATATTTACAAGGAAATAGCAGTCAAAATATTTAGTTTACATAGAAAGAGGGCCTTTGATGCTTCACTTTTTAAAAGTTACGCTCCCATAATATTTGTTCTGCATATAAACTTTATGACTACCTTTGGTATTATGATTTTTAAAATGAGCTCAAAAAGAAAAAAGAAAAAAAAGATGGTAAATGGATCAGTGTTGCAAACCTTGAGACTAGCTCCTCAGTAGACAACACCATAGCTTACCTGGGTCACAGCCGTGATGGCCATTAACTCTCTTCTTATTCTACTCATAAATCTTTCTTTTACATGGCTATGGATCAAACTCCTGGCAATGCTTTGGCCATTTATCTTCTCATACTACTCATATCCTGCTTCATCTTCTAAAATTTTGCCCTGAATCAAGAGACAAAAGAACATAGACTTAGTCGAAGGCTTTGGAAAATGATAGAGGGGAAAATACAGAGGTTTTGTCATGGCTGGGAGCCACCACAGGCCACCAGATAAGATCAAGTGCTCAAAAATTTACTTGTCCATCTAGCGGAATAATAAAAAGATTATACCAAATTCTGAAGGTGGGAAGATGATGTTCCATCACAAGTACAATCTGAGAAGAAAATGTGGTCAGAAGGTTTGACAGCTCATTAAAGAAACTATGTTAAAAGCAGAAACATAAATTTGCAACGCAGAGGAAGGACTGCAGTAAGACAGCCACGTGGCTGGAGCTGTGAGTTCCTCAGAAACTTCAAACTCAAAAAAGCATGCATAAATCAAAATCTATGGACAAGTGCAGAAGAATAGTACTAATATGTTGATAAGATTTATAAAGCCACCACACAAAAAGAAATGTAATTAGTAAGGTACGTCTAGAATAACAAGAAGTTTCCTGTATAAACATAAGATGTTAAAGGAAAACCAAGAAGAGCATTGATCCACCACTCTACGGAGAGAAAGCTATTGACTAATGACTCCAAGAAAGCCAGCTCTGCAATGCCTATTTTGCTCTTTCTTCGCTAGAAGGGTCAACAGTGATAGCAAAGTAGCAAAGAGCTGAAAATTCCAGCTAGACAACAGAAGAAAGAGATTAGGCTGTGCTTAGGTGAGTTAAATGACCTGAGATCAGCGAGGAATGATAGAATTCACCTCACATTGTGCAGGGGATAACTGAAGCATTTCCACAGCCATTAATAACTACATTTAAGAACTGTGTGGAAGAGGTGAAGTTTCAAACGACTGGAAAGGCAAGAATAACAGCTATCTTAAAAAGTAAGAAGAAAGAGGAGATGCAGAATTATGGCCCAATCCATTTAAGTACAATTCTCAAACAAATGGAGGGAGCAAATAGAAGATAAGAAAGAAATGGGTTATAGGCACATGGATTAATCAAGAACAAATCATTCCAAACCAACCTCATTTCCTCTTATGACAGGATATCAGGCCTTGGGAATCACAGAGGCTATACAACTTGACATGAGTGAAGTTTTTAGTATGGTAAATGTTAGAGAAGATTTTCAAACGCATACTAGGAAAATGTAGCCTAGGTTAAACTAATACAAGGTAAGGTTCTGCAGAGCTAGCATTTTCAGTCTCTCAGTTGATCATTGTCAAAATGGAAGACTACGTTTACTGCAGATATACAGGGGGTCTCTCCTGGCAAAAGTCCTGTTCCAGAATTTCATTAAATAGCATAGATGTCAGAATAGGCACTATGCTTATTAAAGCTGACAATCTGACAAAGTTGAAAAGGGCTGCAAGCGCATTAGAAGACAGGCTTAGAAATCAAAATGATCTTGACAAATTGAAGCCACAGTCTGAAAAAATATGGTGCTATTCAACAGGGACAAGTGCACGATAGAGCTCTGAGTCAGAAAAAAACACAGAAGTCGAGAATGGAGCAATTGGCACGGGAGCAGTCCAATTAAAGGATTGGGTGTAACAAGATGCATTTACGTTAGTATTTCAGTTCTGATCAGACGTAGAAGCAGATCAACGCTTACCGAGCTTTGCTTTACACCACAGAGAGCTCTTGAAGCATATGAACCTAGGTTCCTTTCCATGAAAGCTGAGCCAGAAGACATGCTTTAGGTGCACCCCGATGCACTGCAGCTGCTAATGGGCACTCAGGCTGTGGTACCAGACCAAAGTTAGCCCAAGCTGGAAAGCTCTGACACATGGATAGTGTGAACACCATGTGCTCAGCGCCAGCTGTTTCACTCTGCATCTTGATTCCTGTTGCCACACATTACTTGTTAAAGGACTCATAGCCTTAATGCATCGCAAGGTGAATCAGCTGTGAATAAGACAAATGTGACAGTGGGATGATGTGTTGTCTGTGAGGCAAGTGAAGCAATCCTTTTCTATCTGGTAAGATCTCAGCAAGAGTACTGCATTCAGTTTTAGCCCCATATTTAATTAACAGCTGGAGCAATTTAGCCTAGAAAGATCAGAAGAAAGCCATGAGAAAGATCACCACTCTCAGAAGCATGAGTTGCAGGGAAAGATCTAGGGGTGTTTTATCTAGAGAAGAAAAGGGTAAAATGGTAACAGCTTTCATGTCCAACAAAGGCTGCTGCAAAGAGAAGGGGGATAAATTGACACCTGTGTCTACTGTGGAGGAGGCGATATAGATTAGACATAGGAAAATCTGCCTAAAAGTATGGGAGAAAGCAGTAAGAGAGGAAGACTTCAGGATCCACAGCACAGGAAGGTTTTACAAACAGGTTGAACAAGCATCTTGGTTTAGACATAGTTCATCCTGCCTTAGGGAGGGAGATGGACTAGATAATGTCTTGAGATCACTACCAGAGGTATTTGTTTTGCTTCTTTTTTAAATGTAAATAGTAAAATTACTATTTCCTGCCCCTTTCATCTTGTCTTTCTACCTTTTGAATCATTCCACGGATCTCCCATCTGGCATTTCATGTTGCATCTTTCTGATCTTTCCATCATCCATCCCAGTCAATGCCTCAGTCCCATCTCTGCCTTTCCACTTTTGTCACTGTATTTCATCTGCGGCATTGCTTCCACTAGGAAATCCTTCCTTTTTCCCATGTACAAGGCAAGGTCTTCATTCAAATTCCTACATAACCAAAGTATTTACATATAATTGCTGAACGAAGCATTGTACCTTCATTCAGTTCCCCTAGTGTTTATGTAGTGGGTAGAAACAACATTCTCGCACAGTTAGCTTCTTTTTTTCTTTCAGCACCTCCCTTTATCATTACTAACCAAGTGGTAATCAGCTCAAAGATTATCAGCATTTTCCTTAAAATAGGATAATTCACTGTATAAGAATACAGAATGCAGAAGAGAAAGGACACAGTTAAACATTACAGAAGCTTACATGGATTACCTTTCAAATAACAAAAGGCATCACTAGTGCTCTAATATTAGAGGGATGGATATGAGCAAAAATATTATGTATGGATACAAATCTCTATGGCTTTTTCTCAGATAATATATGGCTACGTATATAAAACAAAAGATAATGAGTACTGCATGTTTGTTTGCTGGTAGTTCTGCTTTCTGGCACTTTGAGAGCGCCCAGCGTAACCCATGGGCACAGAGCACACCCCCACTGCCATCGGTTGCTTACTGAGACCCCCCCCGTGTCAGCCTTCGGGCTGAGCTCCCGGACACCAGACTGGCCCTGTGTTCCCTGTGATGTACTTCTGCTTCACATCCTTCACACTGATGTACAACAATAAAACACTTTGTCCTATAGCAAATTCATATCTTCTCGCATTGCAGCTATCGCTGTCACAGACCCTGGGGGGAACATTTTCCTTGTTTTGACTTTACACCCACCTGGTTGCCATCAGAGGCTGCATTTTGTTCAAATACACACAGCAAAGCCAGAATTTATCTATGCATGGTCTATGTGCCCATAACCCACTGCCTGAATTAACCTCCAGAAGTTCATTGCAAAGCCCACAACCTTCTTTTAGTGCAACAACAGCCAGCTGGCACAAAGGCATGCTGGAAGGAAGGAAAAAAGGATTCAGTGGAGAAAATGTATTTAGTTTCCCTCTTTGTTAAAAGCAGGTATGGTCCAGAGGGCCTGGGATTTAAATGCAAACTTGCCTTGTCTTATATGTGATTTTCAGAAGTAGCAGATGCACTATTAAATTAATATCAGGTTTACAATACACTTAATTTGTCAAAAAATTCACTGGTGACCAGTTTATTTCTGATATATAATGTGAGCCATTATAACAGCTATGGGCATCCCTATTCAGTAATTCTTAAAAAGAAAAGGTAAATTCTGCTTACTTTATTCAAGCAAATTCTCATGGTATTAAGATAAATTAGACCACCAGTATTAAAGGCAGCATTAATGCTCTTCAGCTTTCTATGCAATAATATTCACTGTCTTTTACAAGTCCCTTTACATCTTAGATAGTGCTCCAAGAAACTGTAATTTGAAAAAAAAAGAATGTTCCTTACATTAATTTTTCTTTTCATCTCCCTCTTTATCTCTTTTCTGTCAAGATGAGTTCAGCGTTCACTAGCAAATGAGATGTTCAGTATTAGTGAACAACGGAAGCACTTTATAGACCTATTTCTTGCTGGTGAATCCATTTCTTTCATAAGCTCAAACAAAACATAACTTTAACCGATCTACCAAATATATGACCTGATAACATCCATTTGAGGTTTGTTTTTTTCCAGTCTTACTTTGGAGAAGAGAATGATCTTCATAGTTCACTCAGCAATAACTTAATGATTTCTTGAGGGCAAAACCAGAAGTTTTCAACTGGACGATCATATGTTACGAATAAGTTTTACTTTTCCTTTTAGATACAAGCCTACTTTGTTAAAAGGAGAAATTAAGAAAGGAAAGTTGAGTCTTACTAGGTACTGAGTTGGACCATTTATTAATATTATATACGCAACTCTTCTGCTCTTTTTGAAATGCAGACTATCCCCAAAAAGGAATTTTATAGCTTTAGTCACATTAGAGCCTCATGGGACATTAATAAAGCCCTCAGAGAATGATTTTTAAATATGTCAAAGGACTTTGTATTTGTATGCATGTGTCAGAGCACACAAATATGCAAGACACATTCGGATGGGGCCCTTTGAGAATCTATTTTCATGCTCGATGTGTTACTTGACGAAGTACACGAAGTCCAGCTGGGTAGCTGCGACTGCAGCTTCAGGAGAGCTGGGATTAGCATCCTGCTGTGCTGCAAAGCCTCCCGTGGGACCTGCACAAGCCACACAGGCCACAAGCACACAGATCCTAGGGCCCTTCACTGCCTGACTCAATGCCTTCCCCTAATGACCAGAAGCAAACTCCCTTGGCAGCTCTCTAAGTCCCAGGTCTCCCACAGCTCATTGCAAGAATCATAGATTGGTTTGGGTTGGAAGGGACCTTCAAGATCACCTAGTTCCAACCCCCCTGCCATGGGCAGGGACACCTCCCACTAGACCAGGCTGCTCAAAGCCTTTAACTCCAGGTCACGGCAGGGTAGGGGGAAGTTCAGGTTTGATTTTTTTATTTACCAAACAATTGCAAGTTTTGAGTCAAACAATTTAGAATCATGCCAGAGTTTTAAAAAGCAAAAACTGTTCTGGCTAGAAAAAAATATAGAATAAAGCAAAGAGTATCATCTCAGTCATTTTAAATGTCAGAGTTTCATACTGAGTGGTGCTTCACAGAAGAATGTAAGCAAAGGGTTAACAAACAGGAATAGCAAAGCAATTGGTTTGTGCCTAGCTAACCATTCCATGCATTTCTTTCCTGCAGATTGGAAAATTGGTTATTGCCACAGCTTTAATTAAGACAGTCACCTGTGAGGCGGGGAAAGGCTTGAATCAGGGCTCCTGCAAATTAAATGACCAGTATGACTACTAAATTACTAACCAGTCCAACAGAGGGGTCTCTCAAGATCTCCTGTTGGCGGTCTTCCTTCAAGCCTTAGTTTTTCTGGTCCAAGTTCACTTTTTGTAGAGTGAGGACAACAGCATGTGGACCTACTGGGAGACCTTTGGAGCAGACCCTTTTGATTCTGTATTTGCATCATGGGTCTCACTCTGCAAGTACAGAGCGTATGTACTGCTACGGCATGGATAATACATTAAAGACTTCGAAGCTTCCAGGTACAGAGATAAAGGAGGACAGATAAAAACCTCAAAAAGAATTTCATTATGAGTAATATATAAATAACAGAAATAAATGTTCAACATGAAATATTTCAATTCTACTGTCTAAATGCTTCATGGGATATTCTTCAGGAAATTGAAGAACAATAATAAAACAAACTGCCACTGACTACTCATATTAAGGAAATGCTGAGTACAACAGATAGATTTGTAGCTACCTTTTTTAAAATCTCTTCTTCAACTATTTTACAAAAGACCTTCCATGTTCTAATCTGATTAGAAACACACGCCTCTGCAATGTTTTTCTATAGCATAAGAAAGCACAAATTACTCTGAAATGCGTGCAAGCCTTGCTGTCTGTGCTCCCGTATCCTTCCCTCCTGCTTTCCTTTTGAGAGGAAAACTGCAACAATCCAGCTGAATGTTAATATCCATAAAATGGATGGAAAAGAGGGTGCTGTAAGAGATGGAGAGGTGAATATCCAGAACTGTTTTTTAAAAACTGTACAGAAATCTTCTGAGTGTGTGTATTCAGAATAGTATGCAGGAAGCGTATTAAGTGGCAAGAAAACTCTCAGATATTTGTTTTGTATAGCCAGAGTGGATGCTAACCTTTCATTGTCAAAAGATTGATGTTTTGCTTAGTTTTTTCCTATTACATTTTATTTTTTTTAACAGATGAATAAAAATTCTTCCAACATAATGGCTTTAGCTCCTAACACTTCTAACAAAAGAGAGACGGTGTGCATATTTGGAACTGGAGATTTTGGAAGAGCTCTGGGGCATAAATTGATTCAGTCCGGCTACCCTGTGGTGTTTGGAAGCCGGAGCACACAGACATCCAGCCTGATTCCCAAGGATGCAGAGGTGTTGAGCCACGCAGAGGCAGCACAGAAAGCTGCTATCATCATCATAGCAATCCAGAGGCAGCATTACAACTTCCTTACACCACTAGCAGAAATTCTTCATGGAAAAGTCTTGGTGGACATCAGCAACAACTTAAAAATAAACCAGTATCCCGAGTCCAACGCAGAGTACCTCGCTCAGCTGGTGCCTGGTGCGAAGGTTGTAAAAGCTTTTAACACTGTGTCAGCCTGGGCCTTGCAGTCGGGCACCCTGGATGCGAGCCGGCAGGTAAGACTGAGCAACGGGGGGTTCCTACGTCACAGAGTTATATATCCTATGGCTTCTTAACAGCTAGACAAAACACACATGGGACATATGAATCAGAAAGTGTTGAGATGGAATTTTCACTATAATTGTCGATTTAAAATTAAATGTGAGCTAAAATTTGCCATTCGTTTGTAATACAGCATGACAAGGAATATCGATAGCTTGCCTCTGAACTTGGTAAGGTGTTTGGAGATGCTAGAGAAGCAAGGAAAGAAAGACAGCAGAGATAGAAAAAGAGAGACAGCAAATCAGGAGTAAATGAGGGCTGCATCAGTCATTCTCCAGGATTGTGAAGTTAAACAGAAAGGAGACAGGAGGAATGTTTCAAAGCAAGAATAAAATGAAGAGAGAAAAAAAGGGAGGCAAGAGGGCAATAAATGGGGCAATAGAATGAGTATGGGCAACAGAAGTGAGCTAGAAGGTGAACAAATTCACAAAGTTTTCTAAATCAGAATCCATCACCACAGAAGTGTGAAAACCATTTTAACCTGCTCCGTAACCACAGGCCAGCGAGCACAGAGCTGGTCATAGGAAGCAACACAACAGCTTACTTGAAGACAAATCATTTATTATTACCCTGTTTTCTGCCACTCTGAGGGACAGTGCTCTTGTACAACACACAGTTTCAGCCACCTACTCAAACCATTGCTAGCTTTGCTTTCTGCTACCAGATAAATTGTTTTGGCTAAACTAAACAGCCAAGGACTTCCAAGCCTAGGCTCGACAAGCCTTCAGCATATCAACAAGAGCAGAAATTACCCCTTTTCTCCCAGTTCCAAAAGGAGTATTGTCTTGCACACTCACAGAAAAGACAGTCTCTTCACTATTTCACTAGACTTGGAAAGAAAAAATATTTACTTTTGTGACAGGGCAATCATATTTTACAGATCTCTGCCTCCAGTTCTCTGGAGTCCTTATGGACCACTGTAGCTGCAATCAAAAATTTTGCTCCTATTTACTCCTACAAAATCTTGTGCTTACAAACTGCTTGCAGGTCTTCCAAAAAGTATGCCAAGTCTTCTAGGCAAAGGCTCGTACTGTGTTATACATTGTTCTTTTCAGATACAAAATTTTGCCACTTGAAACGATCTCCTTCCCCAAAGGAAAGACTCATATTCCTAGTTCTTGGACCTTTTGGCCAAGAAAGTACCAATAGGCTACTTTTTGCCTAAATTAAGGCCAGCGGGGAAGCCAGCAAGTAGCCTAGGAAGCTTGTGCTCATCGTCCGTACCTAGGCAGGACGGCAGTAGAGGATGTCACAAAAGTCTGTCTAAATAACACTTCTGTTTGGTTTTGGTTGCAGGTGTTTGTCTGTGGAGATGACATGGAAGCTAAACAAATGGTGATGGATATTGTTCGTGCACTGGGTCTCAGTCCATTAGATCAGGGATCCCTCTTGGCTGCTCAGGAAATAGAAAATTACCCTCTGCAGCTCTTTCCAATGTGGAAGTTTCCCATCCTTTTGTCCCTTGGCCTAATCGCATTCTTCTTCTTCTACTGTTTGATTCGTGATGTAATTTACCCTTATGTTTACGAAAACAAAGACTATTCATTTTTTATTGCAATTTCCATTGCAAATCGGATTTGCCCTATATTGGCACTCATCCTTCTTGCCCTGGTGTATCTTCCTGGTGTACTTGCTGCAATTATTCAGTTATACAGAGGTACCAAATACCGCCGTTTCCCAGACTGGCTGGACAAATGGATGCTGTGTAGGAAACAACTTGGACTGGTAGCCTTGGCATTTGCTTCTCTGCACGTTTTGTACACTCTTGTTATCCCAATTCGATCCTTTGTAAGATGGAGAATCATCAGTCAAACCGTCTCCCTGGTAAGTTTTGTTCTCTGCTCTACATCTTCCTTTCTTCTGGCCCTGTTACAAATACTACCTTTTATCTTGAGCTTCAGAAACTCACGTGGACAGTTATTTTTCTTGTTTCTATGATCCTTTTAACCATTGGGATATCCAAAGTTTGTTGATATTATGTTCAGTTGACGGGATTTCTTGCCTCAATCTTCCTCCTAGATAGTTTACATATTAATAAAATAAGCAGGAAAAATGTAAACTTTAAGATTAATTTAAAGAAATGTATTTCCCTATTTCTTCATATACCTTTAAGAATGGCACATACTTGATGTTTAAAATGGCACATATTTTGACTTTCTGACCTTATTTAACAACAAAGGATCATATACCTCTCCTCAACAGTAGGTCTACAGCAGTATAAAACATGCACCACAATTACAGGTACATGGAACCTATATGTAATATAACACCTCTTCTTTTTGAGTAGGCATTCAAAGTAAATCTCCAACAATTTTCAGAGAATGAATGTGTAACATTTATCTCCTAGTTACCTTCAAGCATATTCTTTCTCCATATTGATCCTAAAACTGTTATCACTAAGATATACCTGGTCTTTTCTTTAGGCACTGAACAATAAAACAGAACCACTCGACACCACTAATGCCTGGCTTAGTGACTCTTATTTGGCTTTGGGGATTTTAGGATTTTTTTTATTTGTTCTTCTGGGAATAACTTCCTTGCCTTCAGTCAGCAACAATGTCAACTGGCGAGAATTTCGATTTGTACAGGTAAGAAAAAGACTTATTCTAAAAAACCTTCTTCCCTTATAAATTATGATGGCAGGCAGGTTTACCAGAGACTTAAGGCTTCCCTCCATTAGTATCTCCAAACGTGATGTGTGCACTACCCACCATCACACAGTAAAAAAAAAAAAATCTACACGGCTGTACAGCTCACCTGTAAAAAACCACAAATTCTCTGATGGCTGCTTATGGTACAACTGGGACTACTGCACTAACAAGAGACATATGGGAAGACGTGAGCTCCTAAATGACAAACAGAAAATCAACACTGTGGAATTACCAAATTCCACACTTATACTAAGCCATTTATTGGGCTAATTTTGTTGGTTCACGCAACAATTCAGTTAAAATGGGTCAGAAAATTGACTTTATAACTCAGATGCTCTCAGTGCCCAGCATCTAAAGAGAATCTGCAATTTCTGCAGACTCTAAAAACTGCTGTGCCTATAAACAGGCTGCCCTTGGTAACACTATAATCTCAGCCCCCCGTTCGAAGGAAGCTTGGTATAAGCTGCCGTGCCTCTGCAGGAGCTGGGCAGGCAGGGCAGGGGAGGCAAGGGAAGGGGAAATTACTATCAATGAATGTTTTATCAAGGCCAAAAACTTGCACAGTATGGTAGTTCTGGATGGATTAGCACTACAGCATATAAAAGCTTGGATCTCTCCACTGAATTTCAGCATTTTCTCTGCATTTTCACAAATATGACAAACACTAGGCAGTATGTGTGAGCTAGCAAAAACTATCAGGATTGTTGTTGGAGAAAAAAACTAAAGTGTGTTTCACCTAGATCCATTTGAATTAATCTTTGTTTAAAAACAATAAGACCCTTTATAGTATATTAAACAATTTCATTTCAGAAGTCCTCAATTAGTCCCAAAGTTGGCACATTCAACAAAGCTTACTGTGTCCTGCAAATTGAATTTGTTCTGGTTTAATTTACTGTTTTAACCTCCACTTCTTTCTTTCTTTCTTTCTTTCCTTTGTTCTCCCCTAGTCCAAACTGGGATATCTGACCCTGGTTTTGTGCACCGCACACACAATGGTTTATGGTGGAAAGTGGTTCCTGAGCCCATCATCGTACAGATGGTATCTTCCAAACGCCTATATGCTCTCCCTCATCATTCCGTGCACCGTACTGGTTGTCAAATTTGTGCTGATATTTCCTTGTCTAGACAAACCTCTCACACGAATTCGACAAGGCTGGGAGAGGAACCCCCAATACTCAGAACAGTCAAATTACATTATCAACAAGTCTGCTGTATAAGTAGACTAACCTGTATTATCAAAAATAAGAAAAAAAAAATATTATGAAGGCATATAAAAAAAAAGTCCTGAGGCTCCTTTATCTGGAGAGTGAGAGAAAAAGTGAAAAACTTGGCCAGGCCCAGAGTAAAATAAAGCTACCCCAATGACAAGCTTAAAATACAAATCAAGTGAGGCCAGTGAGTTCCTGCACCCCAGGCATGCTTTCACACATTGCTCAGTAAATTCCCCCCTGCCTATTCGCTCTCCTTTCCTAAGAAGGGTACAAGAGAAATAAGTGGTGCTCCATGTCCCTCCTCTGTCGTTCCAAACCTCCTCCAGGGCTGGGCTGAACTAGAGTAACCTTTGCCATTAGGTGGCTCCTATTCCTTGTCCTGCCCATTGGGACTCAGGTCTACACGCACCTACATGCATCCACACGGATCCACATCCACACGTGCATGAACACACACCCTGCTTCCATCCCCAGAAGCCACCAGCACCCATAGAACAGGTGCAGGATGGTTGCTGGCTGAGGAAGAGCTCTCTTCCTCCCAGCATTATTTTATCCTCTGAGCTGAAAGCGACCTATGTTCATACCTTAGCAATATTTGAGCAAGATTTGTTTGGTGTCTGTACAGGAACTCTAATGTTCAAAGTGTATGGGCCAAGGATTACTGAATCCTTGCTTGTACTGCTCTACCAGAAACCCAGGTGGCAAGCGGATGGAGGAAAGACCAAAATGTCAGAAAGATGTGAGGTGTGCTCACAAGCCTAATCTTCGCTACAAGTACAGGCAAAAAATGGTCCGTGATTTTTTTGTGGAAGCAGTGGGTTGTAAGGAAAGAAACTGAAGGAAAATCCTACTATATCAAAGGGTTGTATTATATGTCATGGTTGTATCTCATGAAAAGAATATTGTTGATTTTTCAAAAAATAAATCTCTGGATGCAATATTACAGATATTCTATGAAAATATACATATTTTAACTACAATAAAGAACTTCTTTCACATTGTTGAGCTTTGTTATCATTTCTGGAACGTCTTTTGATACGATGCAGCTGCTGGCATGCTCAGTTGCACGAAGGTGTTGGAAGGTCTTGGGGCAAGGAATAAAATGGGATCTTGTCCTCAGTCAGCTGCATGAGCTCACCTTCCCCCATCTTTGTTCATTCCTTGGATGCTCACATAAGCAGATCTTTGCTTTGTCATCAAAATGAGCTGTGGAAAACCAGGATCCAGCTGGGACGGTGACCTCTTGTTAAACTGGAAACAGAGGATCTGACAGCCTCCTTCACATTGGAGAAAAAAGAATAGGCAAAATATGTTTGTTTTTATCGGAAGAGAATTGTTTCCTATCTTTTTTCTCTCTGTCGTTCTTCTCCCTGTTCATACAGAGGATAAATACTCACAAATATGAAAGCACGAGCATGCTATATAGTATAGCTAACTGTACTTTCAAACAAGCACTATCAAGCAGACTTTTTAAAAAATTAACTATCTGAATGATACTTCTCAAAACATTTCTTAACAATGGAGTCTTTTTTAGTTCTGGACATACATTCCCTCTTCACATTATCCTCTGGCCTAGAAAGAACCTGCTCTTAATGGCCAAAAAAATGGTAAAGGAGCCTGGTGTATCAGTAATTGGTGGAGCCAGATTTCTTGGAAATAATTCTAGCACTGAGTACTCTTCCTAATCAGCACTGGTGCATACGTCATACTTGGCATGTCATAAACTGATATACGTCTGTTTATATAGGCCTAAACAGAAGTTTTCCTTAACCTGCCACTCCATTTCAAGCTTCCATCAAAGATTTTTCATGTTACTCTTCTGGAATCATTTACACAAAAGGGCTCAAAGAGCCTAAGTGACAAGACTGTTGTGAGGATGCCTGTAACACCTCTTTACAGCTCCCTAAAGAAAAGCAGAGAGGGAGAAGCAGCAGCAAGAGAGAAGGAGAACAAGACAGAAGGAGAGAGGGGGTATGTTTGTGTATGTACAGGGGTAGAAGAGAAAGGGACAGACAGAGCAGAAGATAAGAAGCAGCAGCCTGAGTGAATATCCTCTAGATTTAACATTTTGGGGACAAATTCTGGCCTCAGTGACAGAGTTACTCCAGATTTATGTTGTTACAAATAGTAACAGTTCCAAGACGCAGATACAGATTGTGAGGGTTTTATTACTTTTTAAAGGATTTATTTTCAGGGTTTCTGCCTATCCAGATACAGATCTAAAAAAAACACCCTTTTCTCTCTCACAGCTGAACCCACGGGTTAGAGTTTAAACTGCAACAGTCATGGCGAGTATCGCCCATTTAAAAGCTATGCTTTATGAAATACAAACATTGCAAATGCTCTGCCTCCTTTCCTTGCAGCCAACAGGCTCCTGCGTGTTTCTGAGTGACCTCTGTTAGAGAAGGACGGGCCAAACCAGGTCTTCTTTACCCTCACTGAGAATTAGTGCAAAGTAACCAACTGAACACCATCTGTACTTTCACTCACTACTAAGCCATAGTCTCAAACACAGGCAGGGCTGTACCTCCTGCAGGAAAGACAAACGATCTTCACGAACTGATATCACATTGCTTTGTTAAGCTAACGCACAAACCCGAGACTCGCTGAGAATGCCAAGCGGCTAGGTGCGATTTGCAATTCGCTGTTTACTCCCGGAACAAAGTGCCAATATCTGCTGTGTACAAACCGAGGAGACGATGCTGTTTGTGTGGACGGAGAGCGTGCAACAGCTCTCAGGAGTGGATCCAAAGCCCTCGCATCTGAAGTCAGCGGCAGGCGCTGTGTTGACTTCAGCAGATAATAATAGGTCAGATCTCCAGCAGCACTTGTTTTTCCAGTCTAAGTGAGGGATTTCATATCCTGTTATTCTTGGGCAGCTGGGGACTATTTGCTTCACAAATTTACATATCTATTTCTTGAACATTGCAGCAAAAACAAGTTTATTCAGTAATCTAACATAATAGTTAAAAGCGTTCAATGGCAATATTTTGAAAACAATAGCCAGAGCTATAAAAACTGTTGATAGATTGTATACATTTCTCATGGCGGAGCTCTTTGCATTTTAATATTTTTTTAACGCACTGACAAAACTTGGTCAGAGAGGACATCAGAAGGATCATGAAATGAATTTTGTAAAGGGTGTTTTCCATAGGGTTCCTAGAAGCCAAGAAGAGCCTTTATGTACATACGTACATATTCTAAGACTTCCTGCAGGAATAAAGTGTTGATTCTCAACTCTACTTCTAAACCAGAGTCAACGCTTGTAAAATACAAATTACAGCTTTTTAAAAAAACGGTCACATGGACATTTTCACGATAACAACTAAGGCTGGATTTCATTGCATATGAAAGATTTATTCTGGTGGAGAGCGCTACAGCATAGTGTGATTTTTAGACCTCTACATCCTGCACAATGTAGCTAATTTAACTTTGTTTTCCCTTTTTGTAATACCTGGGGAATATCCATTTCAACCAAAAAAATGCACTTGTTACTGAAAAGAAAGTATTTTAATTAATTAGATTTAATTAGGTCTTGAGATAGCAATGGGATGTCAGATATGCACTGGCCGCAGGGGATGCAGGTGACACCACCAATACTGCTGGATCTTGAACCACAGAGATCTGAGCAATTGCCTTCAGTTCCACCACACTGCACGGCACGTCCTGAGATCTGCAACTTATTATTGCTCTGCAGGATGACCTTCTGTCAGCCTTCTCTGCCTTATCAAACAGTCACCTCTCGTTCCAGGACAGGACTGTTGATGACCCAGTCTAGAAAGCCCCTTTTTCCAGCATGCCAGGTTTTTGTGGCTTCGCTCTTGTTACGTCCTACCAGACACAAGATTTTAGAAGAGCATCTCTTAGTCCAAATAATGAGCTGGTGAATAGTATGAACACTCAGAGGAACTATGTAACCTATGTTCAGCAGCTCTTCCATACTATGATTAACATATTTAATAAACCTTCAGTGTTCCCATAATAGCCTAAACACAGCTTCTCTTCCACACACTATGGAACCTTTTCTCTCCTACAGAGACTCTTTTTTTCCTCTGTATTATACATGCTTCTGTTGTGGATCTCCATTTCTATCTCTAATTCCTGACATTAACATAAAGGATTTGCTCCCTGGAGGAAGTCGACATTCATCAAGATATTTTTATATATATATATATATTTTTTTATATATATATATATCACCATTATAAGAAAAACTGCACATCTCTCATTGTTGCACATGGACTTAATTTAATGTTCTTGAATCTGGGAATCAAGAATTGACATAAATATTGCTGTGACAATAACAGACCCCTAACATATTATTTTCTCATAAGGAACCCAGTGCTACAAAATAATGCACTGAGAAGTGCAAAACCTTGAGAAGACATGCGCAGACCTCAGAGAATTGCATGAAACTTAGCTAATGTCTCCACATTCTGCAAATCCGAAGCGGTGATTTTTTGTTTATATGGCTTCACACACATATCCTTTATTACTGTCTCTCTTTTTGCTTCCACATCAAGATTTGCTTATTATTTGAGATTCATTCAAATACAGCCCCTTCACTGTGCTTGCTTCTCTTCACACTTGCTCAGACTTAATCTAGGAAAAGCTTAACTGCAATCAGTAGACTCAAGCTATTAAACATCAGTGCAGAGGCCTTTCGTAGTTTATTACCCATGATTTTTCTTCCACAGTTTTACAGAAGATGAGAAAGTGTAGTGTCTATAAATCTCTCTTTTGAGACTTCAGAAAATAGATAAATGAAAAAAGAAAAATGTAAGTTATTTTAATATGCTTATCATTGCAGGACACAAGTGGTTGGACACTGCTAGACCATAACACAATGCCCCAAACCAGGCATGTCTGGCACAGACTATCTATGACTGAGTGCTGGCATAGAGGGAGGGAGGTATTTTCAAAGAATCATTCTGGAGAAAAGTATGCGGAACAAAAGTAAAAAATTGATTAGAATGTGAGAGAGAGAAGGAAAGAAGGAAAAAGACAAATTTCCCTTTCTTCTTTCCTACTGGCTCCATGACAGAACATGTCACACATTTATGGTCGCATGGTACCAAGTATTTCAGTACCTTATAAATAATTAAATGAAGAGTTTGATCTTGGCACCCCTGGAGTCTAACCAAGGTCTTAGGATCCCACCATAGCCTTCCTTCCCTAATCCAAATTGGTACAAATCAGCCTATTTTCTTATCCTTTACAACAACCTTTCCAAAGGCAGCTGCCACCCCACTCTACACCACTCACTGCTGAGCAGCAGCAGTAGCAAACCCAGCTGTGCATCAGGCACAGGACTTACATGGCTCAGTACTGAATACAGCTGGAAAAAACTGTTTCCGCAACAGCAAAAGAATCAGGAGAGATGCCAGCGTCCAACTGGCCAGATATAGGAGAGAGACTGTTTAACGGACTGTTACGTTTCAATGCAAGATGCCGTCATCTTCATTTTATAGTTAAAGAACCAAAGCAAAATCAAACACAGGATCTCACTGAAGAAAGGGTAAAACATTAACGTGGCATGAAAAACTGAAATAAATAAAACCCTGCAATATTCGATGACAAGATAACTGAGAGCTGGGCACAGTGAGCAGGACCTGAGGAGGTGGCTGGAAGGGTATTCCCTGGGAGGAAGGAGGGGACAGGGCAGCCTCCTCCTCCCTGCTCAGCTAACGATGAACCAGAACTTTGGGAGCCCCAGGACAGGACAGACGCATTGTCCCCATCCCTCAGAACCAGCCCGGGCAATCAGTGGGGACGGGTACGGAAGTAATTGCAGGGAATTATGTTAAATACATACAGGATTATGGTTTGTTTGTTTTGCTTGTAGCTTCTGTTTTCCAATCCCATAAATAAAGACTGGAAACCAAATCCCATCTTTAATTGGATTGGTCTAAAGGTCAAACCTCAAGTCACACTGCAGAAACTCCAGTCTTGTTTTACTGCGAAGGCTGCCTAGTGTTGTTGAGATAAATAAATCCAACAAGCTGAGACACTCAGTCTTTCCAGGGCCTGAGGGATACCTCCTGTCCAGTTACAGAAGTCAGAGAGGGATGAAGGGGCTTGTGCAGCTACATGCTGGCTTTTGGGACAATACTTGAATACCCAAGCATTACTGAATACCTTGAATCACTGAATACGTTCTCGCATGTCTTCTTCAAGCAAACAGACAAACATCCAAGTTTCCTGGCAAAGCCAAGCCATCCCTGTCTTTTACAAAGAATCTGACACTTAGATTCACACTTAACTGTCATTACAGACATATCCCAAGTTTCTTTAATGATCCCTGTGTCAGTGACTCATACAACATCACATAGGAAGTCAGAGACAAGGAGAGGAATTGGACACAGGTTTCCTGAAGCTGAGGATAGTTCTCTAATTACAAGGAGCTTTACAGTTTAGAGAGCCAGAAGGCAACCTTGTGATTAGCTATTCTCTCTTCCTGCAGAACACGGGCTGTAGACACTGCCTGAATTAATTCCTTTCTGAATTATCAGGAGTTGTCATATTTTTCAGTTCACAGACCCCTACAAATTTTCCAACAGTAATGCAGATTGCTGTGAAGTTTAAGCTTCCTGACAACATGCAGTTTTATCCTAGTTACCATTTGTTATTGCTGGCAGGTAATCCATTAAAATGGGCTACAAACTCCTGAATTAAAGATATTCTGAAAGAACTGCTGAATTTGATTTAAACACCAGAAAACTCACCACAACTTTTGGCAAATGATTTTGACAGCTGATTACCCTCACTTCAATATATATAATAATATACATAGCCTGAATTTTTTTAAGCCTGAATTCAGACAACATAATTTATGATTTCCATGACTTATCTGAAGTGTCCAGAATGGTGGCTACATATGGAACATATATATATATTACCCCAGAGAAGGAGCTCAGGTGTAAGAAGAAAAAGTGTGATTTTATACATATATTTACAGAGAAATATAAATCATACCTACTGCATATGTGGAAATACAACCACACACTAAAGTCTCTTGATGATGACAATGAAAATTATTTCCAACTACAAGTTTTTTTATTTTAAAATTTACAAAAAAGCCTAACTAAAGTAAAAAACTAAAAATATTAACAGTCACTGCAGATAATCTCAAACTTTAACATAATTTCACAAAAAGAAATGCTAATAAAAATTTGTTACTAACACTGTGAAAACAGCTAGTATTACCTGCAGGACTGCAGTTTATGTAGCCTACCTTGGTAAATTCATACAGAGAACAACTACCACATAAGCAGGTTTCTAGGGAGTTTCTCAGGAATTAATTGCAGGCCCACCATCACACATAACAAATCTAAACAAACATAAAATCATTGCTGAGGAAATGTGCAAGGGTACCCTGGAAATCATTACAAGCAATGAGGACAGACACACATGGAAGCGATTCAATGAATGCTGCATTTTCAGACACAGCACCGTTGAATCCAGCTCTGCAGAAGGTCGTTGTCGAGGAACAAAGATGACATGCCACACTTCCAGCCCAAGGAGATGTAGCCTGGAAAGCACTGGCTGAAAACCATTCACAGAGAGCCTACTAGAAAGGGTTACGAACCATGTTCAAATACTCTAGGGGAGTAGGACAGGGAGGACAGGAGAAAGATCTGACGTAGTCTTGTGATTTTCAGATGTATAGGGAAGGGAAGTTACTCAACTGCTGCAGAGAGCAGCGGCTGCAGACTGTTTCCCATTGTGAAAAGAACAATGAAGACTCTGGAGAGAAGTCCGTCACACCAAAAACAGCGTAAGAATGTGGGAATATTTGTTACATTTACAGACTACAGGAATTTAATTCATTCAATTCTGCAAAAAAAAAGTTAGAGATGAATGCAGTAAAACATACCCAGGTCATTATCCTAATGATGAAATTTCATAATCCAATAACTGGAGAAGTGGAAAAAAGCTGCTCTTTCACGAAGCAGAAGAAAAAAATATGAGCTATACAAACATATGCAACTCTGGGATTGTTTAACAGAGCAGCAGGTATGAGAGAAGCATACAGGGAGTATCACATAAGCTTCAAATAAAACCACAAGTTTTAGGCAGCTTTGACTTGGTTTAAAGGTGCAACCCTATTTAAATCACTCTAGCCAGAGGCTGAGAGCAAAGAAAATTGTTCAGTTCTTCCCAGGTTAAGGTATTTGACATTTGATGCTGTTGCACTTATTTTCAAAGAACACATGTAAGGAAATATATGGCTCCATTACAACTTCTCTTTCCAAAGAAAAGAACATGAAGACTAATAAGCTGTAAATGCTTAGGTTAGGAGAAGTATTAGAACCATTAGAGAGACAAAGCACCAGAATCAAATATCATTATCCCAGCATGAGAAAGATGCAACAGAAATGCTTGGAGTTAAAGCCATACAAATTTAGATTAAAAATTTTCTGGTCGTGCCTTGAAGACAAAACCAGTGAGAATAATTATCCCCAGGTTATCAGGTGAGTATTTTTTAGCATGGGTGGATTCACTGTCTCTTGCAAACATTAGGTGAAGTGTGGATGCTGGCGTGGATACCTTAGACAAGTCTAAGTCACTGAGCTTAACATAAGGACAGAATTAGATGAAACGTTAATTGCCTCTGTAATGGAGAGGGTTACACAAAATGCTTGTTTATTCTTTAAAAAGTGGGAATGAGTGTGCGAATGCTACCACTTGCATATCTTTTACCTGTTCTCCTGAGAGTTCCTAAAAACAGACAAATGAAAAAACGATCATGCTGTTTCATCGTCTGCTTCCTTCCCCACGTGGTCACCAGAAAAAAAAAGCTGAAGAGTTTCTTAAGTAGGTCACTCTAGCAAAAGCACAGAGTATGTGTAAATAAAGAGACATGGATTTTCCCCTTAGCTACGTGGAGAGAAGTTTCAGTGATTAGTCCAAACACTGTTTCTGTCAGAGATGTGCCAGGAAAAACAGTAAAAAAAAATTTAGTGGAAAACACAGTAACAACAACTTCCTAAGTAGGGATGTTTAGTTTTTAGAAAATACATAATAATAAAAAAAACCCTAATGAAATTCAATCTGTTACCTATGGCAGAAGCAGCAAGCTAAAAAGGGATCACAGTGCAAGAACTAGGTGCAGTACTAATGCACGCTGTGAACGTGCCTTAAATCCCAATCTTGGATGTAATAAATGCTTAAATAAGATTACTTCTGCTGAATATTCATGCTGTAATTAGTTGAATTATGGAAGTTCTACCTCAAGATTTTACAAATTAAATAAGTGGAAAGACTCGGGGGTGGGGGGTGGGGGAATGTCTTGTTTACAAGGAAGTAAAGAGGTAAAGAGAAGTGCTCAAAGGCAGAGAGAATCAGAGGCATCTGACCACTGCTGACACCCGAGCTCTAACTCCTGCATCAGAAGAAAATCAAGTCCCTCTCTTTGGGTACAAAGTACTCATATCTAATGTATATCTACATTGAAGACAACTTTTAAAATCAGATCTTTCGGCCAGGGTAACGATACCTCTTAACATGCCTCCTGTTTTATTCCAAAGAGGAAGAGGGCAGTATTTGCAGAGAATTGCTTTCTGACTAGTTTTATTAACAGAGTTCATGGGGGAAACAAAACAAAGCACTTAATCCATACTCATTCTCCACCCGCCTCTCCCCCAACTCACTTCTTAAGGAAAGTAAACCTCCAGAGGAAGCAGACTTACTTCTCAGACAGAAAAAAAACTGGCCACTTCTACAAGCATGAAAATATCTGTGACCTTTCCCAAGCAGGTTTTCAGCAGAGCTTCACAAGACTCTTCACTGATTCAATCGTTGCATCTTCAGAAGTTCCTGTGCAAAATAGGACTATGCGGGTATAACTCACTATTCCCACTACCAGTGAAGAACTGGGGCCCCTTAAACCCAAGATGATGGTCATGAGCTATCATATTGTCTTACACGTCAGAACTACTATGGAGCTGGCTCTGCCCTGAATATGTTCGCGGTTTTATTAGATCATGGCTTTTAGGGTTGGGTTTTTTTTCCCCAGTCTTTAATATTCTCATTAGCCTCCACTCAAGAACATAATGAGAACACTAGTTTTGATCAATTTTGTGATGTATGTGAAATATATATGCGAAAGGCTGATAATGCTTTATGGTGTTCGATTTGGAGATACTATGCTTAAGCTAAATCCTCAGAAAGCCATACTAGATACGAGCTAATACGAAAGGTGATGAAAACATCAGAAATTAATGAAGACAAAAAACCTGTGGATGAAAGCAAAAAGGGAAGAGGATGGGAACATCCTCAGAGAGTTACACAAACACACAAATCCAGAAGAGCATGGAGATGACTCTGCTTATCCACAGCTTTGTTGGTTTGACGAGGGCTTTAGCCAGCCATGGGAGCCCACCCACGGACCGACACTGCCCAGACTGGGCTCCTACATCTGAGAGCAGCTCCAAACTTCAAAGAGCCTTTTTTTTTAGTATTTGCTGCCACCAACCGATTGCACTAACCACTAACTTTTGCTTAAATAAAATTCAAAGGGAATTGGAAAGCTTTGTTGGAAACTTGCAGAGTGCTCTTAGACAGCTCAAGGCCAATTCATTCCTGGATGTAAGAGGTCAAGCATGCACAACACAAATGCAAAGCAGCAAGTGATCATTAGCACCAGTAAAGACTCCCGGAGCAAGCAGATTATATTAAAATATGTATTGTTGTTAATGACAATATACAGTTATCAGAACAGAAAAAAAAAATATTCTGTGGCTTTTTTTAATTAGAGAATCCTAAACTTTTGAAGCACAGAGTACAGCAACTGACAGCCCATCTGATATTTTTACCCTTTTGCTTTCTCATAAGCCCCATGCATAGTTTCAAACAACATACGTGGATGTTTGTACTAAGAGGTGACGTTGAACCCTTATTTTATTTTCCTTAAAATTCTAATCATTTTACTGAAAGAATATAGAAGAATCACCTGTAATGTACACATTAACAAATTATGAAATGATTCATCTACAAAAGAACTGGACAAGAAAGAAGCATCAATAAGATGACAAAAAAAAGGGTACAAGACACCTGACAAACCTGAAATACGAACAATCTGTATATCATCAGCTGTCCAGATAGCCATGGTATCATGTCCTGAAGCTCAATGCATCAAATATGACTGTTTTGATACATTATTATACATAGTTGGCTAATGATTACTGACTTTATTTGACTAATCCTGAGCTCATGTGTAGATAGTGCTCACTCTTTCTAGGTGGACAAAAAGATTCTTCCCATATCACACAGTCTCACCCACAACAGAGGGAGGAGAAATGTTCCTTGTGATCTAGTTCATATAAAATACGGCAAAGTGGAATACTTTAAGTGGCAGACTTATAGCTAATTTTAGAAATTACACTGCTTAACCAATCTAGTTATTCAGAACTATTGCACCCAAACGTTTAGATGCTAGCCAAAAACTTCAGCGTGGGTTTCCAAAAATATATGCATGAACCTATGCTAAGTTTTTTCCAATAGAAAAACCTATATATAAACTCCTAAACTACTGTTAGGTATTTCAAAAGGGAGCTTCACACAAAGAATGGCTCAGGAACATTACAGCTCCTATTAGAGATCAGCAGTGAGACCCAAGGAGCTGCTCCCACAGCAGGTACCTGATGCCTGTCTAGGTGGGTTCTGTTTATACCTTTGGCTGAGCTTATATTTGTATGTGGTAAAAAATATAAGTTATAAAACCATTAAGCATGGGCTGGTGTGCCTGTATTAGAAGTACCAGTGTGACATCTGGTGGGCACTTTTTGGGAAAGCAATAGGCTGATTCCTTCAATCTTTAGTGACTCAGAAAGGTCGTAAGAAACAAAACAAAAGGAGCAAAAAGGCTAGTATGAGGAACAAAGAAAACAGCATGGACTGTACATGTGAGAAAAAATATTTACTAAAGCCACAGCCAGAAGAGGAAATTTCGTGTTTACTGGTATTGCTTCAAGAGTGTACTCAAGCATGATAAAATTTTGTGACAGGAACTGCAAGTACATCTCATGTTGGCCACTTGGGGATGTGTGTTGCAATATTTGAGGAATTTTCAACACACACCCTGCATAGTAACAGAAACAGTAAAAAACAGGCACCAAGAGGAGATGTCATGATCAGGAAAGGGACTTTTCTCTGCAGGGTGTGGCACATCTTTTTCACTCCAGGCGTGCTGAAACTTGTGATTTCCCCCAATGCTAGAAACTCCATTGCATCATTTGTGGTAGTGAGGCACTTAAACAAGCAAATAAAAAATAAAACTATTTTCCTGGAGTCATTTATTTGCATGCTACTGGGTGAGTCACAGGCAAAACAGAGCAAGACATTTCCCCAGTAATTCTGCCAGTCTCATCGATTATGGAAATTACAGATCGGCAAATGCAGATGAACTCTGGTAGCGCTGCAGTGGTGTCAACTCAGTTCAAGCACTAGACATGGAGGGAATAAATGCTATCTGCCTAGAGGCTCGAGAAACCCAGGAGGTACGAATGAGTGCCCAAAGGGACATCAGGTACCTAATGGGTAACAATCACAAAATTTAAACACCTGAACCACCATTTTTACATTCTATATGCTGGTTTTCTGCCCAGAAGTACTGCCCCAGGGCTGACAAACCAGCTGTGAGCTTATTTCCCACCTACCACCATTTTGGTACTCAAGCTGAGCAGAATTCCTAAATCCTCTGACAGAACTGAGCTCAGTGCGAAACATGGTGGGGAGAACAGCACAACTGACAACTTCTTGCATAATTAATGCATACCTAATCCCTAATACATAGGGGTTTCACACACAAAGTGGCAAAAACAAGATTTAGGCTACCTGAGAACACAATAGTGCTCTAAATTCCTAGCTCAAGGGAACTTTGTAAAATAACACACTTCAGCTCATGTATTAAAGCTAATGTGCAACTGAAAACTTAATCAAGAGAACAAATAAGTGGGATCTTTTTCTTTAGCCCACAGATCATGCATTTCGGGCTTGACTTCCTGGACTATTTCTCCATTTTTTCACTAAATAGCCACTGGTTTTTAAAGAAATCATTCAGAAAACAGGGAGAACCAGGAATACCCTCTTGTAGCTAGATACCCACGACTGCCTCAGAAGAATCAGGCTTCGCAGCACTTTCTATCCACCTGCAACTGGGAATTTTACAAGCTAACACTTATCTTCCAGCCAGTACTGCCAAGTCCTACTCTATCAGAAGGTAAAGTATGCTGACACATACGATTGTAAAAAGTGCTGTACAAGAGGGAATCAGACGCCTTTACTGCTGAACTTGTTCAGTGCTGCGATCATTTATATGCAGTTCATTTTCATAGTCAGGCTTCTGTCTGGTGAAAACAGAGCAGACCTGGGTCCTGACCCCATTTTATTCAACCAAAGGATTAAAGGGGCTTGCATGACTCGCCCTAGTTCTCATCAATCTGTTTTAAATTATAGAAGTTTTCAGTACCAAAGGTTTTGAAATAAGGTACGTGGTAAAGGAATAAAGATCAGTTGTAAAGTGATATGCAAAGTAAGCAGAACTATGAATGTCTTTTCCAAGTCACAGGCATGTGTCACTGTTATTTTCAGGTATCTTTATAATGTAATTACAACTTTAGCTAAAGACCATCTTGGGAACCATCCGGCTGCAAGCTGTGAGACCTTAGAAATTAATGTTGTTACTGAAAAACTACATTTTAGCTTTAATTCTGTAAAGATCTCCTGCCTGGAGAACATATATAAAACAAACTGCTATAAATACAGCACAAACTGCTATATTTATAATGAAACAGATGTGGTAAATTGTGTTATTGTACTGCATTGAATAAAAGCTTATTGTTAGCATCAAAAATCTCATTAACAAAACCTCACTAGCTGCACCATCCACAATGAAGGTTATCTTGTCTTAGACCTTCAGTGATACTCTTGCCGATGCCCAGTGAGTGAAGAAAAATTACCACAATGCTGAACACAGAGGAAACGAAGAAAGGAAGGAGTATGGAGTAAGGAAGCTGGTCACCACTGAATCATCTGTTAAAGAGGTTGGAGTTGGGAGGGAAAAGTCTGGAAGTCACATGGGGTGGAAGACAATTCAGGTAGCTCAAACCAGACAATCAAAATTTATAGAAACTTTTAATCTCCATATTCTCTTTACCTATAAAGTGACAGAAATGCCTTCCCCCTGTCCCCTGTCTTTGCAAGTACATTTGATAATTCCAACGTAAATCTTGGCTATTACAGAAAATCCTTGTACAAAATAACTGGCTGCAGAAGAAAGTATAAATAAAGTGCAGTAAATAGAAAAAGAAAGGGTGGCATCAAAGAGAAGAAAAAGCAGCAGAACAGTGGAGCACCATTCATTCTGGGCACTGAGTGAGGCATCATATTAAGGACTCCTGGTCTGTATGTTTCCACTGTTTGAATTTATGCCTCTTCTCAAGTTATGGGTATTAAAAGGGTAAGGAGATAAGTTTTTGTCCCTTTTTAAGTAATACACTTATTCTTAAGTTTTTATCCCCTCAGCTGTGCTAAGTAAACAGTTCAGGAAATTTGAACTTTACATTTGTCCCCTCTCTAGCTTCTTTTGTTGCAGTTGTGGAAAGGACAAATTCCACACCCGGCTTGCCAGGAAAGTGTGACGCCTCAGCACCCCGCCACCGAGCTCCCAGCCACCACACCAGATGGGAACATAACTGGGAGCATGGTGTGTCTCCAGGCTTTCATGTCAGGGTGGCTGAATTCCTACATGGTGTGCAAGCTCATGTCAGGGTAAAATGTATCCAGACTTAGTGGGGCAGAGGGAGGGAAGAGGGGCAAGCAGAAAGTGTGACTTGTAGTGGGTTTATGCAAGCCTTTGTTCACTGTGAGAAAGGGTGGTACATACAATGAATGTGACCTGTGATCAGATTTTAAGGCAGTAATGCTCTGTTACTACATCTTTGTTTTGAATTCCTTCTTAACATCGTATTACAAAGAATCCATCAAAAGCTATGGAATGTAAACTGCACACATAATTTTCATTTTCTAAACAAAATTATTTTACTTGGGTCTTTTCTTAGGAAAATATACTGAATTATCTCAAAAAAGGCAATAGTAATAGCATTCTGTGTTGCTTGACTTCAGTCTTCCCACTAGAGGGATTACATATTCTTTGAGATCTGCAAAATCAGTAGCTATTTATTCTACACAGATTTCTTACTGGTGTATTTCTAATGTGATGATCTTACTGTAACTTAAAAGGTTATCACAGATCAGTAGCCCTTCAGAAGGCAGATGTGTACTCATTAATCTCCTCGAACAGCTTTCCTTTGCAGCCTTCCTTTTCCTCAGATAAAAACTGAATAAACAAATGCACCAGTGCAAACAAAATACCTACCCAAAAAAACACATAAAATACATCACTTTGTTACCTCTATCTCCTAGCTCTTTTGCTTATGTGCGGTTGAATTTAAATAATCTTGCAAATATTAACTACTGAGTGCAGTGTTCATTACCAGTAGTCTCAATAGAAGCACTGCAAATGGAGGATGACTAGGTATTTATTCTGAGTTCAAGTACAAAAAAAACCCCAAACATATGAAACACATCTACCTTTTCTACACAGCTACAGTTGTACAGTTTTAGTATCTTTATCTACCAACTGGTCTGAATCTTATCTGCTTTTTTCTCACTAAAGGAGTTAAAAATTCCTTCCTATTATCTTTAAGCTATTGGCAATACATATATACTATTTGACATTTTGCTTATCGGTGTATAACTCTTCAAATCTTATCACTTACATTCTTTGCCACTTATTTTCAATCTTTCCAGCCTTTAATATTTTTATCACTATACCTAGTTCCTATTTTAATTAGGAAAGCTTCTTGCCCAGACTTTAATACGTATACTGTAACAGGGTTCAGCACAGTATCTCCAGGAACCTACACTGCATGTGATTAAGCCTGGTAAATAAAACTATTTGGCCACTGCACAGTTTGATATCAACAGTCACTTATTCAAACAGTCTTGTGAGATAAGTATTTCTTAAACCGGATTTACTACTCTGTTTCTCAGCTGCCGTGAAAAGATAAGCTTTGTATATGCTATCCTGTGTGTGATAAACGTGTTCCATAATGATTTGTCTCTTTCATTTGGAAACTCTACTGAATACTAAATTTCACAGAACACCACAGTACTTGTTTTCATGTTACTGGCAACTATTAATAGTATCAGCGTAATTAGTGCTGAAATAATAAAAATACATGCTGGATAGATATTGCCTGAAAGCCCTGTTTACCGGATGACTTAGAAGCTGAGAAGGGTAACTCACTCTTAATGAAAAGTTTACTATAAATTAGCGTGATTAAATTAGTAAGGTCCTACACAAAGTCATAACGTTCTTCAGAAATTATGCTAACAAACAGAAAATAAAATGTGATGCTTTCAGATTTCTGACAGTGGACCATTTACCCTGCAAGGTCTCAATCAGTAGATCTGTTTCAGTCATACAGACTCTAGAAAATAATTTATCACCCTCTAGCAACTTCATTAAATACCTCTCAACATGAGGAAGTTCTAGTATTTTGCAAATAAATAGTCTGGCTCAGACCAAGCTGCGTCCTTTTCAGCTGTTGTTTCCTGGGGTACTGAAGCGAAGGAAGAGTCAGTAGGATTAATGCAGAGGTTGTACCACTGAGTTCCTCCAGCCTGGAGGAGGCTGTTGAACCAAAGCTGAGACAACTCCAGCTTATCTCCAAAACCTCAGCTGAGCACTGCTGGTGGGACCCAGCACGAAAGGGCTTCCTAGCTCCAGCTGGATGCTGGCCTTCCCCCTCCATCCTTCCTGCTCCAGAAGAATTTGGACCTACAGACTTGTGAGAAAATTGTATAGCTTATCTGTTTTCTCTTCTTTGGGACCAGGGATAGGTGTTCAGACTCTGGAGAGTCTACAGTACCAAAAAAGGACGTGTTTAACATAACGATACATTCTGTGATACACATGCACAAACTACTGACTTTATAGGCTTTATGGCCTTCTTCATAGAATCATAGAATGGTTTGGGTTGGAAGGGACCTTAAAGAGCATCTAGTTCCAACACCCCTGACACGGGCAGGGACACCTCCCACTAGACCAGGTTACCGAAAGCCCCATCCAGCCTCGTCTTGAACACCTCCAGGGTGTTTTCGTGATTTTTGTAAATCATAAATGGACGATTTTAAAATAACTTGGCACCGCCACAGGCTATTCAACAGCGAACACCTTCAGCGCTTTCCAAACGCCAAAGCGGGTAACAGCGCAACGCAGCCGGCCCCGACCCCGGCCCCGGCCTCGGCCCCCAGCCCCACGACCCCGGTCCCCGGGGTGTGCCAGGGACACTGACACCACCGCACCGAGCCCCGGGGCTCCCCGCGGCCGCTCCTTCCGAGCCCTGCGGCGGGTACCGTCGGACAGGTGGGCCGAAAGCGCTCCCCTCCGCCTCCACCGGCCCTACACCTGACTCCGTGGCCTCCAGCTACCGCGGCACCCCCNCTAAGGCAGGGCCGCGTTACTGAGGGTAGGAAAAGACGCCTCCGGGCCGGCGGCCTGTACCACCCCGATGGGGGGGGCAACGTAGACGGGGTGGAAGAGGTGGTCCCTCCGCTCCCGACGGCGGCGTCTTGCACTGCCTGGCTGCCCCACTGAGCGCAGACCGCCGCTTGCCCCGCACGGGGGGCAGAGCTTCCAGTCTCGGCCCTCTCCGGAGACCGCGGTCCGCCCCGATACC